>OX419335.1:43665524-43695524 GCA_948470475.1 Galaxea fascicularis | reverse complement strand
GGACCTGCCTCGCCAACCAAACCTGGACCGAAACACATCCCATTTGCAAACGTAAGTTCGATATTCCTTGGCAAAGATCATAATGCATGGAAATGTTCATCTCGGTTAAGTTTTAAATGAAAAAAAAATTAACGCGTTTACGTTTTGTTTCGTTTCCGTATTTTTAGTCATTACCTTGTTTTTTGGATGGTTTTTTCTAAAATTTTTCATCATTTCGATGTTAGAATAAGAATACTATGGCTCGTGAAGTACTACAAACTCTTAAACTAGGCTATGCATTCATTAATTACGGAATTTATTAATTAGTTCATTCATTAATTAGATAGATCATTTACCATGCCTACTGAGACCCCTTGTTTTCAAGAAACCTGACTTGTTGCAGAGATCCCATGCGTAATAACATAATCAAAGCTGTTGTTTTCAGTTATACTTGCCACAATTTTGGCCGAATGGAACGGCTACAATGTAGCCCTTTTTGTTATCTTTTTCTTTCTCTTTTTGCTGTCTCTTGGGTAAATTTTGAGTAACTAATGTTCCGGCATCCTTTGTCTTAAACTACTAATGTAGCCTGATTGTTGACAGTGCGTTTTCTGAGTTAACTTTTTGGTTAATTTTTTTTTTTGTTTCTCTTAAAGCTGTATCATGTAAGGAGCCGCCAAAAGTGGTTGGAGCGATGATGGAGGGCGGTGGTTTTGTGTACAAAACTCACGTGCATTACAAGTGTCGTGAAGGTTATGAGATGCAAGGATCAGGAACACTGACTTGTGGCCCGAATGGCAAGTGGATCGGTGAAACTCCAGTTTGCAAAGGTGCTTTCCATGTTACAATCCACCCCTGGTTTAGGTTTAAAG
Source organism: Galaxea fascicularis (assembly GCA_948470475.1). Classification (NCBI taxonomy): domain Eukaryota; kingdom Metazoa; phylum Cnidaria; class Anthozoa; order Scleractinia; family Euphylliidae; genus Galaxea; species Galaxea fascicularis. The sequence continues at coordinate 43,694,673 of OX419335.1, read as the reverse complement.
TTCAGCGAGCTAAATACAATGCATCCCGATGTAAAGGACATGCCGGATTCCACAGTCATTTATTTTGCCTGAAATATATTTTCGTTGATGAGTTAGTTCCAAAAGTAGAAAAATAAATTCCACTTTGCAACTGTTGGTATTTTATTCTTAGCAACTTTCCTGACTAACCCTGTAATCCTTTTATTAACATATACATACAAGAACTATTTGGAAACGTTCTTGACAAGCCGATGTGAAGAATCAACTCAGTCCATATCCGATGAAAGCCATTCCAGCACAGTCATTCAATTTAGTGAGTCAGTGTTAGGCATTAGGTTCGCATGATATGGTTAACCATGGCTAAAGAGAATCCGGCACTAAAAGTTAAGCTTTACCATACCGCCGTGTCTAAGCTAATAAAAAAACTTACATAGAATCAGATTTGAATGTGAAAATAGGCCCATCATCCCATTATTTACGGCCCTATATCTTCAACACCTCTCCGACTGAACTTCCGAACTATCGTATCTAACGTGCTATCACATCATTCAGTTGAGGGTTTTCCCAGGTTGGGAGTTTACTCAGCACTTTTCATACTATTCGCGCGAAACTCTTTGTGTGAACACCAGACTCTCGCGATATTATTTCATTATTCACATTCTTGTCATTCACATACACACCTATTTCTGTCTATATTTAGTGTCAGTTATGTTGATGTATGTTGATTCGACAATGATGACATGAGATCGTCGAAACGTCATGTAACGTTTTTATCGTTAATTTTCCTTTTGAAATACTTTTCATTCCCTTCAGCAACAATTGTTGATTTTGAATGATCCGATTGCTGTCCTAAGCTAGTCAAGCTAGAACTTCGTACTTACTTCATGATTTCGTTGTGTAGCGATAATCTGCAAAGATCCCGGGACACCTCAAAATGGCTCAAGGAATGGAAGTGAAGTTTTCAATTACAGAGCAAAGCTGTCCTTTCAGTGCAATAAAGGCTTCATCCTGTATGGGTCTTTTGAAAGAATATGTGATGAGGATGGAAAGTGGAGCGGAGTTCAACCTTACTGCATTGGTAAACAAACATCAGCATGTTCGCATGCAGTTTCGCGCTTGGCACTTGCTGACCTTGCTAGATTGTAGTGAATAAATGACCGTTTAAAATTAAATTGCTTTCTATTGCAGTCCTGGCGGGTCAAAAAAACTCTTATGACTTAAGTTAATCAGCCTGAACTTGATCTCGAATGCGCGAGAAACGGCATTTATCATTTTGGCGTTCATGAGAGCATGCATGTTCCATATATCGGGATTGCACTGTGTTTCTCTTACTGAAATATATTTCTCCTTTATTTCATGTTCTGTATATCTTCATATAAACATACGATAGGGAACATTGAACATGCTTTAGGTTGTATCGTCGTGAGATCACAGGCACCCCATAACACAAGAAACACACATAGCTCTAAAACAGCTAATCGGTAGAATAAATAAAAATCAAGAAACAGTGCTCGCGGCTCGACGTTAAGAAGGCATAGACACATGGAAGGATAACCACAGCGCAGCTTGTCAAAATAAGTTAGTACATACATGTACATAACTATGAAAAAAAAACAAGAGAGCTGGTAATCAACCTAATGGAGGGAAGGAGCAATGTTCAAGTCTCCATTACATTTCAATTTCACTTTGCGATTCTGTAGTGTTGAGAATCCTCTAAAGTGTTTGGCAAGGACATGTATCTTGTCCATGTTAATATATTGGTGATATCGTTAAACCAAATTAAAGTGCAGGTATAGTTTGACACGTCTTTACATGCGACATAAAGGTGTGGAGAATGGAATCTTGGCTGGAGCATTAGTCACCTATATTTATTTTAACTTTCTTTCGTTTTTTTTTTGTTTTCATTTACAGTCATTGTATGCATACGTTTCAGTAAAAATTCAGTAAGCTTATTATCCTCAATTATGTGGTACACTGGAAAGGGGTGGGGAAGAAGGGGGGGTGCGGTCTGGTTTCCCCCACTGGCTTGATAAACGCCTTTATCTTACTTACCACTGAGAAAGCCAAATGGCGAAATCCGGATAAAATCGCTATAACACAGCTTCAGAAACTACTAGACAACGGAGAATACAACAGTGTATCGAGGTAAGTTGATTTTGTTAATATAGTTTAGTATTTTCTGCCCCGTAAAAAGTCCATTGCGTTCCTGTACAAAAACTGGCATAGCACAACACATTCAAATACATGTTTACGCTTCACGTTATCGCTCTCATACGTTGAGCTTGGGGTGCTTGTGGTGTGATTTAAAGGCATTTCTGCGACTCTTATGCATACCCTTGGATTTTGTTTTATTTTGACTTGCTTTGTTGTTCCAATAGAATGTGCCGGTGTGAACACTCCTGTTTTTATCAGAAAAGGCGTTCGCTTCAACCATGGACGTGTCAAGGAGAAAAATGGAAATATCGTGACCGTTGTAACTGAACCCGATGGAGAGGAAGAGGATGTTGTAATTCTTGGACCAGGGACTCAACATTACATTATTGTAGAAGATAAGATCCCAGCCGCAAAAGACATCTTCTTGGGAACCCGAGTGATAACTCAGAATGAAAAAACTGGGAAATACACTTTTGCTAAGGTTAACGAGATCAACGATGACAAATATTTGGTGTCATTTGAAGATGAACAAGAATCTGTGGGAACAATTGCGATCGATTATATTCGGCTATTGAATCCACCAATATTTTGTGGTAAGTGATGTACAGTATCCATCGGTTACGAGAAAGGGGCCTGCGAGATGTCAATGACATAAGGTTCTAATAGGACAGAGCTTGTGAGGTGATTGGCGTGTTGGCTCTTTAATGGCATGGTCTTTGGGTCGCCACTGCTTTCTCTTTTTATGCTTGAAGTGCGTTCCATCTCTCATCCTTCCTTATTGGCGTACTCTTACTAACAATGAGAATGAAATTGTGAAACAGGAATAACTTCTATCCTTCCCCATAATTCGCACTTGCGCAGCCGTTTGAAGTGCTATGAAAAACTGGTGCATTATTTTGCCCTTCACGAGCACACATGTACAGCATGATGATAAACGAACAACTGTATCAATACACAAAAATTTAGAAAGGGTTTAGAAACAGATTTGTTAATGTAAATTGGCCACAGTACAGGGATTGTAATAGCTGACGTCTCGAGCTAACGTTTCGGCTAACGCTCGAAACGCTCGAAAAACTGACGTTTCGGCTAACGCTCAAAGCGTCAGCTTTTAAAATCACCCTGTACGGTGGTCAATTTACATCATCAACCCCGTTGATAAAACCAAATTTTTGTGTACAACTCCCCCACCGACGCAGCACCACAGTTTCTTTAGAAACTCTCCCTTTCACTCTGTCAGTAGTAATGTTCCGCATTGTTTGTTGTAACTGGTTTTTAGCAACATGTCCAGATCCACGGAGGCCAGTCAGAGGCTTTAGACAGGATAGCCTTGACGAGTTCATACCTGGTACTGAAGTGGTTTACGGTTGTGAAAGAAACACCAGATTGGTAGGAGCAAATAGACAGAAGTGTCTACCCAGTGGAATATGGACTGGAGAACAACCCATTTGCCAAGGTAAAATTAAGCAGTAGTTGGTATCTCGTCGGTTGTAGCGTGGGCCGATGAAAATTTCCCAACTTTATACCCCAGGAGCCGGTTACCAAAGTTTTTCAGTGGATGCCGTAACACTCATCTTTTTGTGATATTGTTGTAATCTAATTTATTGACAGGTCATGTTTCCACTCCTACTGAGTGATATCAATGCATCTGTTAACATATGAAAAGGTCAACTGACCGAGTCAATGACCTTGCTGCTGACGCTAATGTCAATTCATTTCTTTCAATACATTTAAGCAGTAAAACAACGAGATTGCATTTCCCAGGAAAGTACAATGGCCATAAATTTTCCAAACTGCACTCGAAATCTATTCTTACACTGAGCAAGGCGCTTGACTGTTAGCTATGTACTTAAGTAAAGACTTTGATTAATTGACGTTTTCCCATAGTCACCTCCTGCTGGGAACTGGATGTCCCTTCTCCTCAAAATGGCAAACGAACGGGGAGTACTTTTGATGTTGGGAGCACTGTGACATTCTCTTGCACCGAAGGATATGAGATGATTGGTAATGCATCACTGACATGTCAGGCAAACGGAGAGTGGACTGGACTTGCGCCCATCTGTGAAGGTACGACTGAGGTTGGGTTGGTGGGTGAGTGGGTCGTTGGTTGGTTAAGCGAGTTCGAGGTGGGCGTTCTCGCACTTGTCTTTACTTGCTTGCACAGGTAGGCCGTTGCTTTTTGGTCTGGTTCTCTTGATTTCTTAGATGTTTGATTGCTACGCTTCTGGCTTGGTTGGTTGATTGGTTGGTTGGCTGGTTGCTCGTCGCTTCCTTTCTTAATCAATGGGATTTTTCCTCATCACGTTGGATTGTCGTTTGGTCGTTGGTCCGTGGGTGGGGTGGGTTTATGGTTGGTCAGTAAGTTTGGTGTATTGAGTTATTGATTTTTTAGTTCGTTGGTTGATTGTTGGTTTGATTCAGTTGTTTAAATTCCTGGTTGGTTGGGAAAGAGAATAGTTTGCGTTGGTTAGATCGGATCCAGCAATTAGCAAATACCCGTCTTAAAAACGATGATAAACAGCATTAGATCATTGTCAGTCTGCATTCCACAGATCTCTGCGACAGAGAAAAATGTGAAACTTGGCAGAAGTGTATTTATAATAGCAGCATCAGTAGCACCACATGTGTGTGCCGTGAGGACCTCGATTGTGCTGGTGATTTCCAACCGATCTGTGGCTCGGACGCCAAGACCTACAACAATGACTGCTTGATGAAAGCGACAGCTTGCAGAGAAGACCGCTCCATCAAGAAGGTTGCCGATGGTGCTTGTTCTCCCGGTTTGTATAACCTATCCAATCGCAGCTTTAAAGCCGCGCCCAAAATTGATTCTTTTTAGGCCGGAGATTCTACCCACACGCGATTTCAACGTCCGTGGCCCGTTTTAACACGAAGACAATCGTCACTAATTTCAACTTAAACCCGGACAATCTTTTGGCGATGCGCATCCATCATTTTGAATTGTGGTTTGCTGTTTGCTTGCGGTTTCCTATTTTTGTTTAGTGCGGAATTGAAGATGTTAAGTTTCTCAGAATATCAAACTATATTCCTTTTGTGAATATATGAATCCTTAGAGTCCTTTCTGTGTTTTCATTTTTGAAGTGGCGTACACAGCTAATGCTCATATTAGTAAGCAAACCAAACTTTAACAAAATTCCGAGTCAGAAAGACAATTTCTTCTTGTTTGGGATGTACCATATAATCTTATATAACAGCAATTAGACCCTGACTCTGATTTTACATCTTTCGGTTTGTCTTTGATGATGGCTTCTGTGCAGATTGTTAAAACGTCAGTCTGTATCACCACAAACAGTCCCTCTTAACACTGCACTCACCCGCACTGTCGTGCTTCCCTGTGTTGGTCGACTGAACGTTCTGTTGATCTTTCTTTCTATTTAACATAGGAGCTATCTGTCAAATCGTTCCCACAAGCGTCTGTAGAGGATACTTCAGAAACTTTTATTTTAACTCCGACACCAAAAAATGCGAGGAAATCATTGCCGGCGGTTGTCACCCAAGCGGATGGAATGGTTTCACTACGATGGAAGAATGCAACCGCACATGCTCAGGTAAAATTAAATTGTTTCCGGGTCACGCAAGCCGCGAAAGCATAATTTCAGCCCTTCTGGAGTTAATATACTAACAGAGAGTGTCGAAGAAAATTTGGAAGTTCTTCAAAGTAAACTCACCAACAGCGTCACCCATAAAAGAAAAAAAAACAAATTTGGGAGAATATTACCGCTGCAGTGAAGCGAGAAGTCTCTGAGGCCAGAGAGGAATGGAAAAATATCCGCTCGGCAGCTAAGAAAGAATCTGCTGCAGGGGCTGAAGTGCATGATGTCTGCGAAGATCATCAGCAAGGAGATCCGTAATGTATGGATTACTTGCTGTCCAAAACTATAGCGAGCTCTTAATTCGTTGTCACTGAAATTGGCAGTGTCTACGAGTCCTCTGAACTGCCTGGGTCTTCGCGGTCGTCGTATAAAGTCACCAAACAGCAAATCGGCCATTTTTAAGTACCTTTATTAATCATTTAACCCGAGGTTAACGATTTAACCCACCTCGATAGCAGAGTTAGATTTAACCCGCTGTTTAACCTAAGGGTTGCGCTAACTGACGTTTGAACAACAGAACTAACCCACGGTTAAAATTTAACCTTGGGTTAAAGTGATTTAACCCGGGGTTAGGATTTAACCTGCTCTCCAACAACCGGGCCCTGGTGCTTTACCTTTTTCACATTCTCTTTCTCGCAATGTTATCCACAAGGGTCAAAAGTATATAGTCCGAAATGCGTGTTGCGAAAAATATTTTTATTAAAAATATGCTCGGATATTTGTTCTTGGAAATTATTATGTAGTTCCTTAAAGCTCAGTTTCTCGAGACAGATAATGTCCGCGGGCAAATAACCGAGCATGTTTTCGCACCTAATGGTGACTATTGTTTATTTAGTTTACGTTTTTTAATTTCCTCAGTGAATGTCTGTACCAATCGTGTTAATCCTGGACCGTGTGAGGCCAATGTGTCCCGGTGGGCGTTTAACTCAAAAGCTGGACGCTGCAAACGATTTCTCTACGGTGGCTGCTTTGGAAACGAAAATAACTTTGCCAGCAAAGAAAAGTGCAACCAACGATGCCCTCCTACAGGTAATGCATTGTCCTTATCTAAACCCTAATATCAACATGCACTGTCCTCCATATTTTTTCTATGGTGATGCCGAGAGAATTTGTTAAACAATCACTCCCTTTGTTACTTGTTGATGACTGTGTTTTTTCTCACAACCCTTATGTTTGATTGACCAATGTTACTATAAGAAGAAATTAAGATTTGGTCACTCATATAGGGGTTAAAGGGTTAATCTATGCTTTTTTGGTAGCATGTCTTATTACAACTTTGCTAAGGAAATGGTGCAGTCTCTTGTTATATCTGTATCAAGTAAATCGTGGGGTCATTTGGTAATCACCTAGATCAAGATCCGAGTCTCCTTTCAAAAGAAAAGCAATACACGAAGGACTTCAGCCCTTAATCCTGCAAGAGCAGTTTTTAACTTATTAAATGATAGTGAACGGTCCTTCCAAAAACATAAATGTAGGTCTCGCCAAATTTCAGCCAGATTTGGCAGGTTCTGTCGTCTCGAATATACTCTCGTTGCAATAGTAGGTGGCTGTAGCACTAGCGGCGGTGGTAGGGGAGATTCAGTGTTGGCATAGTAGTGTTGGGAGTGCAGATCTAGAGGCAGTAGTTGTGGGGGTTGAACAACTCACACCTAAACACCTTCGGTTTTCATTCCAGTCAAAGTAAAAGAAGCCTGCCCGGAATGTTTTAAGATGAAACTTCGCAATGCCTGCAAAAACAGCACCTTTGGTGAGTTGGTTTGAATAGTCACTTAACCTCGTTAATCGCATCTACACATTTTCAACCAGGGTTCCAGGCGAACCAATATTGCCCTTCACGAAATTAAAGGTTGTATGAGCGTAGCCAGGAGTTTTCAAAGGAGGGGGGGTCACACTGTGTCAAATACAGGGTACTCACCAGATTGTCACCTGAATATTGTAGGTTGTTTGCTTAAAAAAAGGCTTACAAAGGGGCGGTCACGGGCAACCCAGGACCCTCCCCCCTTTCCCTAGCTACACCCTTGGGTTGACTGGATGTGTTAGAAGGCCAAAAGACGGAGGATAATTAAAGGAAGTATAACATCCTATTGTGCAGTAATTTGGTGATATCGCCCAGACTTACTTATTGAAATTTGAAGGGACACAATTCACACGTATTTTAAGACCTAATAAGCGAACAAATCATTAAGTTATTCCATTTTTTTTTCAGCTTTTGTTGGCAAAGTCCAACATAAGTTACCAGAAGACACGATGAAGAAGCACGTGCGATATTTGGTTGCCGTCGACCAGGTGCTTAAGAACACCAGTGGGTTTTCTGTTTCCGGAGCCGTGGTCATCAGGATCCCTTACAGAAAGACACCATCTTGTCCCTGCCCTTCGTTACCGAAATTGAAATTCTTTTTCGTGGGCCAGGTGGTGATTCAGCAAACAGAGGGAGACCCAGCGCTGGAGCTTACTGTAACACAACCTGCAAGGGTTCAAAAGTGGAACAAGGATTTGTATGCCAAATTCAACTCTAAATGTACAAAACATTTTGATTTTAAGGAATGAAATTGAAATTTATGCTACTTGGTAAAGCAAAGCTTTATTGTCTTTTGTGTTTCAAATTAAATGAGATAGTTTTCGTCGAGACAGCTATGGTGAGCAAGCAGGTTACGTAGAATTGAGCTTTTTTTAACACAAAGTATCAGTTACAAACGTATATAAATATGATTGTAGTTTGTATTTGCGTGCTGAATAAACAACAATTGTAAAAATCGTTCGTTTTTCTGATCTACACTGCGGGCAAGAAACATGAATACGAAACATGAAGTGAACAGGCGACGTGCATTTTCGATCGCCAGGAGGGGAAACTCCCTATAAAAATGACTGGGGTGCTCGTCGTACCTTTTAGGGAAAACATTTGGGGATTGGTACCGATTAAGGTGCTAAAACCCGAAATAACCGCTGGCAGAGTTGTCGCCGGGTACCTTTCAGGGCCCTTGAGGTTATCGATCCGAAAAATGACGGGAACTGCAACCGAATTTGTTACGTAAACAACTTTTTTACTTCTGAATCATACAAAACGGAAACCGCTTATAGTGCATGTGTAAGTTCTACTCGCTTTCAGCAACTCTGAATTCCCATCTTTGTCAGCGGTATAGCTTTTTTGTACTTCCGTCGTCTCCGTTTGAGATACTCGCTCTAAGGGATAAAAATTACTTTGAGCCACGCCCACAAAACGAGGTTCTGGTACCTTTATGGGTTGTTTCAAAATTTTTCTGTTAATCAGTGTTTTAAACCGCTGCAGGTTTTCCAAAGGCACATCAGGCTGTTACCATTGGTTTCAGTGCCAGAAAGTAAATGGGAAGAGTATACAAAAAATACGATCAGAACTCTACATTCTTTTTAAATAACCAGTGAAGATTGATAATTGTTAGAAAAAACCTTGCTTTCATTCGTGTCGCACATACATGTATGAACGGTAAATTTATTTTTTAATTTCAACTTTGCGCAGTGCTGTTTGAAATCCTTCCTTTCCCAGCGCACTTATGGTGGGAAATGATTTTTCAAACCTCAGTTCTAAACCGAAAAAATAATCGGAAATGATGGCACTAATAACCATACTATTTTACTTAATAGGCTAGCTACTCGGTTTGGTATCACTGGCTCTGCGCTCCCTTGGTTTACCTCTTATCTTTGCAATAGATACCACTTCATAAGTATAACGGGGAAGAGGTCTTCACATCACCCATTGGCATGCAGGCTGCCTCAGGGGTTTGTATCAGGCTCCGTATTCTACCTGCTCTACACTTCACCACTTGGGGATATCGTGAGAAGGTTTAACATCATGGTTATCACTTTTATGCCGATGATACCCAGTTCTACTTGTCCTTCGATTCCCGAGGTGGTGGAGCGGAAGCCTCAGCAGTTTCTCAGATTGAAGCCTGTGCTCGTGAGATAGATAACTGGATGTGTTGGAATAAGCTTAAGCTTAATCCTCGGTATCGGCTTTGTCCCCCGCTACTCTCTCTTAAAATTAGCAGTTCCGTAATATAGTCATCAGCATCGGCTCGTAATCTGGGTATAGTTTTTGACAATAGTTTAACATTTGAGAAACATATTAGTGCTATATGCAAATCAGCTTTTTACCATCTGAGGAGGAGAGCTGAAATAAGGAGCTATTTATCAGGAGTCTACAATAGCACTCATACATGTTTTTATAACTTGTATAACTTGTGGGAAAAACCTTTTATACGGACTGCCAAAATACCACATCCACAGTCTACAGTCTATACAGAACTGCGCCGCTCGGTTTTGTTAGGCGTTTTTCTAAATTTGACCATATTTCTCCATTACTTTTCGAGCTCCACTGGTTACCAGTGGAGCATTGCATTGTTTTCAACATCTTATTATTGGTTTTAAATCTCTGAATAATTTAGCCCCTACTTATATTAGTGACTTGCTTACACAGTATATTCCTGGTCGTAGCCTCAGGTCATCCAATCAGTCTCTACTGGTTGTTCCAAGGTCCATTCAAAGAGCGTTCACAATGGCTGGCCCACGGATGTGGAATGTTCTGCCCATTTATATGAGACAGCTAGCCTGGTGTTTCATTAGCTACTTTTAAGAAAAGTCTGAAGACTTACCTTTTCAATAAAGCTTTCTTGTAAATACTTCGTAAATTCATGTAATTTTTGTTTAGTTATCTTTTGAATGTACTATAGTAAAGCGCCATACTGCAGTTGGATATGGAGCTATATAAATCTATTTTATTATTACTATTATTATTATTATTATTATCGATTTATAACAGCGTTCGCTGTCAGCTTTAAGTCCACGTGGGCATCTGGCATTCTCCCGAGACTTGTGATGTCCAGATTGTTGGGAAACCCTTCACCATTTCACTTTTAACATCAACCATGCAGAGAACTCCACGCAATTAACGCCTTAACGCAGCTCTCTTGTCAGAATCGTCCATCTTGCTTTCGGAAATTTTTGGCAGTTGAGTGTTAATTTCACAGTGCAGTGAGAAGACCAAAGACTACTTTGATCTTTACACAGGCTAATTACACATGCATGTTTTTAGTCGGTGCAATTAGTATCGCATTTGACGGTCTTACTTCCTCAAGCTAGAAACATAAACTTCTCTTTTTCAACAAAGCAAGTACTGATAACTCTTTTTGCAAGAGCGACATGGTTTTGGAAAAAAAGCAAACATTTTCGTCCTCAAATGATTAAAAGTGCATAAGAAACTTTTAAAATTATGAGGAGGTCGACATTTTCATGATCAGAAAAGGAGGCCGCGGCATTCGGTTAAAACGATCGATCGCACTTACTGACAAGATGTAATTACTTTTTTTTAATAGTATCGAGATCAAGGGTGAAATAGAAATGCAAACCAGAATGAACATGGGGCGGTTCTGACAAGAGAGCCACATTAACGTGTTAATTGCATGCGCAGTGTTGTTTCGTTGGGAAAACTAAGAAAAATTCGTTAAAGGCGATACTTATTGCACCGACTGAAAACATGTATGTGTAATTAGCCTGTGTCAAGATCAAAGTAGCCTTTGGTCTTCTCACCCGCACTGTGAAATTAACACCCAACTGCCAAAAATTTCCGAAAGCAAGATGGACGATTCTGACAAGAGAGCTGCGTTAAGGTGTTAATTGCATGGAGTTCTCTGGCAAACCAAATATTTTTTCGTCGTACAGTACGTTGTGAATTTTTCAATACAGTATAAAAAGAGGTGATACATACGACAGAGCCATAAGTTCTTGCAGTTTCCGTTACGTACTGTGAATGCTCATTTTGAAATCCTTGGCGTGGTGCCTTCTAACTGAATGACATAGATCAGACTGAGACTCTGCAGGTTAGTTCTCACTCAGTCATAATTTGAATTAATATAAGTAGGAGTTTGTGTTTCCGAGTTATTGGCTGCAACATCAAATGAACGCTAGTGCTTAATGTTTTCTTTAGAATTTGCAATTGATCATTAATCTTGAATCTCGTTAGTAGACGATCTCCGGCTGCTTCGATTGTTTCGAGATAAATGAACATGCTGAACATGCTGAACATGACGTGTACTTCGTACGATTTTGTTTGTCCGAAAAGCAAGACTCGAGAGTGCACAGGTAGTTGGTTTATTTCTAGCTACCGGCCGGTATTTCGCGTTGCATGTCGCAAAGGCCGGATTAAAGTTACACGATAACTGGCGCCTCCAAAGGCGTTCGGTATACACAACTGGTTTCGGAAGGTAAGGCCTGGGTGGCTTTGTCTTCACTTGTTTATTTGAACGATACACGAACGGTAACCCCGGCCCACAATTAATGACTGGTCCCGAGGGGAACACTGGATTTTGTTTCCCGGCCTCGACTTCGTCTCGGGAAACATTGAGTAGTAGTAGTAGTAGTAGTAGTAGTAGTAGTAGTAGTAGTAGTAGTAGTAGTAGTAGTAGTAGTAGTGGTGGTGGTGGTGGTGGTAGTAGTAGTAGTAGTAGTAGTAGTAGTAGAAGCCTTTATTAAGAAATCAGTCACAACATACGTGTGGCTTTACAATTAATGACGAATTAAGCTAAAACAAACTAAACATGTGTATAACAAAATTTAAAAAAATTAAGTTAAAGGATATTAAGAAATAAATTTAAAAAGACATCTATTTACAAAGGCCCGTTTGAATCGATCAGTTTTTAATTTAGGAAGTATAAGGTCATGACCCCTTTCTCTGAGGACCCTATCACACCACAAATATTGACTTTATTTAGTCTTAGGCCCAGTTCAAACGTCGAACTTTTCATGCGCCGAATCAAATACCTATTTGGGTCGACCCAAATAAATTAAAATTCGACGTTGATTCAGACGTCGAATTAAATGCGTCGAATTATTTGTGACTTTTGATGTTTTTCCGAAAGTACATTGAAATAATTGATGCATTAGATTCGGCATATAAGAAGTTCGACGTTTAATCAATTAAATTCGACGAATTTGATTTGGGTCTACCCAACAATTAAATTCGACCGAGCCGGTCGAATTTAATTGTTGGGTAGACCCAAATCAAATTCGTCGAATTTAATTGATTCAAACGTCGAACTTCTCATGTGCCGAATCAAATGATTTGATTCGGCGCATGAAAAGTTCGACGTTTGAACCGGGCCTTAAATTTCATTAGCAATAAGAGGGCTCAATAAATCGATCAAACGCCGAACCGTTTTTCGCTGGCTACACAAACAAAATCATCATGTCATGTTTTTGCAAGAATCATACTGCTCCAAAGAGCTTGAACATATCTGGGAAAACGAATGGGGTGGCAAGGCTTTCTTTAGTCACGGCACAAACCACAGTAAAGGTGTCATGATACTAATTAATCCCTCTGTGAATTTCAAAGTTGAAAAAGTCATTCCCGACAAACAAGGAAGGTTCATTATTCTAAAATTGTCTTTGGAAGAGAAAGTTATTGTTCTCGTCAACATTTACGCTCCTAACGATGTCGCCCAACAAGTTCTTTTTTTCAAAAGACTAAACCAACAACTTGAAGAATTCGCGCAAGACACAATTGTAATTGGAGGAGACTTCAATTGCGCTCTCACCTCAAACGACAACTGAGAGGCGGAAAACCTGTATCCAAAAAATTAGCGGTCATCCAAGAAATCAACACGTTGCGTGAATTATATAACCTAAGTGATATATGGCGTTGCCTTAACAAAGAAAAGCAGCGTTTCACATGGAGAACCAAATCTTTTAAAATTCAATGTCGATTAGATTTTTTCTTAGTTTCACACGAGTTAATTCAATTAGCAAAGAATTGCGACATCGTGCATGCACCCGAATCTGATCACTCCGCTGTGTCACTCGTTCTCCGGTCTAATCACCTAAACCAAAAAAGAGGACCTGGCTTCTGGAAATTTAATACAACTCTACTTAAAGACGAAGCATATGTAACAGCACTTAAGATGAACATTCCAATGTTTCAGGAAAAATACAACGAGATTCACGATTTAGGTTTAAAATGGGACCTTATAAAAATGGAAATAAGAGGTTTTACGATCAAGTGTTCTAAACGAAAAGCAAAAAAATACCGAGATGAAGAAATATCACTGCACAAAAAAGGAAATGACCTTCAAGCTAAAGCGGAAAATAATCCGCATAACAGAAACATCGTACTCGAACTTCAACGTGCGCAATTCTAAGAAGCAAAGTGAGATGGCACGAAGAAGGAGAGCGCAACACAAAGTACTTTTACAGCTTAGAAAAACGTCATCATGATATGAAATCAGTCTCTAAACTCAAAGTCGGGGAAAATTGTTACATAGAAGATCAACAGGCATACTAGACATTGATGATAAGTTTCCCACATTTTATAAAAAAGTGTTGGATTATTGGTGCGAGTTCAAAATCCCAACGGGCATCGATTCCAAAACTAATCCTAAAAACGAAATACTGTGGAAAAATAGGAATAATCTAGTACGAAAAAAGACTGTTTTTTTATAAAAATTGGTACGACGCTGGCATTACCAAGATAAGCGATTTATTGAACCAAAATCAGGAGTTTTTGAAGTTACATGAACTTGCAACGACATTTAATTTAAAAGTTCCGTTCACCACGTACTATGGCCTGGTAAATGCAATCCCAAAAATTTGGAAAACTATTCTGAAAAACCCTACTCTGAACGACACACATGATACCACTGTCAACACCTTAAAAACCAGTTCTATTTACTCCGCTCTTTTAAACACCATCTTCGTTCCTCCCACTACCGAACCCAAAATTATACGCCACGGATTTACTGAAAATTCCATCCAGAAAGTTTATCTTATGCCATTTGCAGTCACCAATGAAGTAAAAATAATAATGTTTCAGTATAAAGTCATTCACAACGTGCTTCCAACCAGTGCTACACTTTATCAAGACGGCATTTCAGAAAGCCCCATATGCAACTTATGCAACGCAGAAGAACAAACGTTGCATCACCTGCTAATAAACTGTTCAGTAACAATCGATTTCTGGGTTCAGTTTCAAGAATGGTGGTACCAAAAAGCAAATGCAACAATAGCATTATCCACAAGCCATATACTCTACGGCTGGCATGATAGGACGAAGCATTGGCAAGTCCTAAATTATTGTTTACTAATAGCCAAATATTGCATTTTCTGCACAAGCCTTCGCCGATATATTTTAGATTTTCAAACCTTTTTTTTTCGTTCATTACCAGAAAACTTGAAATTCTTAAAGAAACAGCAGCTGCTAAAAAAAAAAACACTCCCGAAATTTCATCGCACGTGGAATTTTTTACTTTAATTTTACATGCTGCTGTTGTTTTTTTTGGATTATCTGTAAGAATAAGAGCAATGTTACTAACCAACCCTAATTTAACTTAGTAGCTGTATTGTAATGTATGTATTCTTACTAGTGCATGTATAAACAGTTTAAGTATAAGTAGTGCAAGTTACAATTGCGCAAGTGTAAACGAAAGTATAGTATACGTATCAGTATTGCGTGAAGTGTAAATGTTGCGTCCTGTAAATAAAATTGCTGTAATAATAATAATAATAATAATAATAATAAAATTCATTAGCAACAGCCAATCTTTCTTAAGTAGATATTTGGTAATGGCATTTGCCAGCGAAAGAAGGCAGGGTGGCCGAGTGGTCTAGGGCGCTGGATTTCAATGCCGTGACCCGGGTTCGAATCCCGCTCTAGGCACAAGCTGGTGTTGTTCTGGGTTCGTGCCTGGATCAACTCCTCGGTCATCCTTGTAAATAGCCAACTGGTCTGCCTCCCGCCAGTTGGGATTCTTATTTGTTTCATTGTCCCTGAAAAGCCCCTCTTGAGGAGTGGTCGATTAAGTATTTATTTATTTATTTATTTATTTATTTAAGTGCAAGCCACCTAAATAATTTTGGCACTTCGCCCCAATGTTTCAATACCATTTGTTTTGACTGATAAACACCCAAAACTTGCGTAGTCATTATAGCAATTGTTCAAACGTCCCATTTCACATGTGCCGAATTTAATTCGTATTACAGTCCACTAAAATAATTAAATACGGCATTTGACTCACTCGTCGAATTTATCTCCGTCCACCGTCAATATTCCCAGTCTCCTCTCGGACAGCTTGTTATCAAATATGGCAGACAACGACGTGGTTGGTGAAGTCGACGAAAACTCAGTTCGTTTTATTCAACATATGATTCGTAACATCAGAACACGCAGGTTAATGAAGCAATGAACCGTCAGCAACTTCATCGTTAGACGAAGAGTTCTTCTGAGCGTTTGTGGCTTGTCACAATATGCCACAGATTCTCGATTTCTTCCCAGGAGCTCTCAAGCATGTTAAGGCATGGCTCAAGCCTCATTTGCATAAAATCTGAAAAACAGTAATTACTATGTCAGAATTTGGTTTAATCGTTGCAGAGTTGGCAGGCTAACCAATGTCGCCAACATTAATATTCTAAGACCAATAAAATCTGATAAAATGGGTCACGTGACTATAATTGTTTTATTTTTTGAAAAAA
This sequence comes from Galaxea fascicularis, assembly GCA_948470475.1. Taxonomy (NCBI): domain Eukaryota; kingdom Metazoa; phylum Cnidaria; class Anthozoa; order Scleractinia; family Euphylliidae; genus Galaxea; species Galaxea fascicularis. Next base: position 43,678,444 of record OX419335.1, on the reverse strand, counting down.
CAACTGAAAATGGGCCACCGAGATGTCATACAATCACTGTCAAATTTAGTATTTTTACAATTGTGCTAATGGCCCCTGCAAGAATCTGTCCTGAATGGCCGACTAAAATATTAAGCTAAGAAGTTATTACGTAAAAAAGGTCACGTGACCTTCTATCTTTCCATATATAGCCTTATATAATTGAGGAGTTCATCCATTCAGGACAGAAATAGTTGCCTTAGAAAGTGGTTAAAAATTTCGTATGGTTAGTTTTTCGTGATACCTCCCTATCCTTGGCCCATTTTAGAATTCATCTTAAGCAGGCTTGTGACGTCACAAGTCACGTGAACACCATAAAGACACCTTAAGAAATTTAAGGATACCAAATCTTGTTTGGGGTAAGTTTCTGACTCCCCCTGGGATAAAAACAACGTTGCTTTGGATCAAAAACGTTTTTTTTCTTTCTGGTGGTCTGTACTGGATATGAGCCATGCCTTAACATGCTTGAGAGTGTCCTCTTCGTTTTCGAAAACCGAACACCTCATACAAACAAGTATATTTTGCCTCCTAGATCCTGTTTCGTTGCATGGATAGCGACTAAAATACGGAAAGAAATTCCACGACATTGAGATGAACCCATAGAAAGCACTTGAAATTATTTTATTGTCATTTCTGACGGCAGTTCGATCTTGAATTGTTTCCAATTCGCTGTTGTACTTTTTGTGGGACCCAATTTCCTGAAAATACTACAGAGAGCCTTTAAGGCAAAAGGCAAACGTCAACGACTCCTGTCTCATCGTTTGCAATTCAAGAGAAGACTAAAATGGAATTTTTGGTTCGCGTGAGGATGTGTTATCTCTGTCTCTGCAAACATCTATTAAAAAGTCGGATGCGTATCCACCTTTCATTGAAAAACCTAAGGAAAATTGCAAAAGATTTCCATGAACATAAAACAACAAAAACAACGCAGTCAGACTCAACTTTGTTTCGGGGCTGCTCTATATTACCAAATTCCCCTGTGTTAAGACAAGCGTCAAACGCCGTTTCTGATGACTTATAAAATCAAAACTAGTACGATGTAAATTCTAACGTTCCTGAGAAATTCTAATCTCCTCGATTTCACGGAGAAATAGAGGCAAGTCGTGGTCACGTGATTCCCTTGAAGAAAACGAAGTAAACTCATTTGAAAAAGCGGTCTACCTCAACAAATATAGGTATTTCTTACCACCTTCCTACGCATCAAATTTCACGAGAATTCAAAAGACAATTGCTTCAGCCGAACTAGAATTAACAAGTGCACTTTCATATCGTAGGGAAATGAAACGACTGTTATTTTCGAAACGATTTGTTGGAGAAAAAGAGCTTTCAAGTTTCAAGTTAAAACAAAAAACGAAATAAAAAAGTAAATCCTATTCGAAAATTAAACAATTAGTTTAAACAATTCTTCTTTAAGGAGCATCGCTTCGAGTGATTTTCAACCTTACCTATTTGTTAATAAAATTTTTAGAGAAACCCACCATAATTTTAAGTTATGTGCTAGAAGTCAAGGAAATTAAGAGAAGCAAGATTCCTGCTATTTCGCTTACAAACAGTTGCGGCAACAATTGTCCATAGTTATTTTTATGACCCTGCAACGTAACTCAAGAAAACAATATCAACAACAACAGAAATACTCCTGAGAATTCTTTCTGATCTTCACTGGACGAGTCTTGCTGACAGACGAACTAAACAAATGAAAAGTCAATTTTTATGCATTAATTAATTAAGTAAGTAAGTAAGTACTAAGTTATTTTTAGGATTTATTGTAAGATATTTTAACTTATTTTTAGGATTTGCTGTAAGATATTTTAACTACCAAATGCATTTATCAGGGAATGCTTTTTGATCTTAAATTGTTTAAATCTACTCAAATAATTCACTTTTGTATTTCGTTCAGTCCTTGTCAGATGGAGGACAGCTGCTTTATGTCAGTCGTTATGCCGGGTTTTATTTTTTCACTTCAGTGACTCATGCCTCATGAAAAGCTTCTGAAGTTTAAATTTTTTCCCTCTTATATCAAGAATTCAAGAATTATTTCAAGAATCGTCAATTTTATGACGGGCCATGGATTGCGATTCCAAGAACAAACCAAGCAACGTCTCCTGTGAAGGCCTTGGAGCAATACACCGCAGCTGCTGAAATTGATCTTTCTGACGATTGACCGTTCATTAGAGCCCTTGTCAACCCAAGGTCTAGAGAGAAAGTTCCATGATCATGAGATTACCTACACCAGAACTAGGGAGTTTCTTAAGGTAGCTTTTCGGCAGTTTTAAGCAATAACAATGTAAAGTTATAGCAATTTTAGTTTCATAATCATTTTATCTTTTATACTTTTGATTGTGTTCAAATATGCTTCAATGGCAAATATTACCTACAATCATAATTCAGGTTAACATCATACTTATTTTTGGCAGTGAAAACCGAGTTTCTTGTTCATAGAACTAGTCTTTAATTTTAAAGTAACTAGTTGTCGCGTAATAACTCTGTTCATCACTAACAATCAGAACAATCAGTTAAAGGAGCCTCGGGCACGTCACGGCCATGTGCATTAAAGAATAATTGGTAGCTGATTTTCAAAATACTCCACCCTTGATACTTATCGATCAAAAACACCAGAAGAACGTGCCACCAGATGGAGATACGAACGAGATGTTGTATTCAACACGTTTCCCACTCTACAAACACACATTGCGTTCCATCAGCAAGCTACGCCAAGAGAATAAGAGAAACTGTCAGGGCATGAAAACTATACAAGCATGTAAACTCAGGTCACAGTTTCCATCAAACACGTCTTACCGTTTGCAGGTTGCGTCGATGAACAAAGACTCAGTAGACCGCAGAAACTTAACAAAAATAAATGAAACTCATAACAACTGCAAGAAAAAATATAAAAATCAAGACAGAAAGCGCAAAATCGTTTGTACAGCATTCCTGGTTGATATCAAATTACTTTCGTTCGCAATACCATTTGCACAAGCAACTAGCATTTAACTGTCATCTTCTAACAACTGGGAACCAAAAGGGTTTTTCCAGTCAAGAGAAACACAACTAACAATGCAATCAAATTAAACAGAGGGTTAAAAAACGATATACGTGACCAACACACGTACAAAAATTACTTGAACTCTCAAAAAACCTAAACCAGCCATTTTATCAGGCTATAAATAAAGAACCCCTGAAAAAATGGAAGGTATTATATCAACCACATTTCATATTATGTCATTAAAAATACGTAGTCATAACCCAATCACACACACATCCAAGTGTGAGCAGAGGGTGGTGCCAAGTGTGAGCAGAGGGTGGTGCCAAGTGTGAGCAGAGGGTGGTGCCAAGTGTGAGCAGAGGGTGGTGCCAAGTGTGAGCAGAGGGTGGTGCCAAGTGTGAGCAGAGGGTGGTGCCAAGTGTGAGCAGAGGGTGGTGCCAAGTGTGAGCAGAGGGTGGTGCCAAGTGTGAGCAGAGGGTGGTGCCAAGTGTGAGCAGAGGGTGGTGCCAAGTGTGAGCAGAGGGTGGTGCCAAGTGTGAGCAGAGGGTGGTGCCAAGTGTGAGCAGAGGGTGGTGCCAAGTGTGAGCAGAGGGTGGTGCCAAGTGTGAGCAGAGGGTGGTGCCAAGTGTGAGCAGAGGGTGGTGCCAAGTGTGAGCAGAGGGTGGTGCCAAGTGTGAGCAGAGGGTGGTGCCAAGTGTGAGCAGAGGGTGGTGCCAAGTGTGAGCAGAGGGTGGTGCCAAGTGTGAGCAGAGGGTGGTGCCAAGTGTGAGCAGAGGGTGGTGCCAAGTGTGAGCAGAGGGTGGTGCCAAGTGTGAGCAGAGGGTGGTGCCAAGTGTGAGCAGAGGGTGGTGCCAAGTGTGAGCAGAGGGTGGTGCCAAGTGTGAGCAGAGGGTGGTGCCAAGTGTGAGCAGAGGGTGGTGCCAAGTGTGAGCAGAGGGTGGTGCCAAGTGTGAGCAGAGGGTGGTGCCAAGTGTGAGCAGAGGGTGGTGCCAAGTGTGAGCAGAGGGTGGTGCCAAGTGTGAGCAGAGGGTGGTGCCAAGTGTGAGCAGAGGGTGGTGCCAAGTGTGAGCAGAGGGTGGTGCCAAGTGTGAGCAGAGGGTGGTGCCAAGTGTGAGCAGAGGGTGGTGCCAAGTGTGAGCAGAGGGTGGTGCCAAGTGTGAGCAGAGGGTGGTGCCAAGTGTGAGCAGAGGGTGGTGCCAAGTGTGAGCAGAGGGTGGTGCCAAGTGTGAGCAGAGGGTGGTGCCAAGTGTGAGCAGAGGGTGGTGCCAAGTGTGAGCAGAGGGTGGTGCCAAGTGTGAGCAGAGGGTGGTGCCAAGTGTGAGCAGAGGGTGGTGCCAAGTGTGAGCAGAGGGTGGTGCCAAGTGTGAGCAGAGGGTGGTGCCAAGTGTGAGCAGAGGGTGGTGCCAAGTGTGAGCAGAGGGTGGTGCCAAGTGTGAGCAGAGGGTGGTGCCAAGTGTGAGCAGAGGGTGGTGCCAAGTGTGAGCAGAGGGTGGTGCCAAGTGTGAGCAGAGGGTGGTGCCAAGTGTGAGCAGAGGGTGGTGCCAAGTGTGAGCAGAGGGTGGTGCCAAGTGTGAGCAGAGGGTGGTGCCAAGTGTGAGCAGAGGGTGGTGCCAAGTGTGAGCAGAGGGTGGTGCCAAGTGTGAGCAGAGGGTGGTGCCAAGTGTGAGCAGAGGGTGGTGCCAAGTGTGAGCAGAGGGTGGTGCCAAGTGTGAGCAGAGGGTGGTGCCAAGTGTGAGCAGAGGGTGGTGCCAAGTGTGAGCAGAGGGTGGTGCCAAGTGTGAGCAGAGGGTGGTGCCAAGTGTGAGCAGAGGGTGGTGCCAAGTGTGAGCAGAGGGTGGTGCCAAGTGTGAGCAGAGGGTGGTGCCAAGTGTGAGCAGAGGGTGGTGCCAAGTGTGAGCAGAGGGTGGTGCCAAGTGTGAGCAGAGGGTGGTGCCAAGTGTGAGCAGAGGGTGGTGCCAAGTGTGAGCAGAGGGTGGTGCCAAGTGTGAGCAGAGGGTGGTGCCAAGTGTGAGCAGAGGGTGGTGCCAAGTGTGAGCAGAGGGTGGTGCCAAGTGTGAGCAGAGGGTGGTGCCAAGTGTGAGCAGAGGGTGGTGCCAAGTGTGAGCAGAGGGTGGTGCCAAGTGTGAGCAGAGGGTGGTGCCAAGTGTGAGCAGAGGGTGGTGCCAAGTGTGAGCAGAGGGTGGTGCCAAGTGTGAGCAGAGGGTGGTGCCAAGTGTGAGCAGAGGGTGGTGCCAAGTGTGAGCAGAGGGTGGTGCCAAGTGTGAGCAGAGGGTGGTGCCAAGTGTGAGCAGAGGGTGGTGCCAAGTGTGAGCAGAGGGTGGTGCCAAGTGTGAGCAGAGGGTGGTGCCAAGTGTGAGCAGAGGGTGGTGCCAAGTGTGAGCAGAGGGTGGTGCCAAGTGTGAGCAGAGGGTGGTGCCAAGTGTGAGCAGAGGGTGGTGCCAAGTGTGAGCAGAGGGTGGTGCCAAGTGTGAGCAGAGGGTGGTGCCAAGTGTGAGCAGAGGGTGGTGCCAAGTGTGAGCAGAGGGTGGTGCCAAGTGTGAGCAGAGGGTGGTGCCAAGTGTGAGCAGAGGGTGGTGCCAAGTGTGAGCAGAGGGTGGTGCCAAGTGTGAGCAGAGGGTGGTGCCAAGTGTGAGCAGAGGGTGGTGCCAAGTGTGAGCAGAGGGTGGTGCCAAGTGTGAGCAGAGGGTGGTGCCAAGTGTGAGCAGAGGGTGGTGCCAAGTGTGAGCAGAGGGTGGTGCCAAGTGTGAGCAGAGGGTGGTGCCAAGTGTGAGCAGAGGGTGGTGCCAAGTGTGAGCAGAGGGTGGTGCCAAGTGTGAGCAGAGGGTGGTGCCAAGTGTGAGCAGAGGGTGGTGCCAAGTGTGAGCAGAGGGTGGTGCCAAGTGTGAGCAGAGGGTGGTGCCAAGTGTGAGCAGAGGGTGGTGCCAAGTGTGAGCAGAGGGTGGTGCCAAGTGTGAGCAGAGGGTGGTGCCAAGTGTGAGCAGAGGGTGGTGCCAAGTGTGAGCAGAGGGTGGTGCCAAGTGTGAGCAGAGGGTGGTGCCAAGTGTGAGCAGAGGGTGGTGCCAAGTGTGAGCAGAGGGTGGTGCCAAGTGTGAGCAGAGGGTGGTGCCAAGTGTGAGCAGAGGGTGGTGCCAAGTGTGAGCAGAGGGTGGTGCCAAGTGTGAGCAGAGGGTGGTGCCAAGTGTGAGCAGAGGGTGGTGCCAAGTGTGAGCAGAGGGTGGTGCCAAGTGTGAGCAGAGGGTGGTGCCAAGTGTGAGCAGAGGGTGGTGCCAAGTGTGAGCAGAGGGTGGTGCCAAGTGTGAGCAGAGGGTGGTGCCAAGTGTGAGCAGAGGGTGGTGCCAAGTGTGAGCAGAGGGTGGTGCCAAGTGTGAGCAGAGGGTGGTGCCAAGTGTGAGCAGAGGGTGGTGCCAAGTGTGAGCAGAGGGTGGTGCCAAGTGTGAGCAGAGGGTGGTGCCAAGTGTGAGCAGAGGGTGGTGCCAAGTGTGAGCAGAGGGTGGTGCCAAGTGTGAGCAGAGGGTGGTGCCAAGTGTGAGCAGAGGGTGGTGCCAAGTGTGAGCAGAGGGTGGTGCCAAGTGTGAGCAGAGGGTGGTGCCAAGTGTGAGCAGAGGGTGGTGCCAAGTGTGAGCAGAGGGTGGTGCCAAGTGTGAGCAGAGGGTGGTGCCAAGTGTGAGCAGAGGGTGGTGCCAAGTGTGAGCAGAGGGTGGTGCCAAGTGTGAGCAGAGGGTGGTGCCAAGTGTGAGCAGAGGGTGGTGCCAAGTGTGAGCAGAGGGTGGTGCCAAGTGTGAGCAGAGGGTGGTGCCAAGTGTGAGCAGAGGGTGGTGCCAAGTGTGAGCAGAGGGTGGTGCCAAGTGTGAGCAGAGGGTGGTGCCAAGTGTGAGCAGAGGGTGGTGCCAAGTGTGAGCAGAGGGTGGTGCCAAGTGTGAGCAGAGGGTGGTGCCAAGTGTGAGCAGAGGGTGGTGCCAAGTGTGAGCAGAGGGTGGTGCCAAGTGTGAGCAGAGGGTGGTGCCAAGTGTGAGCAGAGGGTGGTGCCAAGTGTGAGCAGAGGGTGGTGCCAAGTGTGAGCAGAGGGTGGTGCCAAGTGTGAGCAGAGGGTGGTGCCAAGTGTGAGCAGAGGGTGGTGCCAAGTGTGAGCAGAGGGTGGTGCCAAGTGTGAGCAGAGGGTGGTGCCAAGTGTGAGCAGAGGGTGGTGCCAAGTGTGAGCAGAGGGTGGTGCCAAGTGTGAGCAGAGGGTGGTGCCAAGTGTGAGCAGAGGGTGGTGCCAAGTGTGAGCAGAGGGTGGTGCCAAGTGTGAGCAGAGGGTGGTGCCAAGTGTGAGCAGAGGGTGGTGCCAAGTGTGAGCAGAGGGTGGTGCCAAGTGTGAGCAGAGGGTGGTGCCAAGTGTGAGCAGAGGGTGGTGCCAAGTGTGAGCAGAGGGTGGTGCCAAGTGTGAGCAGAGGGTGGTGCCAAGTGTGAGCAGAGGGTGGTGCCAAGTGTGAGCAGAGGGTGGTGCCAAGTGTGAGCAGAGGGTGGTGCCAAGTGTGAGCAGAGGGTGGTGCCAAGTGTGAGCAGAGGGTGGTGCCAAGTGTGAGCAGAGGGTGGTGCCAAGTGTGAGCAGAGGGTGGTGCCAAGTGTGAGCAGAGGGTGGTGCCAAGTGTGAGCAGAGGGTGGTGCCAAGTGTGAGCAGAGGGTGGTGCCAAGTGTGAGCAGAGGGTGGTGCCAAGTGTGAGCAGAGGGTGGTGCCAAGTGTGAGCAGAGGGTGGTGCCAAGTGTGAGCAGAGGGTGGTGCCAAGTGTGAGCAGAGGGTGGTGCCAAGTGTGAGCAGAGGGTGGTGCCAAGTGTGAGCAGAGGGTGGTGCCAAGTGTGAGCAGAGGGTGGTGCCAAGTGTGAGCAGAGGGTGGTGCCAAGTGTGAGCAGAGGGTGGTGCCAAGTGTGAGCAGAGGGTGGTGCCAAGTGTGAGCAGAGGGTGGTGCCAAGTGTGAGCAGAGGGTGGTGCCAAGTGTGAGCAGAGGGTGGTGCCAAGTGTGAGCAGAGGGTGGTGCCAAGTGTGAGCAGAGGGTGGTGCCAAGTGTGAGCAGAGGGTGGTGCCAAGTGTGAGCAGAGGGTGGTGCCAAGTGTGAGCAGAGGGTGGTGCCAAGTGTGAGCAGAGGGTGGTGCCAAGTGTGAGCAGAGGGTGGTGCCAAGTGTGAGCAGAGGGTGGTGCCAAGTGTGAGCAGAGGGTGGTGCCAAGTGTGAGCAGAGGGTGGTGCCAAGTGTGAGCAGAGGGTGGTGCCAAGTGTGAGCAGAGGGTGGTGCCAAGTGTGAGCAGAGGGTGGTGCCAAGTGTGAGCAGAGGGTGGTGCCAAGTGTGAGCAGAGGGTGGTGCCAAGTGTGAGCAGAGGGTGGTGCCAAGTGTGAGCAGAGGGTGGTGCCAAGTGTGAGCAGAGGGTGGTGCCAAGTGTGAGCAGAGGGTGGTGCCAAGTGTGAGCAGAGGGTGGTGCCAAGTGTGAGCAGAGGGTGGTGCCAAGTGTGAGCAGAGGGTGGTGCCAAGTGTGAGCAGAGGGTGGTGCCAAGTGTGAGCAGAGGGTGGTGCCAAGTGTGAGCAGAGGGTGGTGCCAAGTGTGAGCAGAGGGTGGTGCCAAGTGTGAGCAGAGGGTGGTGCCAAGTGTGAGCAGAGGGTGGTGCCAAGTGTGAGCAGAGGGTGGTGCCAAGTGTGAGCAGAGGGTGGTGCCAAGTGTGAGCAGAGGGTGGTGCCAAGTGTGAGCAGAGGGTGGTGCCAAGTGTGAGCAGAGGGTGGTGCCAAGTGTGAGCAGAGGGTGGTGCCAAGTGTGAGCAGAGGGTGGTGCCAAGTGTGAGCAGAGGGTGGTGCCAAGTGTGAGCAGAGGGTGGTGCCAAGTGTGAGCAGAGGGTGGTGCCAAGTGTGAGCAGAGGGTGGTGCCAAGTGTGAGCAGAGGGTGGTGCCAAGTGTGAGCAGAGGGTGGTGCCAAGTGTGAGCAGAGGGTGGTGCCAAGTGTGAGCAGAGGGTGGTGCCAAGTGTGAGCAGAGGGTGGTGCCAAGTGTGAGCAGAGGGTGGTGCCAAGTGTGAGCAGAGGGTGGTGCCAAGTGTGAGCAGAGGGTGGTGCCAAGTGTGAGCAGAGGGTGGTGCCAAGTGTGAGCAGAGGGTGGTGCCAAGTGTGAGCAGAGGGTGGTGCCAAGTGTGAGCAGAGGGTGGTGCCAAGTGTGAGCAGAGGGTGGTGCCAAGTGTGAGCAGAGGGTGGTGCCAAGTGTGAGCAGAGGGTGGTGCCAAGTGTGAGCAGAGGGTGGTGCCAAGTGTGAGCAGAGGGTGGTGCCAAGTGTGAGCAGAGGGTGGTGCCAAGTGTGAGCAGAGGGTGGTGCCAAGTGTGAGCAGAGGGTGGTGCCAAGTGTGAGCAGAGGGTGGTGCCAAGTGTGAGCAGAGGGTGGTGCCAAGTGTGAGCAGAGGGTGGTGCCAAGTGTGAGCAGAGGGTGGTGCCAAGTGTGAGCAGAGGGTGGTGCCAAGTGTGAGCAGAGGGTGGTGCCAAGTGTGAGCAGAGGGTGGTGCCAAGTGTGAGCAGAGGGTGGTGCCAAGTGTGAGCAGAGGGTGGTGCCAAGTGTGAGCAGAGGGTGGTGCCAAGTGTGAGCAGAGGGTGGTGCCAAGTGTGAGCAGAGGGTGGTGCCAAGTGTGAGCAGAGGGTGGTGCCAAGTGTGAGCAGAGGGTGGTGCCAAGTGTGAGCAGAGGGTGGTGCCAAGTGTGAGCAGAGGGTGGTGCCAAGTGTGAGCAGAGGGTGGTGCCAAGTGTGAGCAGAGGGTGGTGCCAAGTGTGAGCAGAGGGTGGTGCCAAGTGTGAGCAGAGGGTGGTGCCAAGTGTGAGCAGAGGGTGGTGCCAAGTGTGAGCAGAGGGTGGTGCCAAGTGTGAGCAGAGGGTGGTGCCAAGTGTGAGCAGAGGGTGGTGCCAAGTGTGAAAACATAAATGCGAATTGAAAGTTATGTGACTGAAACACTGTTGTTGGGTATGGAGGTGTTCTTGGGAAAAGACCTAACACCGAGAAACCCATAAAAGTTTAGCATATTCGGCTGGAAGGTGATCTGACCTAACACGCGTTCGTTGAACGGCATTGGAGACAGATAGTTTTTACTAAGTGTTGAAGATGTGCAATATCTAGATAAGATCCAAAAATGTATGACTAGTATAACTTGGGTGCTTTTTCTGCAAGGAAGTAAGTAAGTAAGTAATTTATTTACCCACGTTAACGTCTAGGAGCACAATTGCTCGTTCAAGATACGAACGTGCATTAAGGTCTAGCGTATACAAGGGTATAGCAGGGTTGACTAGCGTATACAAGGGCATAAAGGGGTTTATCAGGGTATACTAGGATTTTTACTAGGTTATACTAGGGCATATAAGGTTTATAAGGGTATTCTAGGATTCACTAGGGTATACTAGGGTTTATAAGGGTTTATAAGTGTAAACTAAGCTTTATAAGGTATATGTGGGTGACTATATGTGTGTTAACATGAATTATATGCCAGTGACTAGCAATTGCAATCTTTACCACAATTACTACTAATCCTTCAATCTGATTGGCTAATTTGCCGTTGCCGATAGAGTCCTGCTCGCGTCACGGAATGCCTTTTTCAGCTCTAAAACATGGATGGCTCTAAAATGTTCCCAAATTTTAATGTTGATATTTTTAGCGACTTTTTAACTGACGATGATATAAGTAATATAAGCGAGAAGGAGCAAGAAAGCCGCGTTACGAACTCAACGGAATGTTGGCCTCAAAGATTGAAAAAACCCAAAATTGCTCCTTCTAGCAAAGAAGCGAGTTCAGCAGTTGTTCATGTTCCAGTGACGCCAGCTTTGAGTTCGATCGATTTAGTACTCTGCCTCAAACTTAGGTGCTTTGGCCTCCCCAAATGGCTTCTTCCATGACTGCCCCACTGCAAATGCCAATGTGTATGTTTTGCCGCAATGTCATTATAATTCTGCTTGAATATTTCCAGTAACTGAACAGTTGAAATTGTATTTTCGTTCAACTTTGCGGTCGCTTCGCTCGGTTCAGAATTCTTGTGGTAGCTTTATCTTGTTGTAATAGACAGTATTGGAACCGCTCATTTTCTGGAATCGCTCAGGAAAAAAAAAACATTTTCTTTGACGTTGATATAGTGGTAAAAACAAATCGAATGTGGTTTGGCGTTGTCAGTAGTCTTATCGTTGTGGACTGTGGTGCCCACAACATTTTGACCACTGTGATGACGCATATCGTTGCCGATAATGCACCTGTCAATGGTTTCCTCCAGGGGAAGGGATCGGGCATACCCACGGGATTTGACATTTTTCCTTCAAATTTTGGTCCATCTTTTAAACTTGGGGCAAAAATGCCCATTCAAATTTCCTCATCCTGGGGAGATTCTGTAAAACATCGAAACAACTTAATTAAAGAAACCATATTAAAATCGTCAAAAGTAAGAGACTTTAATATTAGTGCCAACTTGCACAATAATTAATAATTTTACACGGTTCAAATCACATCCAAAGTACACTTTACGCCAGCGGGTGAAAAATCGATCTGTTGGCTAAAAGTGTAAAGAAGAAACTATTTTTTTAACATAAAAGATCGGAGAAATATGGTAAATAACTCATCACTGACCCTCTCACGATTCTGTGAACACCCACTGATCAAAAGATGTCAGGTTCGATGGTGGATGGTACCTCTGCTGTCCTCACCCTGGGATCAGCTGATTTTTCTCAAGGCCTGGATGCTTAGCACGCTTTGTTTGTCATGTGACTGTCATGGCTGTGATGGTCGAAAATCTGCGCTCATGAAAACATCATTACGGTATACACAATTGTAGAATTTGCTACAAGAAGTAACAGTGTTGCCTTGCAGGCTTACTCCGTTGACACTCCGTCAACATGACATGACAAATTTCTTACATTCTCGAAAATGATTCGTCATGATATGAGCGATTCAATAAGCTTACAGTTGTCTTCAAGATGAATGCCATCATTGCACTGTGCCACTTTTGCGAATTCCACGGGCCCAGTGTCTTATTTTGTACACAGGTAATCATGTTAAACAATCTTAAAGTGCACATGATCGACAATTTAAAAATAGTGCCGCTACCTAGCTTGACAGCAGCTGAATACACAAGAATTCCACTAACTAGCACTGTTCGTGTTTCTGTTACTGCAGGCATTCCACTGTGAAGCTCATAACCCGCTCAAGGGAACTTGTGCATCTGTGTCAGAGTGCGGTGCTTGTATCAAAAGGTATGTAAGACATCTGAATACTTAGCACTGAATGATTTTGCGCGCGTTAAATAATCTCAGCTTCATGAAAGGTACACCTTTCACCGTTTGGCGCAGTGTTGAGACGGCTCGCCTTCCACGAATGTGTCCCGTCCTACTAGGGGTATAGAATGGTCAATCCGAGACTTTGCGATATTGCGAGACCATTGTTTAAAATTACGAGACCGAGACTTAAACGTTTATATCGGATCCGAGCCCGAGACCTCACCTGTAAAAAAACCGATCCCGAGACTAAAAAAGCTTCTTAGCAGATGGAAGTGTTGAAAATAGTTCGAGTTAATGATACTGTAACATGACAAAAATTCCAAAGGAAGCTACAATCTCGGTCAAAACAAATGAAAAATTTAAGCCCCCCCCCCTCCCCCCCCCATTTCAATGATGAAAAAAAGGCGCAGTTTGGTTTGCGCGCGAACTCAACATTGATATGGGGGGGGGAGGTTATTTCTCATTTTGTTCTGTCCAAGATTGTAGCTAACATACGTATAATTGCTTCGGCTCACATTATAAATAGTCTCCTACGCAGCCGTTCTGTGTCCATAAGTAAACACAAATATAATAAATTAATAAATTAAATAAAACAAAGGCCTTTTTAATGTCAACATACATGTAAGCTTCATGTGGCTTCTCCGACATAAACTAACAGAACTTCACGCCAGGA
>OX419335.1:43628024-43663024 GCA_948470475.1 Galaxea fascicularis | reverse complement strand
TATGTACTGGGATAACATTGTCAGAATAGATTTTGAACACTTGGGTGTCTTAGAAGATATGTTATATTGTCATTACATCTTATCACTTATTGTATGTGTACTGTATGTCCTTGTTTGATCACTCTGGTCCAGATGAGTTTGTTTGGATGAAGAACTTACCTACCTTGGGTCAACTTCACCTGGCTGTGGGACTAAGTTGTTGCTTTTAACCCCAATATAGTGTACCTACTTGGGATCACCTTGGGGTGTATTTGGGTCAACTAAAACCCAAGGGTAACCCATTATTTGGGAATTCCACAAATCCCAATTTCATCTCAGTTTGGTAAGGTCTTGGGAAATGGTTCCCATTCTGGATTTTTGTTTGGGAATTGTATGATACCCAAGATACATGTAGTCCCAAATTGGACCATAATTGATGCCGAGGTAAACCCAACTTAGATTCTTTGGGAATTAATCAACTTTTCCTGTGATCGCAGCATTGCATGCATGTATCATGCATGAAAATCCACTTTTTTGCTCGCAATTTACACATGCATTACATGAGGAAAACATGCATGTAAACACACACACGAAAGTGTGGCAGCAAATTTACACAAATTGTTTATGCAGGCATGTAAAATTTACACACAGATGTTGGTGAAATGGAGAACCCTGCATTTACCATTGTGCATCAAGTTCTTGCATTGATTAGCCACTGCTCTTGTCTTGTAACTCAAAAACAAGCTTGGCAAACCCATTTTTTTTTGTCAATGGTAACTGTGCTAAGATGCAATATTTTGCAAAGTGAGCCAGGAAGAAATTCAAAGCCACCCTAAATGTTTTTTTTTAAGTTCAAGTTAGCTCTCAGAATTCTTTTCCTCTATATAGATTATCACATGACTCTCTTTTTCGTGAATGTCTGATCAAGGGTTGTATGGGTACATGTACACTGTAGATTGAATCTTTCCAGAACAAGGACCATACTCAGGGGTTTCATTAAAAGCAGGAAACTGAAGGAAACCATTGCCTACTTCAGTCTTCTTACACTGTACCTACATGTACATGTAGCTAACATTTTGGTTATCACAGGTGTATTGTTCAGGGTTTTCATTAAGAACTGAAGTAGCAGGAGGATATTATAAAGTAACAGGAGAATCTGGCCACTTGGACAAAAAATTACCTTCAAGGCTGCTACAGGCCATCAAAATTTAGCCGGAGAATTCCACACAGTAGCTGGAGAATTCTCCGATCTCCGATGCCTAATGAACACCCTGGTTGTTTCAACCAAGTGCATTACTGTACTGTTATTTACTGATTCAAATTACATCCTTTTATAGTCTTTACATTACCATTTTTATGCCAGGCATGTAAATCACTGGACCATACTCACGCAGGCTATATTAGTATCGATCATGAGGCCCATATCAGTTACTATAGCAACAGGTCCCCGGAGCAGCCTGAGTTGTACAGTGTGGTGAGACAGGCATGTGTCCGAAGGTACAGTAGAAGTTTATTAAATTGGTTTAAAATAGATGGCTGTGTGGCTCAATGGGAAAAAACAGCCTATGAAAAGCCATGCAGATGCAATGTTTTGTTCAGGTAGAGGTATAGAATGGTAAATTCAAGACTGCGAGACTGGTTTCAAGATGCAAGACAGAGACTTAAGAGTTTTTATCAATTCCGAGCATGAAAATTTAGAGATAATGGTACAAATGATTAGCTAAATAAAATGAACAAAAATGCCAATGGAAGCTACAACCAGTTGCAAAATTATTGAGACGTTCACAATCAAAAACGTCTCTTCTTTCTCTAAAACGCTGCTGCTAACAAATCTGTGAGATACAATACACACCCCCTCCCTCTCCCCCTTTCAAAGTTGTTCCTCAAAGATTCTAGCATGGTGTTGCACTGTTAACAACTTTGATAAGAGGGGGAGGGGGAGGGAAAGCGGAAGATCATGGAAACGTCATTCAAGGCCAAATGACGTACAGTGTCTCAAGTATTTTTGCAACTTGTTGTAGCAGAGGAACTGTCTTGATCTACTTGCTCAGTTAAATAAGTTGTACCTATAAGCTCTGAAAAATGTGACTCCTAAAGACCAAACTGAGGTGTCTACAAAAAAAATTCAAGACTCCGAGACCCAAAACTCACCTGAAAACAAGATTTCAAGCCTCAACTAAAATGCTTCAGAGATTTCGACATTGGGCCAAACTTTTCCAAGACCCACATCTTCCGAGGTACCATTCTACAGATACACCTTCAGGTCAAGAGCTTATTTCTTCTCTTTTGAATAAGCAGACTTAATTTTTTGCTTCATAGGCACTTTAAGCCCCGTACAAATGAATGCAACATTGTGGCACAACGATTGCCCAGTGTTGTTGGGTGAATGTTGTGCAATATTGGCCTAGGGTGTTGTTAATAAAATGTTGTTAATAAAATGGTCATAAATATAAGCAAAAAATAGATAAATCTAAAAACTAAAACACATGCAACTTATACTGCAAGGGGATATGGGATCAGTATTTACCCAGAAGCCCTACCAAAACCATTATTTTTGGTTTCAATTATTTTGTCATCAGTAATATTACAGTTACTTCGTACTTTGTCTGATAACTTTTCATTCTGATGGTTGTAGTTGATATTGCCAAATAATTATGTTATAATTATTTTGAAAGGGTGGAAAGTTTTCTAAAACATAGCATTAGCCTGTAAATGTATTAGGAAAAAGGCAAAATAAATAAATAAATAATTAATTTATTAATTTATTAATTATAATCATGTTAATTTTCAAAAATTTTGTGATTGTGTGGATTTATTAGTTTTTGTGTATTTACTTTCTGTCTGTAGTTTGAGTTGTGAGGTGTGCCCTGGTCGGGAAGGTCCAATGTTCTTTGGCGAGGAGTCTTCAGGCTATGTGTTTACTCATACTTTCTTCTTGAAGGATGCTCAGTCCAGAGGATTCCAGAGATGGTTAGTAACTTTCACTATTGCCTAATAACCTATTTCTGGTTACATCTGCATGGTTTTAATGAAGTATGCCACTTGAGCCTGAAGTAATTTACACATGTCTTTGAAGGTCTTGAGAGTACAGTTTAACAAATTAGCCTTAAAATCCAAGATAATGTCTCTAGATTTGTCAAACCCAGACCTTCTAAACTAAATGAGTAGACTTTACAGTTGCAAATTGTCTGTTTGTCTTACATTTCTGTAAATCAATTAAATCTGCCAATCATCTCCAGCAAGAGCAAACAATGCAAATCTGCACTCCCCAGTCCCTCTCCTTGACAACTGAAAAATGTTGGCTCAGTTCATAAAGCTCTAGACTACCCTGTGGGAGGATGTGGGTTCAAACCCAGGCCAGACTAACAGTGAGGGTTTTAAAATAAATGATGAGAAAGTGGTACCTTTGTAGTGTTAGTGACAACTGTAAATGCTTTGATTTTCTAGTCTTTGCGAATAGGAGTAATATACCATACATGTAGGGTTTATTTCATAATCCATGAGACCCACACACTGTTTTCAGTGTTCAAGGCCACATGAAAAATGACAGCCATGCCTGTAAGTTAAGTGAGTGGGAATTTGCCAATTGCTGAAACTATAATTGAGGACGATTTCAGCTTTTATAATATTGCTGTTTAAATTGTTCAATTTTAGGTACAGCATAATTGCTGTCATGAAAGATCGTATTTATCTGGTGAATTCTTGGCCTTTCTTGGTAAGGTAAGTATATTAATAATTATTTTTAATGTTATTTGGTATATTTCATTAATATTACGTGCCTGAATTAGTGAGTTAAATTAAACAGTTCCAGCTTCTGACCACATTACTATTTAAGTGCTTGTGTAAGTGTAAACTAAATTATGTGAACTAAAATTAATGTCATGTCAAGGTTGACAGTACTGTGCTCTAAGAAAAGGACATGTAGTTAGGCAAGCAAAATCTCTAAACCCTTGAAATCCAGAGTGTGCAGCTTAAAGGGTATATGACACGAAATATTTTATTAGCTTATTAGGAAGAGCTTTCAAAATGATGAAGAATGGTGTTTATTTTATTGTAATAGCATTCTTGATTGCTGAGTTATTCAAGATCTTGGTTTATGCAAAGTAGAGGACTTGTGATGTCACAAGGCGGACAAAAAATGAAGTAAAATCACAAAATATGGAATATCTCTGAAGACTTTTTCTGTATACAACTGAAACTTTTTACAGTTGTTATACTCATCACAAAGTTCCATGATATGGTCCACTGTGACATTTCCATGCCAACACAGGGCTCCAGTCCTTCTCCATCCAAAGGATAAAATCATAGTTTTCCGTCCCCAAGAAGCGCTATTTGCTCTTGATGTTCATTCAGTGGGTGTGAGCGAATACATTACACAGCACAAGTATAAGATAGGCTGTTAGACTCTGGAACAACAAATAAGGCATTTTTCATTTTGGGAAGGTAGAGGTCTGGTAATGAGTATGTTGCTATGGTGACATTATAACCACCATCACAATGCACAGTTCTGGCAGCACATCAACCCTGTAGACTTAGTATTTGCACAAATATTCCATATTTTGTGATTTTACTTCATTTTTTGTCTGCCTTGTGACGTCACAAGTCCTCTACTTTGCAATCTTGAATAACTCAGCAACCAAGAATGCCATTACAATAAAATAAACACCATTCTTCATCATTTTGAAAGCACTTCCTAATGTAAATGAGCTAATAAACTATTTTGTGTCATATACACTTTCAGTTTGGTGCAAAAACTATTATTTCCTGGTCATCCTAAGACAAAAGTAAGTCACCAGGGGTGACCAGGAACCACAAGAGCACTGTCCTGGTTGATTGAAATAATTATGTTCTTGAAACTGGTTCTTGTTTGTTTTAGCCATTTTAGAGAACTTATAGATGAACTACAAGCCAAGGTACAGTTAATCTTTCAATGAGCATTCAATGCTACATGTACTGTATGTGTTTCTCAGGCTGAGATATCCCTGTGTTTTTATTTGTTCAGATATTTCAGAGTTTGCAGTATCTTCCTAGAACATAAAATGGCTGCCAATTCACTTATATAATTCGATAAGATGTGTGTGTTGAAATCCAAAATGAAATTCAGGTTAAAATGATTTCAGCCGTCATGTAGTTTGATTCTCAATTTCCCTTGTCTCATAACCCTAATTATTCATGATCTGGATGTAGGAATAGTAAATTAGATCAGTTGATAATTAGTCCCCAATGATACATGTACTATAATCCAATGTCAGACCAGTACTGTGATACACTTACTTTAGGCAGCTACATTGTGCCATTTTTGGCTTCCTTAAGTTTTAAACTCTAGTTTATTTCCAGAAGTCTGAAGAAAATCTGTTAGTGAAAATTCTTGCCAGTTTTGATTGTTTTTATGCATCACAATTATTTTTTTTTCCTGTCATCAGGCAACTGATGTGTATGATGTGGAGCATGCTGAGAGTATTCAGAAAGGTCAACACATTCAGCCCAGTGCCAATGGTTTCCTTTTTGCCCCAGGAATTGCTCCTGGTAAGTTCCTTTAATTCTTTCTTAATACCTCTTTTGTTAAAAAGTTATTTTCTGTCTGGATCAAACCCAATAATATTATTTATTCATGAGATTTAGATACATGTACATGTATTACTGTACTTCTGTCCAACAGCAACATTTATTACTGTACTTCTGTACCTCTGTCCAACAGACACCATTGTCATCTCTGAAGTTGAAAGATGACAAAAGTCATTATAATACCATACTCTACAATACAATATACTTTATTTATTATAATTGTAGATACTGATGAAATACCAGGATTTCTCCTTTTACTAAAAAACCATATCTTCACCACGCGCAGTGAAGATACTATTTTTATCTTTCACGTGTGAGGATATTGGTGTGGCCATGGTTACCAACATAATTACCCAATTAGAATAGAGCTTCTCGCTCAGGCGCATGTTCAGTTTTATGTGGAAATTTCATCAGTATCTATATAATAAACAGAACATTACATGACCACACTCGAAGATAAAATTCGTATCCCCGCTTGGCCATGTAATATCCTCTATTACTACCATGTCTGACACTTTGTGTTTACAAGTTAAAAATAACATTTTTTTAACTAATTGCAATATTTACAATAATTACCAATGGATAACAGGGGGTAGTTTTTAAAAAGAAACTGTGGTGCTGCGATGGTGAGGAAGTTGTGAACAAAGGCAGTGCAGTGTTTTGCGGTGGTGTAACCTACACAGGGTCATTTGGACTCCATGGGATGGACATGGACTATTAACATTATGCTAACAACAATCTTTAAACTCTGTAATTAATTTTGTACTGAATTGTTAGTCTGTATCTTTGCCATAGAAAGTATAAAAGTTTTAATATTTTGATTGTTAAACTGTTGATGAACATATATGTGCATGTTCATTGTGCATTGTATAGTTATGCATATTGATTATTTTTGCCTGTTGATATCCAGACACTTTCAGAAGGCAGCGAGGGGGAAACAAAACCTACAGAGGGATTGCAGATTTGCTCAGGGACAAGGTACCAATGAAAGTTGCACAGTCACACAGAGTAGATAAGAATAACTTAAACTTCTATACAATGTGTATGGCAGTGCTGTAGAAAGTCCATCAACATTTTTTTTAAAATGAAGTTCTCTGCACTGTACAGAGCACACTAAACAAATGTGACAAAAGTTGTTTACCATTTACATGGGAAAACCAGTTGATTAACGATTTGTACAATTGGTAAGCAAAATCCCCAATGAAAAATTCTGTTCAGGATTGGCATGTACCATTTACACAACCCCTACTAAATAACATGTGAGATGCATCAAAATTAGTAGGGCTTGGAACTGGTGAAAATCGCAAATGGTACACACATTTTCTGTTCAGAAATTCTGGTCGGAAATTTTGGACTATCTTTCAAGAAATCCCATGGAAATTGTTTCGGAAGAAAAAAATAGTCATCCCATTTACATTCCATCCGAAATTTCTGGATTTTTTAGGTACCAGTAAATGGTAAACAACCCTACTCATTCGTCTGGCTTATTTACCTTTTGCAGGATCTGTTTGCTACCCTTCATCGCAGATTTTCATGGATGCTGAAAGCATGTGGCAACAGAATAACAGAAAAACTTTTAGAAGGACCTCCAAAGGCAAGTGACATAGCAGCTTGTTACACACTGTACGTATGTGCACTTGTATCAAACAACACAGCTTGGCATTTCAATGCTTGACTTTTCATCCCTTTGTTTTACAGGAGGAACTTTTGACAGAACTAGAGGTGCAGGGGGAGGAAGATGACCTTCAAAGTATGTGTCTTATTTGTACAAAGTACATGAGTATGTATAACAAAGAAGCTGTATGGAATAATAATAATAATAATAATAATAATAAGAGAATATCTAATTTCGATAATAAGCTCTGTCCTGAACATTTATAAATTAAACGTTTTTTTCAGTACAATACTGTAATTAAAAAATCTAAACTGAAAACTATATAATAATTAAGAAGCTTGCAGTTACTAATCTTAAATTTATCATATATGATCTACTAAAATGCTAGAAATAATATTTACAACTATAATTGTTTTTAAAATAATATTTACAACTATAATAATAAAAACCTTGAACAATGAGGCGGCCGTGTCATGGTTTGTAACTGCTTTTGTAAATACCAAAAATGTTTAACAAAACACAAATTTCACAAAAAATAAAAAATAAATAAATAATAATAATAATAATAATAATGATAATATTTCTATTGCGTGTGTTTCATAGTAACATGCTCACACATGCATTACAATATTCTAAATTCTAAATTCTGTACAATTCTCAAATCAAATCAAATGAAATCAAATGTTGGTTTTTGGAGAGAAGGGAAAACCAGAGTACCTGGACAAAACCTCTTGGAGCAGAGTAGAGAACCAGCCCACTTATGACTAACCCGGGACACAGTGGCGGAAGGCGAGTGCTCTCAACACTGTGTCAACCCTGCTCCCTGCAGTTACTATGACAACAGTACTATAACAACAGTTACTATAGCAACTTAACCCATTCATCTCAGACAAGTGATAAACAAAAAAATATGTACATGTAAATATGTATTGGCCCACAGCAGGTGAAATGTACTGGTAGAGAAGTACCCTGAGTGCCAGTTAGAGTGCCAGAGGTTATTTTGTTTTTTGTTTGGCGGAGGGAAATTATGTGGAGAAGCTGTGGCCGTGAGGCGTGAAGCACCAAGAGGAAAAAAATAACCTCTGGTCACACTTAAACTGAATCTTATTTCCGTACTGTGCTGTCACCTGGGAAACCACTTACTTTTGTGTGAAACGACGGCTTCTGCTTAAGCTCTGCGTTCGGAGTGATTGTTGACTGACTTAAATTGTGCGCAGGTTAGTACTCCTGTTTTGTCTTTTATATGGACATTTATGCCAAGAAAATTGAATAGCGATTTGTCTCAGTTTGTTACTTGTCTTATTTTTCCCGATTTCTACGAGAAACGTCGAAAACACATTCGCATCGGTTTCTTTTTTCTTACGTTTTGTTTTTTTCACGCTTTCATCTCAAATTGGTTTAGACTCTTGTTTTTTTCAAATGTTTTCTATCCAATATTTCATCTTGGATCCTAAAACGTTTCGTTTTTTCCTGCTGTCGCTCTTTTTAGGGAACAAAATTTGTTGAAGAAAAGCCAAGCGAAGTCCGGACGGGTTATAACCTCGGCCCCGCTTGATAAGTTTGACATTTGGAAAACTCTCGCAAAGAACGACTCCTTGCCAAAACTTAACGCGATTTTTAACAGCTGCAGCATTGGAAATGCCAGCAATATGTTGTCTCTCGCAGCAATTCTTAGCAAAGCAATAATTTTGTGTGAAATGAAGGCTAGTTATGTCAGCTCTGCGTTCGGAGTGATTTTTTAAAGGGAGTTTAAGATTCTACGACGCGACGGCAACGAAAACGTCATTTCAAAATACAACTTCTCGTTTGTTTAACTCTTTCGAGATTATTCCAATTTGTTTAACATAAAAAATGCTGGTGAGCTGTCCAGGGTCTAAATTACTGTGAACGATGTTAAAGCAAAGAAAGAGAAAGAAAAACTTGTCACCATACACTCACGTTCTCGAGAAAACCCCAAATTTGGTCATTTCACGTTGTTGTTTCGCAGAGGACGGCAAAGAAATGTACTAAAATGTTTTTCCTTTCTCTTTCTTTGCTTTAACATCGTTCATAGTAACTTAGGCCCTGGCCAGCTCGCCAGCATTTTTCATGTCAAACAAATTGGAATAATCTCGAAAGAGTTACGCAAACGAGAAGTTGGATTTTGAAATGACGTTTTCGTTGCCGTCGCGTCGTAGAATCTTAAACTCCCTATGGGACTGACCTAAACTGTCCGCATCCGCAGGTTAGTATTCCCGTTTTGTTTTTTATACGGACACTTGTGTAAAGAACACTCGGACTAGCGATTTGCCTAGGTTGCCCACGAGTTATGTTTGTTACCTGTCTTATTTTTCCAATTTGTACGAGAAACGGCGAAGAAAAATTCGTATCGTTTTTTGTTTTCTTACCTAAGTTTTGTTGTTTTCACGCTTTTATCTCAAATTGGTTTGGACTAAAAAATGCTCGTGTTTTTTTCCAAATGTTTTCTATCAAATATTTCATTTTGGATCCTAAAACTCTTCGTTTTCCCTGCTGTTGCTCATTTTTGGGCCCAAAATTGGTTGAGGAAAAGCCAAGCGAAGTTCGGACGGTTTATATTTTCGGCTCCGCTTTGTTAGAAACAAGAGCCGGATTGACATTTGGAAAACTCTTGCAAAGAGCCACAACTCCTTGCCAAAAGTAAACACGATTTTTAACAGCTGCAGCATTCGAAATGCCAGCAATATGTTGTTCCTCACAGCAATTCTCCTTGTTAGTTAAAAAATCGCAGACTTAAAAGGCTAATTGCAGTAAAAACTTCGTCTTTAATTCAATGTTTATTGACAAATGTTTTTCTGAAACCGATTTGTTTGTCTGATGTTGTTATCATTAACAGTGTTGTAAAAAATAATACCGCCCACGACTTGTAGTCAAGGTTTGTAGTTTGCAATATTTGTAATTGATTGAAGTCAAGAATAAAACCATTCTCAACCATTTGCAGTTGATCACCTGAGTTGATTCATGGCTTATCGTGCCGCGGTCACTTTTCACAACGAAAAGTTAAGTCATTTTCGCTCATTGTTTTTCGGTGTTACCGACGGCAGTCTTTTATCGTCTTAGTTTACTCTTATAGCTCACAAAAATACGCCATAAAATAGCCAAAACAAGGCGAACAAAGTACTGTTCTTCGGGTGATGTCGAAGTGTACCCACTTTGGGGTTTTAACATTTTGTTTTGTTGTGGAATATTTCGGTTTGTTGAGGTTAAAATGTCAACGATGCATGTTAGAAAATTGTGACTCAGCCAAAGCACATAACCGGTTGTGATGTTGGATTTAAAAGTGAGACACTGGGACTGTTAATCTATAGTTTAGAGATTTACACAATTTGTACTGAAATGTAATCGAACTGTGATGAAGCAAAATCGTTAATGCTCATAGTCATGTAGTTCCTTGATGCAACGTGGCAAAGGCCGATGATAAATCGAAAATGTACGTTAGCACATGTTTGAATGGTGGCTGTGGCTCTGCAGCAAAACAGTAAAAAAAAACATATTATCACAATACAGAAGTCCTTACTAGAGTCCTGGCTCGAGTTCTGGCATAGATTTTATTTTATCGGTAAATGCCATACAATAAGGAAAGAACTGTGGAGCTCCGCTTTTAGGCTTGCCTAAATATATATATTATTATTGCATGTATTTTCTGAACAGTACATTTACACAGTCCATGCATCTGTCAATGATTTTATTGTACAGTAATTCAATAAACTATTGACCCTATGCAAAAATGGCTGCCTCTAAAATTAATTATTCTTATCTTCATGAAAGTACAAAATAGCCTCACCTCGTTTTTGATTCAAAAAATTAATTCTAAAGAATTTGTTATCCCGAGCAAGGTTAGTGAGGCTATTTTGAATATTAACAAAATAATAATTTAAAGGCAGCCATTTTGCATAGGGTCTACAAAAACTGTAATTTTCTTTCAGATAACACTGGTGATGAAAAGACAGCTCAAAGCCAAGAAGGTGAACCAAGAAAACGGTTTAAATTACTTTCCTTTTCAATGAAAAGTCATAATTAACAACAGCTGTAAATTTAAATTGAGTTGGATGTTGCCCATGAAAGTAAACCTGCATTCATGTAAGACTGGAAACTCAAATATCACACTACATTAATTACACTCTGTAAAATTAATATATGAACACCAACTCTGAAGGAGCTGAGTGTAGGAGTGAAATGTTTTATTGTAGGTGTTCAAATAATGGCACCCTGGTTAGAATTCGAATTGCACACTCTGTTACCCTTATCTTTGAGGGCATAATTTTAGTTAAAAATTGTAATAAATTTTGAGGTTTATGGTTATGAAGTTAGCTTGCTACCTGGTGAATTAAAGAATCTTGCCTTTTATCTTGTTGTCTTGAGTTCTTAGTTTTTCTCTTCTGTTTAATAAATTCTTTGTTTCCTTTTTTTGTTGGTTTTGCTTATTTTTGACAAGTTGATCTAAGTGGACCAATTTTCAAGTCCCTTCGGCACATTCTAAAGGTGAGTCCTGCTACCTGTCAAGAATTTTGACACATTAATTACTAAAAGCTAATGGTTTTACAGAGCTGCAGTTTTCAATACCTCAGCTGTAGTTATAATTATACACAATAATTATGCAGGGGTTTAAACAGCCTTTTCCCCTCCTCAAGCTGTTCAATCTTGACCTGCTGTTGACAACTTGACTTTTTTTTATTGTACATACAGTCTGTATTTACTCTACTGTATTTACTGCAGGTCCTTGGAAGTCACAAGTTTCACCTTCTTGCATTTCATGTGATTCAAGGAAATCAAATTATTGTACGAGGCAAGATGCAGAAGACTGTAGAGTCAATCCTCAACTGCCTAAAGGTACACTTGACATGCAAATAGTTGAGTTTTTTCTTGTTTTTGTGGAATCGTAATCTGAAACTGACTTACTTGGTCGCTGATTGGCTGACAAAGGCTTGTAATGATGATAATTGAGTCAACACACTGGCTCAATTCCTCTCTCTTTCCCTCACTGCCACAGACTGACTGATCGACTGGTTTGTGACTGACAATTTAGCTTCTAATTCTTATATAAGCTTTTTGTCATTATCAGGTTCTTATACCAAGTGGCTGCTGCTCATGTGTTTCCTACAGTAGTGAATATAAGGTATTACGGTGTTAAAAACGAGATAATGCAATGCTAGAAATTTAATATTTTATTGGCTTCATAGCTGTATCATGGTATATGAGCCATTATACCAAGCTCTCCTCTGCTGCTCAGATACACTGTACCTGCTGACAGGTGGGTCAATATGTCGGATACAACAATTGTATCGGCTTTTTTGTCTGGGTGCCCATCTCTTTCTTATGATGAAAACAAGGCTTTATTTTTGCTTGTTCTGACGTTTATGTTAGATTCTAACGGATTTCATGCAACGGAATAAGTGTACATTTGTGCTACCAGTCAGCATCTTGCTTCTTTGTGATTTGTACGCTCTATTTACTGTCTTACTCCTATAATAAAATGCATGGATACTCGAAGTAAGCCCCCTCGGTGAGTCGTTGTAACTCCTGGGGCAAACTTAGTGTTTAAATTATTGAAGGTAGATATAAAAAAAATAAAAAGTCAGCATTTTTTCAGTCGGTGTGGCGTTGAGGTCAGGTGTGCATTTTTACGTGTTTTACAGGATTCTTGGCAATGTAACTTCCTTGGTCTTGCTCCTGCGGTGAAGATTCCAGCTCACGTTTTGTCATCTGACCTATTTGTTCTTCTTGACGTCATTTCACCACAAGGCCACGTAAGAGTTTAAAATTAATTTATAGGGCATTCTCATGCTAGTGTCACGTGATTACAAGTACTGCTATCCTACGTGATACAGTGATCACAGCTGTTGCCATTTATACAAAACTCACACTTCTTCAAATTTTAGTAAGAAATAAAAAGCGAAATGACACTGAAATGAATTCTGTTACTTGTAGTCAAATGACGCCCTCGTGAATGTGCCCATAACAACGTGAAATTCTAATTTCAGGAATGGTTTAAAGCTTAACGGGTGTTATCCTGATTATTAATGATGTTCAAGTTCACACTGCAACCAGGTGGACAATCAGACATGGTTTGATGCTACTCTGGTTTGAAAATTGATGAATGTAACTTAAAAAGTTACGATTCACGACCCAACGTTTCGACACTCCTGTCTAGTGTCTTCATCAGGGGTGATCTAGTGTTGCGAAAAGGATCCTTATATACGCTCACTAATAGGCCATATTCGTATTCTCGGTATTGACCTGGATCTAGCATGAAGTGGAGGCTCTTGCGGGGGAATCTTTTCATATGTAAATGTATTCCCCCGCAAGAGCCTCCACTTCATGCTAGATCCAGTTCAATACCGAGAATACGAATATGGCCTATTAACGACCATTTGTTTTAATAAGGTTTAAGTAGGTGTCAGGTAAAAGGCCGCCATCGTCACAGTTTAAAGGAGCGTGAGCGGAGTAGTTTTGTGTCCTTTTTAATTAGGACCCTAGAATTCCACCTCTTAGGCTCTTCACATACGGTTGTCCGTCAAAATCGGCCGTTAAAATGGCGTAGAATAATATCACCTGAAAACGTAATTGACCATTTTGTTGATTTTTTTTTTCCTAATAAAGATTTTCTTCCTTATCCTGCGAAATCGCGCGGAACAAGTTTGTGCAGGATATTTATTTTATTATTCAACTCATTGATGACATAGAAAAATTTACTGAGTTTATTGTAGAAAAGCTGGAAAAACCACTACTGTCTCCACGACACTCGAAATTACATGTATTGCAGGATACCTATGGAGTACCTACCGCGAATATTGAGTGCACCGTGACCATACATGTATTTGGACGTTACCACAATATTTTGAATAGTAATTAACAATTATTCACCGACACGCTGCTCGGAGGTGAATAGTACTTTGCTGATCACCTCCGAGTTTACCAATCAGAACTCGCGAAAAACACTATTCCTTTGTGTGGTATATACTGATATCTGTTATGTACAGTGTGAATGATAAAGGGTCGTGATATACCATGACGACCCTGGTGTACCCTCTGACAAGTGATTTGATTCTGGATATTGGGCTCCTTTTCCGCCTCCACCGGCTACCCCTGCTAAAACATGGACCCATGATCACCCATCACCGTTTATTTTGCCAGGCAAATGCACATACATGTAGAAGTCTCGCTTAATGTAAAATGGCCTTGAAATCACGAACATGTGTGAACTTTATTTATCATGAATTCGCTCGCTTTGATTTTATTTGTACTGTAATGTACTGTATTGTTGTGAATTTCAGACTGCTGATGATTCTGGCGTCAGTTCTGTTAATGAGCAACAAAGGTGATTATGCGAACACGATTTTCCTTAGAACCCCAGAACATGATGCTTACAAATGCGTGTCCATAGTTTTGATATAGTGTTTTCATTCTTTGTAACGTGCCGATTGGTTTATTTCGTTATATTTTAATTATTC
Source organism: Galaxea fascicularis (assembly GCA_948470475.1). NCBI lineage: Eukaryota > Metazoa > Cnidaria > Anthozoa > Scleractinia > Euphylliidae > Galaxea > Galaxea fascicularis. Next base: position 43,648,396 of record OX419335.1, on the reverse strand, counting down.
TAAGGCTAGAGATAAGCATCAAAAGTTGTAGATAGGGGTAACCTTTTTTTTATCTCTTTCGCTTTTCTTGTGAATAAACAGTTATTGTGTTGTTATGTTTGTAGGAGTGATGTTGATGACTTCCAAGGTTTCGAGTTTGTTGTTTGTGGAAAAGAGAACACTAACGGTAAGTTGAAAGTCTACAATTTATTTTGAGAAATTCGTTGATGGGCCTCTGAATTTGTGCAGTCAAATGCATTGAAAGACATGGTAAAATACAAGTGATCCAAAAGAGAACTTTTAAAAGAGTAATGCCAGTTGAGCACATACACTGTAGCATTGGACGGAAACGGATTGCACTACAAAAATACAAGGATTACATTTAAGAAAAGTGAGTACACGATAGTTTGCACGAGCGGCCTCGGACCATATCCTTTAATTATTATTATACGAGTTTGAGACGGCCTCGTTAAAAATATTACTGTAGAGCTTTTAGTGTCAGCAAAAATAATCTCTTTTATTGGTTTATGTTCCAGTATTTATCACCTCAGCTCTAACGAGGTCCAGCCCATCAGCCAGGCATTCTTTCCCGCCTTTTCGAGGCTGCTAACCAGCCGCTTCACTTTCCAAGAAACTGTATTATGCATGCAGAACTAATTTTCATTTAACTTTCCCCAGACCCCTCCATACTCCAAAAAGTTGAGGAAGCCCTGGAGAATGAAAACCTGTCTGATGCAGTGTTTGATCAGTTGTTGATTTGCCTCAAGGAGGAGTGGATGGAGTAAGATGCTCTTCTAATTTAAATCTCAGTAATACTTTTGAATCAACTGGACTAGTGTGTTAAAGTTCATTTGGGAGGGAGGGGTGGTAGGCTTGTACATGCCTACCCTTGCACTAAAATTTGGTATTATCAACAGAGTTGATAATGTAAATTGACCACCGTACAGGGATTCTAAAAGCTGACGTTTCGAGCGTTAGCTCTTCGTCAGAGCAAATCGAGGAATTATGGGTTGTTTGTAGTTTTTATAGTGGAGCATTTAAAACTAACGAGCAACCCGGCACTTTCAAATGTGCTTGCTCACGATGTAAAACTTGTCATTTCATTCTTAACACTAGCAAAATATTGGGACCTAAGCGATCTGTTAGGATCACCGATCGTTTCACATGTACGTCCGCAAATGTAATTTATTGCATAACCTGTACGTTATGCAATAAATTATACATTGGCGAGACAGGAAGACGACTAGGCGACCGATTCCGCGAACACCTTCGCGATGTTGAGAAGAATGACAAGGATGCATCTATCGGCGGCCTTTCCCTACATCAAGGTACGACGGAAAGCCGCAAGAATCTGGAACAAAAATTCATCTTCCAAATCGGCACCCTTAATCCCCACGGTATTAACGAACGCTTTTCATTTAACTAATGTATTCCTATTTTCCACGTTGCCATGTTACCACCAATAGCGTAGCTCCTACTCCACTATAAAAACTACACACAACCCATAATTCCTCGATTCGCTCTGACGAAGGGCTAACGCTCGAAACGTCAGCTTTTAGAATCCCTGTACGGTGGTCAATTTACATTTATCAACTCTGTTGATAATACCAAATTTTTGTGTACTACTTCTCCACCGACGCAGCACCACAGTTTCTTCGGAAACTACCCCCTTTACCCTTACACAAAGCCTGTTAGTGTGAGTATCGAATTTGTAACTCTTTGTTTGAACTTACTGTAAAAGACAAACCTCCCAATTTGTTACTAGGAAGTACATAGTAAACTGCATTTAAACTCGTATAATCGGTAGTTATTGTAGTGTATTTGATCACAACTGCATGCTCAGGGTGAAAGAAGATTGCATGCACTTTTGGAAACTTAAGATTGATATTTGAATAAATTCAAGTAATTAAAACTAAAATTGGCAGACTGTCGTAAACTCTACCGTTCAAGTTCTGTTTGGACTTGAAATGGCCTATTTGCTTTTTTCTGATCGCCTTTCTTTGTTTTGCTTACAGTAAAGTTAAGGTGATCTTCAAGTTCACTCGTTCAGGTCCCAGCGCAAAAGAAGATAGAGAAAAGTAAGCTATTTTTGTTTCTGTTTTTATCAGCACTCTTTTTACTGACCTGCCGTGATATAAACTGCTGCTCAAAACACAGCTCTATCGATCTATTTAACGGTAGTTTACAGTTTACGTTTAGGTGATGGTTGGAGTCTAATTTTCCCTAATTGCTTTGTAGCCGTTTCTCCTTTCCGTCAAAAGAGAATGTCTTTAAACAGAATTGGCTCTACTCTCGAAACTCCGAGAAGCTACATCTCATGCAAGGGTCTTGGATATATAGCTCTCTGATTTTAATTTCGGCTGTTTACTTTCATACAATTGCTTCCTTCATTCCCCGTTTCACGTTCTACACAAATGTGTTTTATTTTCATTTCTATCGATACAGGCTCCTTCGAATTCTAGGCGCCAAGCCCGAAGATGAAATTGTTCTGAAGTTTTGGATGACAGGACTCAACAAACAGTATCGATCTCATCTTCTGACATGTAGTAGCTCCAACTCATCTCCGTAAGCTATGACTGAAGTTAGACAAATGCGAGGATACAACGTTTCCCTTGGTGACCTTCCATTTGTCGCTTGTGTTGAAGATACCTCAGTAAAAGATATCGCCAGATATCGCTCCAAAGTTATCAGCGTGGTTCACTCAGATTTATGCCCTGGTAATCACGGACCGTCTTCAACCCGTGTTCGCTACTCATAGCATCTATGTACGTTTAATTATCTAATTGCCGCTGAGGTCTCAGAACGACAGAATGCAACTTTAATTATAATACGCATGAGCCCCATCAGTTGTCGGGCTTTTCGGCTTGATTGGAAAACACTGTTCAAGCGCAAAAGGAGCCCAAAGTTGAATGAACTTGAGGAATTCCAGCAGAGCACTTTCTTGCTACACCATGACAGATGAATGAGTCAGCCTGCTACGCAGACATCAGTGCCTCATAGCATGATGTACGGCACTATCAACGGTTCGTACGCGTCTTGAAAACCCTTGAATTTCAGGAGTCCGATTTTAAGGCCTTGAAAGTACTTGAAATTGTTTTTTTGTCCTTGAAAGTCCTTGATTTTTTAGCGAACACAACGTTAAAATATCACGTTTTAGGGTTGTGAGGACACATGTTCACACATACAGCGTGCAAGCGTCTCGCGATCTCGCGATCGCTTGGATTTTTAAAATAGGGTCCTGGAAAGTCCGTGAATAGTCCTTGAATTTTTGGCCTAAAAAAGTGTACGAACCCTGTAACTGCAGCGTTCCTCAACTGTAAATTTACATTTCAGCGGATACAGAGCATTTATGCCTGGCTCAGGAAAATTCAAGGTGTCTGACACCCTTTACATGACTCGCTCACACCGAAGCTTACAAATATCAGTTGCTGATAGTTGTTATAGGATAGCCGTGAGTTTCCCTAATGGAAGGCGTTGGTCGGAAAAAAATTGCACAAGGAAATACTGAAATATTAAAATTTAGTTTTATCCAACAAATTTTCTCTGTGTTGCTTTAGACTGATCTACATCTCCCTAACCGAGAACTAATTAAGTTAAACATTTTAGTTGTCTTTTTCGACCTTCCAGGAGTATAGATTGCATTTTAAACGTATTCGCAGTCATTTTCTATGATTCCTTGCAAAACATAAGCTGATTTCACCAAGGCTTGTATTGAGTTCCTACGGACGCCCACCGTGGCACACATAGCACATTCACCCAAACAGTTTTGGAGGCACGACTCTTTTAAGTTCAATTTCGATTTACAAGCGGCCTTAAAATGTGATGAAACGCTGATCCAGTGATTTAACCTTTCATAATCTTTTATTTCGTGAGCGATGAAGCAAGTTAAAAACGCATCGCGACAAAGGAAATGTCGCGTTTCTCGACGATTAGAAATAAATGACTACAAGCTTGTTCGGTGGATCGTATGTTTATTTCATGCGATCAAAAATTTACAAAATCGATAACTTTCAAGGCCATGTCTTGGATGGTTTTGAAGCTACAAGCGCTTGATATTCGTGGGTCGAGTACTTCAGACGTTATATTAATTTTGTAGTGTTATAGTATGAATTTACATGTACACCTTAAATATAGAGCGCTTTAAGTGTCGTAAACGAAAAACAGTTGCTCCAGCCAATCACAACAAAAGCAGACAACGCAATGGACCAATCTGAATTGAAGCGAATACAAAGACGTTTTTCAAAAATCGCGTCCGACAGTTTAGACTACCATTTTTATGATGATTAGCTACGTTAGCAAGTGCAAAATTCAGTTGAACTTGAAACTGAGTTAAACATGCTTTTAAAAAAAATACTAAATCGTCCGCGATTATGACGAGGATCTATATTGCTGGAGCTGAGGGCGTGCACGTCACGAGTGCTTCCAGTTTTACTTTTCATTTGATCGTTTAGCCAAACATCAGACTGCAGCAATGCAAGGGAAACCGAAGTACATCGACACTCGATAAAGAAAAAAAAAACTAAAAGCGAAATTTTGCTTGTTAATACACAACGTATTCCTACTTGACGCAGTCACCAAATGTAATAGGTCTCATAAATTATCTTCACGGTATCATCAAGCCTAGTGCAATCGTTGAATTTGATTCAGACGAAAGCGATTAAAACGATTAAATTCGACAATAGCGCTACGTCTTAAAACAGCTAAATTCTTCCCCTAAATTGATTCGACCAAGACGTCTGTCCATCCTGGCAAGACGATTAAAATATGGGTAACGCATGCATTATTGTATTGTAAATTACAGGCGCGGATCCAGGATTTTGAAATGGGGGAGGGGGGGTGAATTTTTGTAATAATGTAATAGCACCAAAGCCTGGTTGAGATGTTTGAAGTCTGTGCATCAGCATGATTGACAAATTGTCAGAAAAAGGGGGGGGGGGGAGAAATATACCCATTTCACCTCCCCTGGTTCCGCGCCTGAATTAATATTTCAAAATGTAACCTCTGGTCATCACATAAATTCGACTGTATCAATTTCGACGTCTAAAACCACACAGCAATTTATTTCGGCGGATCGTCGGATTTCACTATTCTTCGCCTCGATCAGGAGTCACTTCCACGTGCACCTTCACTTTGAACTTGTTCCGATCAAGGTGCATCCCCTTCGTCTCCTTGGGTTTGTTTGTGCGGTGGATCGGATCTGTAGATTTGAGATCAGAGTTCAGTTTGTGAAATGAAGAATGAGCATCGCAGTTGTGAACGCAATTTATACAATTAGTCAGTTTGTTAGAGCATCGCACCGGCATCGTAAGGTTACGGGTTCAAACCCCGTTATTCCTGAATTTTCAGGCATCTTTACGGCGCAATTTTGCATGAATTGCGTTCACAGCTGCGATGATTTTTCTTTCATTTCATTTCATTTCCGCAGTTCATACATAATTGTTTCATGCGTATACATCATTCACACACATCTATTTCACGGGAACGTATGACAACTGCGAGGATAATCTCGATAATCTTCTTCCAATTATGTTAGGGCTATTTCTTTTTCTGCATCAACCAAATATGTTTCGTTAAACAGCATGGGTTTGTAAAAAATAACTTTTAGTTAGTTTTTAGTTTTTCTTTTTAATTAGTGACTGACATTCCAAGATTGAGTATATACATTCCTTATATAGGAAACCCCAGAATCCCAGAAACTTAAAAAACTTCTTGAAACCCAAAGGACTTCCAATAAAACCAAAAAAACTCTCTGAAAATTAATTACCCCTAAAAGATCCTATGCCGAATCTCCGAGCACTACCCCCGGGGCATGACCACGAATCTTCCTATTGTTTAGACTTTCTCAAAGTCCGTTTTTGTTTTTATCTTTGGTGACGGAAAACGACTCCGTCGCTCGTCTTGCGACGAAGTCGCTCATTAAAGTCGACTTGGCAACAAGTCTACATATTGCTTTGAATACCAAAATAATCCTTACTTAAACCAAGCCTCACAAAAAAGACATGCCAAAGTTTCCTACACAAAAAAGTCCCGGAATCAAAAATTTCAAGCCCCAAAAAATTATTCGATCATCCCTGTCACTGGAAATCCGGAGCACCCCCGCTGGGCAAGAAACCGTGTTAAGTGTCATATACATGACCCCATATCTACTCCACTCCTCTTGTTATACTTGTATTCCAGCTCTCGATTTTCAGTTATTATGGAACATACAAAGAGCCGAGGAAATAATTGAACTTAACGCAAATATAGCCGAACGCTCATGTAACACTCATATAAAATAACGCGTGATTCAGCATATTTTTTGTGAGTTTGCCAAGGCGAAATATTTTTATTCACGTGACCGTTCTCACATGCACCGCCAGTTTGTTTTTCCTTCGTTTGTTCGTTTCAGTCTCTCTGTTCCCCATTACTTACCTTTGGTTACTAGCTCTAGCTCACTCAGTCGTCTTCCCTCATAAAGTCTAGGAAAATTCAGTTGTTTCATGTCGGGTCCTTCGGAACACTGGACTGGAAACGGCAGGGACTCTGCAATACAATTAAGTGGAATAAGGAAAACTGCTCTAATGCGAACGCGTACCGCGTGAGCCAATTGGGCTCCGGGGGCATGCTCCCCTGGGAAAATTAAGTCTTCTGAAATGGCTCATTCTCGTCCCCAGAGCCTCCGTTTCTTTTGGTCACGTGGTCGGAGAAACGGAGGGCTCTGATAGCGTATAGCAGCAATAGGCCATTTTCGTATTCTCGGTATTGAACTGGATCTAGCATGAAGTGGAGGCTCTTGCGGGGGAATCCTTTTCATTCCCCCGCAAGAGCCTCCACTTCATGCTAGATCCAGTTCAATACCGAGAATATGAAAATGGCCTATTTCGGGATGTCCGTAAATCACGGACATCCGGTAGCGCATGCGTAATTTTTGCTAACTAATCTGGTCATGCTTAGAACCTAATCCTTAGGGAGGGGAGAGACGGGAAACTACACAATGTAGTCAAGATGGCCTCCTTCGTATCAGACAGGTTCCAAGAAGCGTTGAGAGAGTCTATGACGGTTTGGTTTTAAAAGAAGAACAGAAAGCTGCCGTGTATGCCGTCACTTTGAAAAAAACAAGATTTTTTCTCTATTTTACCGACGGGTTTGGGAAGTCCCTCGGGAGGTTTTATATTTCTTCTTTTGAAAAGCGCACCGAATAAGGCTCGCCCGCACGAGGTTGTTCGCCCGCGGCATGCGGACCGGAAGTAAAATGGAATGTGTAGCGCTTTCTGATTTTAATTCTGCTGCGCATTCATTTTAATTTTTTGCCAGCCAATCAAAAAAATCGAATTTTTTGGCGCGTCCATAGCCACTCGTCAATGACATTTTAAGACGAGTGGCTCTGGGAACGAGAATGGAAATGACCAGAAATTGATCATTTTTCACCTGTTCAGGAACAAAACTAATAACAAACTGCCTCATCCGCCCATGTTTGTATGAGGAAACCCTCGAAAACTACCGAAAACTATCGAAATGGACAAATCAGAAAAAGGCAGCGTTTCCTTAGAAGGCCGTGTATTTCACATAACATAATGTAATGTAAGTTTCCATGACTGGACAAGAACATCTTACTTTTAAATTATAGAGCCTGTTTTAACCTATTTTGAATTAGAATTGGGAGATACAGGCTTGACAGACTTTAACTGACCCAATTAAAAATATAGAAAATCAGTCGAGATCGCACAACAAGCCAAAACTAATCACGCCAACAAGAAAGGCACATACTACCACTTTTTTGATGAAAAAAACAAAAACAAAACAAAACTGCTGTTCCTCGGCTACTTTCTTTACATTTGATGTAGGAATACAGACTGACACGGTTGGCGCATTCTGATTTTCTTATTGAATTCGTCTTAAAAATAGACAAACTCGGCAGCGACCCATAACCGGAAGGGATATTGATTCATCACCCTGTTTGACATGACATGCCCATGTTAAAGAAAGCAGTTTCCCGCCAAAACCAAAAACAAGTTGTTTACTTCTCCCCCATGAAAAACCGATGTGTAACAAACAGCGTAGTTCGTTCATGCATTCAGTCACAATGGACGTCTGGAATATATTTAGGAAGGACCACCCACAGGAGCCGCATGCCCTAACATATCTGGCAATCGTAGAAAATTGTGATAAGTAGTAAAAATCAGTAAAACTGGTTACGCGGCGGGGAAGATATGATTTTAAATATACAGGAAAACGAAACTTATATAGGAAACGAAAATGTAGTGGTTAGGCCTGGCGGCTGGGAGTAAATCGCCTGACTACCATATCTTGACACGCAGAATGAACCAAACAAAAACCCTGATTGTTGAAACGTTTCTCCCAAGCAAATTACAATAAGAAACGAACTGTCTATTGTACGTCTAAATGCCACGAATACATGTTCGGTCTGAGAAATGAATCGCCATATTTCACATCTTAATTCACACAGCCAGCCAACCCAAGTGTTCTTGCTGATATTTTGCCAAACATTTTTGTAGAGAATCGATATGTGTTTTTAATATTTCGTGTTTGACCCAGAAATGTACACCAAATGAGCCATTTGAATTGTGACTATTGACCCGGAACATAACTCATTCATACCTATGTGACACGCTGTCGGTCACGCGTCAAATAGTTTCCCGCCAAAACAGAAGACGAGCAGCTGCCCGTAGTAATATAAAAACAAAACAAAACAAATGGCGTACAGTTGTTCGTCGATTCGATGTCACTACGATGGCATGTACTAAAACCCGAAACAACGAAACGAAACGACCGAAACGAAACCACCGAAACAAGCGAAACAACCGAAACGAAACCACCGAAACAAGCGAAACGAACGAAACGAAGCCACGAGCCAGCAAAAGACAGAATTATCTTACATTTAGGACTTCAAGAAAGAAAATGGTTTCGTATTTTTTTATGTATTTTTAGGGCGGAGCACCGACCAAAGCAGATAGGAAAAGAAAAGAAAGGAAAATAATTGAAAAGTTGGGGAAAGAATCGAAGTATTCACTGATAACGTCTCAGTCAGTATCGCTACTTGTCTCCCTGGGCTACGTTTAAACTGTATAGTAGTGGAGGAGATTGTGAATTACAAGGACAGAATATAGGAGACCAAAAATCCATGTAATCACATTGTTTCGGTGGTTTCGGTGGTTTCGTTTCGGTGGTTTCGTTTCGTTGTTTCGGGTTTTAGTACATGCCCACTACGATATCTAACTTGGCTTTATGGGCAAAAAATTTCACTATGAAACACCAGGGATTTCATATCGTTTTCTACAGTCTTGCAACGGAATATATCAATTAGGATTTCTTTCCAGTCCGCAACACAATCTTTATATGAATGCCTTTGTTCAAGTCAATCGCTGAGCTTGTCTTGACCTGCCTAATGCTCAGTCATTCAAATATGCCATTTATTGAAACAAAATAAGGCTTTGTCTCAACAGCCAATGCGTTTCTGGTTGACGCATTATTGTTAATTGATTACAATACATTGATGATTTGCTTTTCTGAGCTATTTCAAGTCTTTCACGTAACAATTAAATATCCTTCCTGTGTCACATGTCATTTATTGCGTTTTAATGATAGTTTTTTAGCTACGTTTTCCTCTGATTTCTCTGCATAAATACAGACAGTGGTAAACATTTTGATTTATAGCAATAATTTGTTGTCAGTTCTTTGTGCAGCCGGGCACATAAATGTACAGTGGCTCTATTTTTGTGGTTGTATAAAAATGTACATGGCCATTTCAATTTATTTTGTTGAAACTAAAAATGGCAAATTTCATGCTGACACGTCTTTTAAACTTCCTGAAATATCTTCAAAATACGCATATATTCAGTGACCCGGAACACTAAACCTCTGTCACCTGTCTGTCAAATGAGACGAAGTTTCCCGCCAAAACAGAGCACACACTGCTGTTTCGAATTCTTTGCCACCGACAGTGTGAAAAGGCAAGCGCCGCTTTAGTTACCTCAACCTGGCACAAGCGAGGTCTGAGCAAGAACATCTTTCTTTAAATTTCTAAAACCTACTTAAAGTATTCCAATTTAAAATTGAAAGACAGACCTAACAAACTGACTATAAATTCTAATAAAAGCTAATAATATGCATGGAAAAATAGTCAAGATTGCATAAGACGTTGAACTACTCACGCGAAACGAGATCACATTCATTCATGTTTTTCGACACCTGTCACTCAAACAAACCCTGGCCTTGTTCCCGCCAAAAAACCTAACACGACGCGTGAGTAAGCATAAGTGCGTATAGTGTCTATAGTAGTTGAATCAATAAATTTTCATCTTGATGCCGTTCGTTTTGGGTTTAATTTGTTGGTCAACAAGACGAGCCCTCACAAAGAATTAAGACAAATACACTGGCTACAAGCCGAGATAGCGAATGAATGCTTACGGTTATGATTATGTCCCATATTTCCCAGCACACCTGAACTCTCATGATTTCCCTCTTCTCTCACTGGATAATACTGATACGTGTCAAACTGGGATCTCTGTGACCCTCTGAGCAGTGTGCAGATAAAGCTTCCAAACCGGCAACACAAGTTTGGCTCCATTTGAACCTGCACTAATATTTGACTAGGAACAGAAGACTCGCCTGCGACTCAGACCTACCGACTCTACTGGACACACTGCCGTTTGCTGTTTCACGTGACTTTTAAATATCCATGCGTATGTGCGTAACACAACAACCTTTTAAAAACAGACATTTAAACTTCAGCAGTGACCCACAACCGGAGGGCACTGTTTATTTGACACTTCCATGACAAACAAAGACAGTTTCCCGCCAAAACAGAAAAAGCGCTGTTGTTTTCGTCCCCGCTTCCGCCATGCAAACTATGTAATAATTTGCGTGGTTCGTTTACTCACGGTGGACTGGACGTCTGAAATATGTTAGCAAACACCACCGCTCAAAAAATCACAAAAGGGCCGCGTCCTATGGTAAAATATCTAACCAACTGTGTAAATTGTAATAAGCAGTCAATATCTGCCAACCTTTTCTGAGTCAAATGCGTGAGATTTTCTGCCCCTCATGACCGAAATTTCCGAAACTTCCGACGATTTCTGAAAGACTTCCGAACGCTACCGAACATGTCCAAAGATGTTCCGATGACATCCGAACATTTCCGAAGCTATTTGAAGCTTTTTCGATCGCTTTCGAACGTAATAAAGACGTTTGAAAGCTTTGTGATTGTTACATTTTGGCGCGTTCTGATGCGGTTAGAACTGAAATGAGACATTAAGCACCCTTTACTAGATGGCAAGCTCCGCGAGCGGGCAAGATGAGGCGAATTCTCTGTTGTGATTAGCTACCCGAGCGGGCAAGATGGGCCGATGTTGCCCGCACGGGATTGCCCGTTTCCTTCCGTCAATATGATTTCGCCGAAGTCCAAGCGGGTGCACGAAAATTTTCTTTTCCAAAATATTTTCCGTGGCAGTAAAAAGATTTTCTGTGATTTCTCCGTCGGAGTGGAACTAGAAAACGAGAAAACCGAAAGCGTCAACGAGAATGAAAACAAAGAAAACAAAACATCTCTTTTGCATATAGCTGCCTCCTTTTTCAGTGCCCGAAAATAACAAGTACGAAGATCATTTTTTCAGTGTTCTTATGCCATATAATAAATCCTTTATTGACCAAGTTCTCTTTCTGCGACTTCGTCTCGGTCCAAAAAAAACACAAAGAGAATGAGGTGGTGGTGAAGGATCGTCCTGATGAGTGTAGTCTGCGCAATCACATGGGAGGGGCTGTTTGAGGGGACACTGACGATTTTACAACTCATTTGAAATGGCATCTGACATTTGCAGACTGTAGACCCTAGACCCCACGAACAGCGAAAACCGTGAAAACCAGCGCGAACAAAGAATACTGTAAGCAGGAAGCTGCAAGAATAAAAGGGAAAGTGGGACAATATCATTTTTCTCTTCTTGGTTATTCGTTTAACTCCTCACTTCATGAACACCTGGAACAGACGACAGACTGTGCACATCTTAACAGAGAACAGGATGCATGTTTTATCCATCGCTCGTGATGAACGTACACAAATGTTTGCTTGAGGTTTCAAGTCACGAGTTTACTCAGAAATGAAACAGATCCAAGCAAGTGAAGAGGGAATAAGACTGTAAGACTGAAAAAGTTTTATATTCAGGACTCATTATTTTATTCATCAAATTTCACAAGTTTTTACAACAATATTCACACTGAAAGATATTAACCATGGCAAATTACCTTCAAAACAAAACCTTTTGAAATATTATTACTGATTTAACACTCTGGGGATCTATTACACCTGAACTTGAAAACGAGTAGTGCCAGTATCACCATGTTCTGGGTGCTGATTAGGATTGTTTTGGCTCATTAATGAGTGGAGCTCGTTCATGAGGGCCTCACAGCACTTGTCCACTGTGTCCTGCATTACTGGGATCTCTGATGGGTCAAACTGGCTCAGGACATAAGCTGTGACATCATGTCTGTTATGTGGTCTCCCTATTCCAATGCGGACCCTCTTTAAAGTCTAAAATATTAACCAAGAGAATATTAAACAAACAAATGAACTCATTCCTTTCATGTCCCTATTCAGTCTTTATAAACCCTTTGATATCAGCATATATATTCTCCACACTGTTCCACATATATTTTCTATGGTAATCATGAGGAGAATTTGTTTAACAATCAAGACTTTTGTTACTTGTTGATCACTTCCTTTTTCTCACAAGATTGGTCAGTCTTAGGGATTGAAGGGTTAAATAAAGGATGGCTACAGATCAGTCTTAAATGTATCACATATCTATTAAAATAATGAAAGCACATGAAGCATGGTGCCTCCAGTTGAAATATATTATTGTCATGGTGGAAAATGCACAGTTACCCTCCCCCCCAACCCCCTACCCCTCCCCCCTAATCATTTTTCTTTTTGGATTCCAATTCTTGGTTTTCAATCACATGGAAGTCACGCAAGTTAAAAAATAAAATCACCAACAATTTAATAGATTAAGTTAAGAAATTAAGATGTTGCAAAAGAGTAATAAATAAACAAAATGCCAAAGTTTCAGGGCTGTGCGATATCCCATACGTGAGTTATTCGGCAAAATGTACCACTCAAAATTGCAGAGTTTAGTATGGACGTGCCATGATGGAGCCCTCTGAGGGACTCCAATATGGCAGCCGGAAACGAGTGAAAACATCTGAAATTTACTTTGGCTATCTCAAAGGCTTTCTTCTCTCTTTTGAGCTTGCAAACATTTACATAGGGGAGGCAGGGTGGCCGAGTGGTTAGGGCACTGGATTTTAATGCGTGTGACCCGGGTTCAAATCCCGCTCTGGCCACTAGCTGGTGTTGTTCTGGGTAAGTACCTGGTTCAACTCCTTGGTCATCCTTGTAAAATAGCCAACCGGTTGCCTCCCGCCGGTTGGGATTCTTATCATGTTAAGTTTATTTGAATTATTTGTTTCTATGGATTTAAGTGGAGTGCCTGTGAACTAGCTTGTATAGCTAAGTGCACTTCCACTATAAACAGTATTTTTTTTTACCTCTAAAAAACATGCTGAATTGATGTTTTCATGTACGTGACATGCTTGTGAGCAGACATCTTTCTGTCACGCACAGTGAGAAAATCTAAAATTCAAACTGTTCTATTTTCAAAACAAAGCACGCTTCAGAGCTGAAAACACGCAAGCAGATACATTTCTAAAAAACAATGTTTTTTATGTGAAAAAAAGTCTCTTTACTTTTGCATTTTAGTTTTTTATGACGTCACATGAAAACCAAGAATAGTCCATGGTGAAATATACATTTCCCATTATTATCATAAGCTGCACAAAAAAACAAAAACAAAAAAAAAACACACTTGTAGATAAATCAACTGTCTTTTGAAAGCAATTAACCTGATTTATCAATATCCTGATTTATCATTCCCTATTAAGTTACTGTCTCTGGCAGAAATAAATCATTAAATCAACAAATAAAGGAGGCTTGAAAAGGTTTTTCATTGCTGTAGTGTTTGTGAAACGATGAAAGATTACAAAAAAGGATATTTAATGGTGTGGGCAAACTATAATGCCTCCTTGCAACTCTATTGTTGGGCTATACTTTAAGGGTACTTGTGATGTCATATCAGTTACGATGGCAATGCGCATGTCCACTAAAAGGTCCTCCAAATTTCAGTTTTTGTAAATTACCTGAAAAACTAATTCAGTGACCTACCCTTTTTATTTCTTTGCTGGAAAGCTCCCTAAATTCTTTAAATTTTCAGGCAGGATGAAAAAAAATTATTTAGTAGAATTTAAGACATTTTTAAAAAACACATTTTATGGCTCACAGAAAATTGTACTGGATAATTTTTCCTGAAACTTTTATATTTATTTTGAATGCAAAAAATCAGGATAGGTCACCAAGAAAAATTTCAAGCTAAGAACAAATGTTTTTCGCAGATTTTATTTCCGGTTTGCGCTATTTTATGCAGTATTTAACTTCTGGTTTTCTTCATTTTAATTCATTCAGCTGATGCGTGCATCTTAGTTATGACATGTGTAGATTGTGTGCGCATGCACCTAAAAACCCTTTCCAGCCTCCTTAAGTCATGAACTAGTACACCAAGAATAATAATGGCCAATTTAAAAAGAGAGAAGGTGTAGGTAATTCTTAAAAAATTATGTCAAAGAAACAATGAAACTGTTAAATCTTACATCACATCTGAGTGAAGCAATTGCTGATCTAACACCATTGTGACCTCTACAAAGATAATAATTAAAACAATAATTACTTTAGTCAGTTTGAAGATTCACACCTAAGACCAAGATGGCCAGGACAGGTGCTGTTTTTCTACTGAACTCATCATGTTAAGTTTTGGTTTTGCTCATTTTGCTTTATCCATTTGTTTGTTATTGTTTTTCTTTCAATATTTTGGTTCCTTGTGCCCCAAAGCCAAGTTATTAAAAAATTCCTGAATTCATGTAATGGGGAGTTCCTTTATGATCAATATAATTATATATACTGTATCTAAGTGGATTTGCAAAAAGGTGCCCACAGGGTTGTGAACAAAATCTGGCCAAAATGTGACATGTTTAATTCCCACGGGCCCGTCAGCCGCACCAAAGCAACCAAAGTCACCCAGTTGTTTAAAAAGCAGGGAGAAAGAGAGGAGGAGAGGAGAAAAAGCAAGATTTGCACTCCTAGTCTTTATATTGCCTACTTTGGAGCCATCATTAAACTACCTGAAACAAGGCTTTTTATTGCGGGCATGTTTTCACAAATCTACTCAGATACTGTATTTACAACAACATACATGTATAGTTATAACACTGTGATAATGACTTAAATGAAGGAGGGTATACTCACCCAGCACTTCCACCATTTTTGAAACTGAATTTCCCCAGAGCCTTATCAAGGTCATCATGTACAAGTATGATATTGGATGGATTCACATCAAACATTGTAGCTGTAAAGATATGAAAATATTGAGGAAAGGCAGTCCACACACTACCAGTTGTATCATGAAAGACATACAGTAGGTACTCATATTACCATGTCTAGATATGTTGAATCACCTTACACACTTTTTAAAGGCAAGACAAATAATATTAATATCATTATTCAAATACAGGTCTAAAAACTATTGTTGGACACACAGCAGAGCATCCCAACTTTGGTATTATTGGACACCCAGTTACTCTTCATCTTTCATTAAAACAAAAGCCTCATCTCATTTAAAGGAACAATCAATCACTCACAGGCTCCCTGACTGATTGACTGACTGACCCAATGAGATGCGATTGGCTGATTCAAGATTAACTGGCTGATTGATCATCTTTAACAGTACCTGCTCTTCCAATGCTCCTTCCATTTATATTCATTGCCACACTAGGTTTAAAGAGTATAAGTTGTCCATCATTCATTTCTGTTACAGCTGAGTGACCCAACAATTTCTTGTTAAACTGCCACACTGCACCCAATCGTTTGCTGAGGCAATCAACCACTAGCATTCCAATACTGTGCCGTGTGTCTGGAAGGATGTAATTACCTAAACCCACAACCTGTGAAAAAAGGTACAAACAAACTCCACTTACAGGCTGTACATGTACAACTATTTATAATTATCCATCAAATAAATTATTTCCACTTGTGTGACTGAATTACCAGGGAAAAAAACCAAAAACCAGGGAATATCCAGTGTTGCAAAAAATAATAATTGAAGAATAATAAAGACAATAGCTTCCATTTGGCTTTAAAAAATTTTCTCTGATAAATTTCCCTGGACATTATCAGCTTATCAAAGCTCAAAGTTTTCCTCAAGCTTTGCTCCCAGGAAACAGTATTTGCTTCACAGAACAGATTATGTCTATGAACAAATGTCTAATCATATTTTCACACCAAATGGACAACAGTGTTCAATACTCAACTGAAAAAATGTTGTTGGGTAGAACGTAATTAATCAAGAACAACATGGCATTTAACAGTTTCTGGGAAGTCGTATTATGAGCACTTCTTACATGCATGATAGGAAGAGTGTGGCAATTGGCTACCACGTGCTATGAAGCAGACACTTATTAGATATAAACATAATTCAATGTACACCTGCCACAACAAGCACAAACTTGAAGTGTCCAATTTACAAGCACAAACACAATATCCATACCCCTCATGGATATTTTTGCGTTTCACACCCCACCTCACTGGAAATTCAAATTTGGCTCCATAGTTTTCTTTAAAAATGTTTGCTTTTGCCACCCCCTCCCCTCTGGGAGTTTCCACTGATCTTTTGAAGGGGAGATATGGATATTTTCCGCAACTCTGGGTTTAACATGTGGAAGCATCTCCCTGTAATAATTAGAGGTTTAAATTTAAACAGCTGCTATAATAAGATGGAATTCTACATTTAAAAGTAGAATTCCAACTTATTATAGCAGCCATTTATATTTAAACCTTTTGAAGATTTTCTTTTACCCTTGAGATTAGGCAATGTGTTAGGAACTGTTATGAGCAAAAACATTCTTTGTTTAGTTCAAGATTGAATTGCTTGAAATGATTACCGGTAGTCTGTTTTGACACCACCTCAACTTGAACTTACTGTAAAATTAATTTACTTCCAAAAAATTAGGAATTAGGAAACTAATTTATCAAATCAAATCAAACTTTATTTAGCCAACGAGTCCATTTCACTAAAGAGTGCTCTCCCACGGAGCCATGCATTACAACCCCAATTACTAGTATTATTAAAAGTAGTAGAATAACAATCTATAGTTAAAAGTCTAATTTACCTTCTTCTCAAGTGAAGAATAAGTTAAAATATCTTACTGAAAATCCTAAAAAATAATAACTTAATACTTAATTAATTAATTAATACAGAGAACTATTGGGAAATAATCGACTTAAGGGCAACTTGTCTTTTAATTGTTTTCAGTAACTGAAAACAATCAGCTCGGAAGAATTAGTGTAGTTAAGGTGACAAAAGATTAAACAATTTCCAATAAATAAAAACAAAAAGGAGCTTTTCTGATCTTAAAACAAGATTTGAAAGATTCTCCTCTTAACAAGAAACACCTGAAATGATTACCCTGGTCGGTTCTTCAAACGTTATTAAGTTGTGTTCAATAGTTTTAGTAGTTATTTGTTTAGTCCCATACCATCGCATGTAGTTTCCTTGCTTCATTGGCTTGAGCTTGGTTTAAATTCCTCTGGCAAACAAATCTAAATGATTTTAATGTGGTCACAAGCCTGGGATAAGCTGAAAACACTCGCCAGAGACATCGAGGTTTGTCCACCATATTGAAATACGAGCCTGCGGGCAAAATCAGCAGTTAACAACACAATTTAAGATGGCGGCAGCCTTAGCGTGTGGAGTTTCACGTTGTTTTCGCATGTTATGCAGTGTTTGCAACAACAATGTTTTGCGCTCTACTCCTACACCCTTTTGTTTTAGACGAACTCTGTGTGAAAACGGCTGTGGGACCAATGCTTCAAAATCCCTCGGCTTAATTGAGCATCATTCCAAGTTCCAACTAGTGTTCACGTGTAAAGTCTGTGAGACGCGATCTCAGAAGGTTATCAGCAAACAGGCTTATACCAAAGGAGTTGTTATCGTGAAATGTCCAGAATGTAACAACAATCACTTAATAGCTGATAACCTGGGTTGGTTTTTCAACGAAAAAAGGTAAGCAAATTTATTAGTCGGAAAATCAGGAACCGGATCGCTAGGGCTATTGTGTTGCAAATCAAACAGTTCAGACCAGATTTTAAGCTACCTCTATTAACTCAAATACAGACCTAACCACAAAATCCACCGGCCTACTGGCTGAACTCAGATAAGCCATATTATTTATTTCTTTGATCGTGAGCAGGCGGTATCCTGAGAATCCTGCAATCTGATTGGTTCCGGGAGCGAGCAGTATTTTCCTATCTCCTGACCACAGTCATGGTAACCAACTACACTAAGCGCAGAGTGAAGTTGCGAATTGAAAGAGCAAAGTTTCAATTTGTCTTAATTGTTTTTTGTTGACTTTTGAAAGAGAAACTTCACACAGTGTTAAAAATATTCCTGACCAATTCATTTTGTTGTACATTTGTTGACTTGTTGATGAGACAATGTGTAAAATAAAAACATGACTTTTCCAGTTTTTCTTAATAGTTTATCCTACCTTCTAAAAATAGAATTTAGAAATAAATAAAAATGTTATTCACTGGCCTTGGTCTCGAGTACGGCCCTCGGCCTCAGCTGCCTCGGGCCGTTCTCGAGACCTTGGACACAGATTTTTCCAATACAGACCTCCCAGCCGGTGAATAACATTATATATACATTTTGTTTTGAATTAACTTGGTTGATCCCCAGGCAGTTTAATTAGGAGTCAGGTTATTTATTGCACTCAGTCATTTAACCATTAGTTTTCCCTTTTCACAATCCCCAAAAAGAGTTCAGAAATACATGCAGGCTTAACTACAAATTGAAGTATAGTGTTTGAGCAATTATTTTACCTTTGAGCGAGTTATCTTTTCTCTATTGTACGTACATTTGTGCCGCTTAAGTTTTCATTGAGGACTAAATCATCTTGGCATGAAGCAACAGTAAAAAAATTACTTACTAATTATATACATGTATGAAGACAACTTTGTATCAAAATGACTGTAAATCCTTTGTTAATTACATACTGTATGTTTCACCTTGCTCTTCCTGGTCTAATGACCAACTTAATGTCATTTCTTATTTTTGATTATCAATGCATTGTCAAAAAACAAAGCTAAAAGATTTAGCGAGCAGCTTAATGTGTACTGACATATGTTAGAAAGAGAAATTGTTTATGTCAAAGATACACATGGATTGTATGTCCTGAGATCTTATATTTTGTTTTCATAAGCCATTCTTTATCTGATAATAAAAATTACGGGTAGAATCATATTTGACAACGTTTCAGTGTCCTCATGACACCATCATCAGGTCAAAATAAGATATTTAACAGATCACAAGAATATTAATCTTACCATTAAAATACTATAGTGGCTTTCTGCCAGGTTTGTGCATTGTAAGTGATAATAAGATTTATAGGTGATCAGTTATTTTATAAGAGACAACCACACAACCTACGTAATGCAATGTCAAACTTTTTTAATAACAAGGCAATTCAAATTTGACATTATTTAGGATTTCTTAACCTCATTTATACTTTTTTTTTGTTTTTGTCCAAGCCTTATCTAATAATAAAGATTTCTGAAATTAGCTTAGCTTCCTGTTTAGCCTGCAAATAGTCAACCACCTCACATTACCCCCCAGTGCAAGGCATGCCTCTAGCGTTGGGAGCAAGGTGAGGTGGCTGTATTTGGAGGCATTTGGAGGCAGGATGGCCCAGTGGTTTAGGGCGCTGGATTTCAATGTGGTGACCGGGGTTCAAATCCCGCTCTAGCCACTAGCTCATGTTGTTCTGGGTTTGTGCCTGGATCAACTCCTCAGTCATCCTTGTAAATAGCCAACTGGTCTGCCTCCCGCCAGTTGGGATTCTTAACTCTGTTGTGTTCATTTGTATTATTTGTTTCATTTTCCCTGAAAAGCCCCTCTAGGGGAGTGGTCAATAAGTATTTATTATTATTATTATTATTTTGCAGGCTACTTCCTGCTGGGTTTACTGCATAGTTTATGATAATCCTCTCGCGCTCGAAAATCTCGCGTGAGACCCCAGTGGAGAGCTTGCTCGCAGGCTAAGTTTGTATCAGTAGGTTATCACAAAAATGAGGTAGCAAATGGTCTGTGTGTGACGCAGGATAAGGGCAAAGATTAGTGTGCGATGCATGAAAGGAAGCAAAATCCTAGGCCATCTAAAAGAGAGGTTTTTATCAGCACATATAAATGACTGGAAATGATTAAAAACATGTGAACAGTTTTAAAGTAATTGATGAAAAA
>OX419335.1:43610524-43623024 GCA_948470475.1 Galaxea fascicularis | reverse complement strand
CGTTCAAAAGCTAAATTTAGCCCAACATGTCACTTGCTATTCATTTCCGGGAATTTTCTGACTAAAGTATGCGGTGGTTTTCCATCACACTTTCTTAAAAGTCACTGAAAACCAAAGGTAACGAAAAATTAAAGCTAGTTAATATGAGCTCACTCGTGTGAGCTTTAAATTGATAGTTCTCTGTGCAGCATAATGGAAGCGCTACATAGAACTTAATTCTTATGAATACCCACGTGAGATCATCAAAAATAGAAGTGACTTAAAATGTTGGGGGTAAAATCCCCAGTCTCT
Organism: Galaxea fascicularis; assembly: GCA_948470475.1. Classification (NCBI taxonomy): domain Eukaryota; kingdom Metazoa; phylum Cnidaria; class Anthozoa; order Scleractinia; family Euphylliidae; genus Galaxea; species Galaxea fascicularis. The sequence continues at coordinate 43,622,733 of OX419335.1, read as the reverse complement.
TGCTTCGTATAAATCGTTAGTCTTGTTGGTAATTTCATCAACATCGGCTGCATTCAGAAATTGCATCTGAGTTGATTCAGTTTACGATATGAATAGCGCAGAGAGGGAAATCATTGATCACTATTTTCCCGAAATTACTCGAGATGCTATCCCAGTCGATATGCTTCCGTATTTACCTTGCTTGACGCAGAGCGACAAGGAAATTATAACCCGCGAAGAGACGAACAAAGGTCCCACTCGAGCAGCGACGGAGTTGTTATTTCGTGTTCGAAGACGGAAAGGAGCTTTTCGAGAATTAGTTTTCGCGCTCAGAGCCAGTGGCTGCGGACATATAGCGGATCTCCTTCATCCTGTAGAGCAAGGTATGTATTCATATAAAACTGACGGTGATAACAGAATACACATATTATTTCATACTCTTTTTTTTTCGAGTAGCATCCAATGTTAAGCCGGCACATATTTCCCAAATCTATTTGGGTCGTGAATATAGATGAAAATAAGCTAAAAGGAAAATTATCAAAATGTATTCGCTACCTAGGTTTATTTTGTGCTGTTGTTCTCATTTCCAGGTGATTCCAGAAGGTTTTACAAAATTCTATTATAAATAAAACACAATTTTCCCTACAAGCCTGATGAAATTCACTCTCCAAAGGTCACATGCAATGATTTAAATTTTTTGCAAAACTTCCAGAAAAGAAAAGAAATTTAAAAAAAACTCCGGAAACTGATTGCAAAGAACTTTCTAAGCTTAATCTAGCAGAAAGGGTCAGTCATCACCAAAGGCTCTTGTAGCTACAAGAAATGTTCCAGACATTTGACGTAATTTCCTCTTTCAAGTGAGTCGGAACTGCGTACGGGTCAAAATATGAAGACCAGTTTAGATTTGAAGACGCGTACGAGAACGACTTTTCAAATCTTGTTTGTGTTCTTTAGATCATCAATCTTGTCTGTAGAATCTCCTGATCTTATGATAAGCAACAAGGGAGAGTGAGGGATCAGGGAAGGTGACTGGTTTAAAATTCACATTCGTACTCGTACTCAAATCTAAAGGTCCCTGACAGCCACTCTGAAGAGATTAACGGCCGTGAAAACGTAACAATTATCTATCCTAGAAGAATGCATGAAAGCTGTGCTGACCCCATTTCATGTGCTCTATACCACCACTTTTTTTTTGTTTCGATAGTTTTTCCTACTGTGTTGATTCTTCGGTTTCTATTTGCAGAAGACGCAGAAAACGAAAACTCAAACAATTTTCACGAGGTAGGCGTGGTTAGGCCCCAAGCAGAAAGGTTTCTTGATCAAGTAAGTACTAAAAGCAGTCAGCTATACAATTGCGGCTTCTGGAATGTATTGGGGTATTCTTGTCGAAAGAAGGAATCTTCTAGAACATAGACTGACATTGACAGGCATTCCAATTTAATAATTTCGAAATGTTTTGAACTGAAATAATGAAACCGAAAGAAAAATTTCGTACTACAACCACCACCTGTCACAGTTTAATTCTCTCTGCCGTTATCTTTTTATCGTTATCACTGACCTACCAAAATTACGGTAATAAATATAACTTTGCCGAAATGACCGATTGGGCTCCTCGATCTGCTCAAAAAGGGGCCCATTTTGGGTACCCGCAAAGTCCAGAAATACACAAATGCATGTTCAGTATATTTTCTCTCGATTATTACTATTTATTATATATAATTTCACAGGTTCCATTGGTCGACGTCAACCACGTGTGACACTGATCTTTTGAAAGACAGGTAAGTGGCTTTTTTGGACGCTCCGTTGCTTTTCAACTTGAACATCTTGAATTGGTGTCAGCTGTATATCTGTAGTCACGCATTTCGAGAGACTGCCTTCGGTGTTCTCTGAAACAAGTTACATTAGAATTGCTAAAATTCAAGCTGTAATTCAGTATTGCCGAAGTTTTTCTTCATATGTTCATTCCGTGATCGACTCAAATGACACCAGAGGATCTAGTTTACTACACCTAGTCGCACGTTTACTGATACTTTGAACAACAGATAGCAAAATGTAACATATATTGATGCATTCGGACCTGGCAAGTAATGGCTCTATTTTACAGGGTATTTTTCGCAGACTTCCATATTTCTGCACAGCTGTTTATTTTTTCTAATACCTCAATACCATAAATTTATTTACTTGTCAATTAGTTCTGTCTTTATAACTGAGTGGCAAACTAGTTCATTGATCCGCCTTTCCTTCCAGACAAAATGAATTGCCTACATTCATGCGACGTGTGCGTGACGAGCTAATATTTCACTGACTAATGATAAATAGTTTCTAGTTTTTGTGAATTTCCTATGTTTCCAAAAGATCTAGGTAGTAGCAGGGTGACAGTAATCTTCAAAATTAATCAGACATTTCTTTTTTTCAATTTTTCTTCATATTTTTAGGAATCTGCAAAAGATACAGAAGCTCACCAGTTGACCAATAAGATTGCTGATGCTAAAATCAGTTTCTTTCACTTTTCACTTGAACCAATGCATTTTGTTCTCTGCTCGATGAAAGCTAAAAATATTTTTGACTACATCCGTTTGCACCCTCATAAAGACCACTCAGTGGAAAGAGCAACGTGTGATGGACCATCATTTGGTCCCGTCCAGGAGCAGCGCACAGCGGAAATACACATGAAGACCAGCCTCGGTATGCGGGCCCGGGCCCTCGGAACGTTTCAATCCCAGTCAGTGTGGCTTCGTCAGAGGCGCTCCAAGCCCGACTATTAGATTTTCAGAGACAACTTCAACTATGCGGGCCAGATTCGCGAAACCCTCTTAAGTTAATGATGTATCCCAAGTATTGTTTTCACGCAGTAGCCCACCATTGTTTTGATATCAATAACCTATTGCTGAAAAACAATACTAAGGATTAAGTTAGGATGGCTTCGTAAAACTGGCCCCAGATTCTGGTCAGGAATTAGAATTATAGAATTATAATATTGATGTAAATAATGCCCACTAAATTAATTGATGCATATTTTACAATAAAGATTACTATGTGCGGAATATTTCTTTGTTGGAAAGCTCCCTAAATTCTTTAACTTTTTAGGCAGTATGAAAAAAAATTATTTAGCAGAATTTAATATATTTCAAAAAAACACGTTTTATGGCTTACAGAAAATTCTACTAGATAATTTTCCCCGAAACTTTTATTTTTAAAATGCCATCGTGAATGGTGCGTGCATGCAAAAAATCAAGGTAGGTCACCGAGCAAAATTTCGAGCTAAAAACAAATGTTTTCCGCAGATTTATTTCCGGTTCGCGCGATTTCACGCAGTATTTAACTTCCGTTTTGCTTGATTTTGATTCATTCGCGTGCAGCTAAAAACCCTTTCCAGCCTCCTTAAAATGGACGGGGGATGACCCCCTTTTACTGTAGGAATTTTCCATTTTTATATGCCGAAAGTTAAACTGTCGAATACTGGGATTACATTTGTGTCAGGGTGATTTGGGCAACAGGATCAGCCTTAAATACCTGGACCGTAACGCGTCGTTTCGTGCTGGTCATGCTGTGTCGTGTCGTGTCGTGTCGTGTTGTGTTGTATATTGTATGGGAAGAAAATTGTTCAAGGATAACTAAATGTCGGAAACTAATAAAATGAATCTCGACGGTTGACTGACCCCAGAAAAGCGAAATTGAGTTCACTTGTACCTTTTATATTTTGTGTGAACAGAAACTTAAAATTCCGGCATCGACATTTTGGTTATGAGCCCCTAAAGGAATGCGTTCTATGTGAGTGTTTCGCTGTGGTCTCGTAAGTTGCATGATGTAACCTGAATTTTCGCCTGCGCCGAGACATGGTGCGGATGTTTCGTTGTCATTTCAAAATCGATGCTTAGTTTATTCGCTCTCCGAGATGTCTTTTCACTTCTGGCATTATTCCCCATGATCCCAGACAAATACGTTCTTTAGCATGCATTACAAAGTTTACTGTCCGTTCACTTGAACGATCCGAGGAATCTGGGTACAAGAATACGTTGCGGCAAGAATGCCGTGTGTTGATAAGTCCTGAGCAAGGTCAGAGAATCTTTTTCCATAGTCTAGCAATATCACTGTAACACTTCCCAATTTTAGAAGAGTGATGTTCAAATGATCGAGAGATAAATTTCGGTATCGGATAAAATTAATTTTTTGTTCTCTGTCTCGAAAATATTTTTCTTTTCGTTGGACAGTGATTTGCATATCCAGGTTTGTATTGCCTTTCATCAGGGAAAAAGCCCATTGCGGGATAAGCTGTCAATTAAGCCGTTTGCCCAAGATTGTCACTTCAATTTTTCTAGTCAGTTAGCTAACCTCAATTCCCTCGTATTTTCTTGGCTGTATAGTAATATAAAGTTTATAGCAATGTAATAGTTGCAGACCAACTAATTTGCGGACGCAATCGCAGTGCCGTCTGTGCGTATTTTTTCCCAGTTCAGGGCTATTTTTGCTTAGCAAATCGTCCTTACTTTCATTTTCGTTAGGAGTGTTAGAAAGTCGATATTCTCGCAGGGCAATGTCCCTTTCGATTTCGATTGATTAAATAAACACGTATCAATACATAATGCATGCATAGCACTTCCAGGAAAACAGCGATTGAAACCGGAAGTAGAACAACATGTAAACAACTCAAGAATTTTGCGTCGTCGGTAGCACAAAAAACTCAAATGATTACCACTTTCTGTTGTTATCTTCAAATGGCTTTTATCTCGGGACCAAAGGACTGTTATTTTGAACATTTTCTCGCTATTCGAACGTTTTTAATTTCACTTTTACGTGAACAAAAACTGAAAAGCCACTGCATCGTTTTCCGGGAATTACTCGCTTTGCTTCCGGGAATTTTCCCAGCACCACACGTTCATCATCCGAAAATAGAAGCACGCTATATAAGTCAGACACAACCCAGCGATTATTCAATCGTAGTGGATCTTTAATTTTGCGCATCCACCCTCAGTACTGCAGTATAAGCTTGTTGGTTAACATGAGGCCCTACGAGAAACAACTGCTCGAAAAACGGCTCAAGGATTTTATGGAAGAAGTCATTCCTGTAGAGTTGTTCCCGTACATGCCTTGTCTGATAGCTCAAGACAAAGAAGAAATCCAAGCTACACAGACAAATCATGGACCCATAAAAGCCACGATGATTCTTGTCGATCGGCTTAAGCGAAGAGATAAAGGTTTTCAACACTTTGTACAAGCTTTGAGAAAGTGTGGTGGCGAGCACACCGCATTGCTACTCGATCCGTTTTACAGGATAAACGGTAAGAGGTTGGCATTCTTTTTTTTTCGTAGCGATGGCCCGTTTTTTACACTTATCTTTGCCGACAGGGAAGAAAACATGGGGAAAAGAATGGGTGCATTGCGAAGACCGAGAAAAATTATAATTTGGTAACCGTGTTTGCATTGTATTATAGTGGAGCTACAGTACTATCAAATCAATCTTTGCTAGGCGAAGCTTTCAGTGGTTTAGCCAGAAGCTAAATTAACAGCCAAAAAGAAAAAAAGTATATATTTTCAACTCTCTGTTACTATCATCCATTTCCTTTTCATATAAACTAGAATAGGATGCTCATTGTCGCTATTATGAAACATATCGACCCCATATCAGGCACTTTGTTGTGAAAGCAAGTGTACGCCCGTCCTTACTTCATGTTAATTGAATTGCCATCTTGTGACGGAAACATACAAGAGGCGTTCCTTACTGAATCCGTTTTATTTCTGGAGTATCCATTCAGTCCGATTTCTAACACAATCTCATCTTTACTATAATTTAAATAGATTTAATTTAAATAAATTTGAAATAATTATTATTGGATTCTTTTATTGTTTGAGATCAGGAGACCACCAGTTAAGTTTCCTGTGGCATCCGTGCTCATTTATATTCTAAATTGTCAGAGCTTTGTGGCATTTGGGGAAATAACCATAAAACAAGCACGCCCTTGCAGGTAAAGAAAGTTCAAGGTCTCAAGAATCTGGATTTGGTGTCCTTAAAATTCCTACTCGGAAGGCTCAATGACAACATTTTAGTCACACATAACAGAGGTGATCGGCTAAGAGGACTTCGTGTGGTAGTCAATTTTTCTTATCAACTCAGTGGAAATAACTGACGTCAAAATTGAATCATTTTATGCCAACTGATTTGTTTTCGCCGGCACCGATGCAACACCACAGCCCCTTACAAAGAAATATCACTCATAGAGTCCTCGTAACTTACGTTCAGAGGACGAGCTAGCATTGCTTGTGGGAGTCATCGTAGTTAAGAGTGAAGGTTATCAAAAGTTATGTGGGTCACTGTGACGCGGGTCACCAAAACAAAACAATAGAGAAACAATGAACGCTACACAAACACTCCTTCCCACAAAAGCACAACACACGACCATGAAACTTCTAAAATAAAACAAACAAATGATTTAATTTAAAAATAGAAGGCAGAAAAAAACTCCTAATATTACAGAGAATAATAATTCCTAACTTATAATTTGGATATTCAACTAACCTAACTTAAACGATAACACTAAACTTATTAATTACTTAACTCTAATATTTACAGACAAACAGTTCTGTTCCAACGTTCAAAGTTCCGTTCTGAAATTGTACTCACGTTCTCCACCAAACTTGGTCGCAATCAAAACTCCTCCCTTGTCTCCTTTTCCAGTCTCCAATGTTACTTTCAATCTTTTAATCGTTATTAGATCTCGCCGTTTCTTTCCTTAAACCTTCTTAACTCCTTCCCTCAGGCCCACGAACACCGCCAATGGCAAATGAATTTTGTCCTGGATTTTTTGGTCGGCCTCTGCTTATGACTTTTTAGCAGGGAAAGGCCCGTTCAGCTCCTCTTCTTAATTCTTTCTTTAACTTTCAACAATTACTTCCCAACAACCGACTGTTCGGCACTTCTTCTCTCACAACTGACCACACAACCACACCACGAAACTTACATTTATATATATGCATAATTAGTTTAGCAATTAACACTTTACATACATACTTATTGGAAAACGCGGTACCTTACACTCTTATGATAACAACGCTTTACTAAATCAACAAGATTTTAATTACAGATTATAAGTTACAATACATCTCTAATTACAAACCACACTACAACGATGAATTAACACTAGATAATTAATACTAGGACGATACGAAATACTAAGACAGAAAAACTGAAACAAAAAGCTAAATTAAAGGAGAACGGAAGGCGAAACCCTAATTTTTAAAACGTCGTTCTTACGAAAGCACATGATATGTCGTTAACAAATCGCTATGTTTTAGGATGTGAACTTACCTTTTAACCTGATTATAACAGCAAAAAGCTCCGTACCAGAGCAATTTGAACGTCCGCCATTTTGGAAGCCATGTTGAAGGCTTGGGCGCATAGAATGACGTCACTGCGCACATGGGAGATTGTAGTCAAATCGAATAAAATATAGCACTGTTTTTAGAGCTTGAAATGTTACGTTTGTGTATAATTGAATCTTATGTTGGAGGGTTAACCGAGGTCTACGAAATGTTCGAAATAAATGCCACAGCTGGCAAATTATTTTGTGAGCACTTGTGTACATAAGCTTACATATTATTTAGTTTCCTTGGTGCTCTCATTCCGTGCACTTGACACAAACCCACGATAGCGGTCTCTAGGACTTCCTGTTGTAAACAAATAGTTTGAAAGAGAGGGTGCTGTGTTATACATTTAGGAGTCGGTTGATCTGCCTCTATGTCTGAACAAAATTAATATAAACAGGTTATATCGCAACCATTTCGCAGTTAGTCTGTCACACACGCCACCACAAAATACGGAAAAATCAATCAATTAGAATCAAACAACACTTTCTTCCCATCGAGTCCATGGCTTTTTATTAGCTTCCTAGTGCCAATATAATTTACACCTGAAATTTTATTTACGGCTGCCTCAATCTCCTCGCAGCATAAACATTCTTTCTCTTGTTGCCCTTTCCAGTTCGCACAACACTCGCATACACATCCCGATGTATTTCCTCTTCTGCGCTCATCTTGACTCTCATGAACATTGTCTTCGTCTGACTCCGAACTGTCTCGCATAGGTTCAAAAGAATAAGGCTAGATCTCAGCCATAATCCAAGCTAAATGAAGTTTCGATAGGCCGTTTCGAGACAAGATTCTTCACAAGTTTTGTTGACCTGAAAAAAGGCCTGTGCGCAGTGACGTCACAGCATGGCGCGAGGCATTCCTTTTATGGAAGTAACCGGAAAGAAAGATGTCCAAAATGGCGGACGTTCAATTTTGAAAATGACCACAGGTTTTGGACTCTTTTCGTCACTTTTGACAGGCAAAATTCACTTTTTCTTGCTTTTTACTACAAATCTAAGCTATTTCAACAGTTTTAAGCTCCCATATAAAATACGACCCCTAGCCTTCCGTTCTCCTTTAAACATGACTATGGTGGCCCATTGTTATCACAGCAAAACCAGTTGGAAATGTTTGTTTGAAATTGTAAAAAAACATGCAGTTGTGAAAAAAAAAATTAAGAGAGAAAGAAGAGAATAAAAAATAAAATATATAAATAAAATAAAAGCAAAGTGAAAAAGAAAAAAATCAAATAAAAATAAAATGAATTAGAAAAAATATATATATATATATATATATATACTCATGTTTTTTTTTTTTAACATAAAAAATTCCAGTCAGTGCAAATGCAGATTAAAAAAAAAAAAGTAAATTTACTGTGATAACGCTGGGCCGGATTGAATACCACGCTGTTTTATTGTTGTTGTTGTTGTTGTTGTTGTTTTTTTTTGCTATGTTTTATCAAATTATTCTAGACAAGAAATACTAGATTTTGCTACTCGGGGCTACCCTGTATATGCGTGGAGTCAACCCACACGAAGTAGGAGATTCTTTATGACACTAAAAAAGAGGAGGCCAAGAAAGATGGAAGGTCCAAGGCGGTACTGTGGATACCGGGCCAAGATCCACATGTTATTGTAGTCTTTTTAGGAGGCGAGTGCAATCTTACTGAATTCTCCAAAGATCACTGAGAAGAAAAGGTGAGCTTCTAACTCTATAGGCTTTCTAGATAACTCGAGGGCATCACATGAACTTGCAGGCGGACTGTAAAGACTTGCAAGGACCGTCGTACACAAGCATCGAGCAAATCCCTCACAGAAAGGACAAGGTGAGCTCGTGTAATTATGATGTATTCACATGTGTAAAGGCCATTGCATTTAATAAGCGTATCTCCTCTCTCGTCGATGTGATTTTCCGTGGAATAACGTCACCTCTAGAGATATATCTAAAAAGCCTATAGAGCTAGAAGCTCACCTTTTCTTCTCAGTGACCTTTGGAGAATTCAATAAGATTGCACTCGCCTCCTAAAAAGACTACAGTAACATGTGGATCTAGGCCCGGTATCCACAGTACCGCCCTGGACCTTCCATCTTTCTTGGCCTCCTCTTTTTTAGTGTCATAAAGAATCTTCTACTTCGTGTGGGTTGACTCCACGGATATACAGGGTAGCCCCGAGTAGCAAAATCTAGTATTTCTTGTCTAGAATAATTTGCTAAAACATAGCACTTAAGATCGCTCCTCGATTGCTCGTCCTTCTCCCATTCCGAGCTACGGAAGCGAGCCTCCATTTTGAAAATGAGGAAACCACTGACCTTAGGTGTTGCGGGCTATGATAACAATGGGCCGCTTTACGACATTTCATTTTGAAAAAAAACAGCGTGGTATTCAATCCGGCCCAGCGTTATCATAGTAAATTTACTTTTTTTTTTTGAATTTGCATTTGCACTGACAGGAATTTTTTTATGTTAAAAAAAACCCATGAGTATATATATATATATTTTTTTTTTCTAATTCATTTTATTTTTATTTATTTTTATTTACTTTTCATTTGCGTTTGCATTTTTTTACTTCTGCTTATTTTTATTTGATTTTTTTCTTTTTCACTTTGCTTTAATTTTATTTATATATTTTATTTTTTATTCTCTTTTTTCTCTCTGTTCTTTAACTTTATATACATTTTTTTTTAATTTTTAATTTTTTTTTCACATCTGCATGTTTTTTTACAATTTCAAACAAACATTTCCAACTGGTTTTGCTGTGATAACAATGGGCCACCATACTCCATCGAGGAAAGAATTTTGCGAAGCCACTGTTCAGATCGTACAGTTTGGTCACATTAACTTGACCATATTAATAGGTATCGATAACTAACTAAGCACCCTCAGCTCCCCTCCCTTGCTGGAAACTACTGCTGTGGTTCACAAAGCGGGAAAGCTGGTATTTGTAATGCCCTGTGCAAAAACTGTCCCTGCATATTTCGATGAAATATGGGGATGAGATCAGTAAAAACAAACTGTTTGGTAAGTTATCTATTCTTTGAACCACACTCCCTGTGACCTCATAGAATGAGACCTGATTTATCAGTTAAGTAATCTTAATTTGTTTTCACATAGACGATGACGCAGGTGATGAAGGAACTGATGCGGATGGATCTGGACTTGCTTTCAGAATGATTGGAACAGCTATTGGTGTGTAATGTCAGTCGTTTTCAATAGAACAATCTTAAAGCTTAACGCAAAGTGAATTGATCACATTAGAAGGTTTCTAACAGCCAGGCTCTTTTTTCTAGATGTGCACATTTCAGGGAACCTTTTGCCAGAAGGCAGCGAAGAGCAAACAGAGGCCTGCTGGAGACTTGAGGAGCGTGTGGTTGAACGTTACAAAGACCAGAAGTCTACAGATAACAAGAAGATGCGAAAGGAACTCCAAGAGGTATCACTAAAACTATCTCTGGCTAACGACCGATCTTACACCACATCAGGGGCTGCGGAGCCGCTCCCGCCTCTTCAACTGAGGGGAGGTGGGCTTAGGGACTTATTCTGCTAGGCTTAGATGTTTTCCGGCGGTGTCCACCACTTTTATTCCGTGAAAGGACTTTTCATTCTATAAATATATTCAATAACTTGATTATTTTTTCTCAAAAAGTGGAGGGAGGTAGGCTGCCCCTACCCGGCCCCTCCCCCTACGAAGCCCCTCCAAGGTAAGAGACTTATACATTTTTAACGTCAAACCACATTTAGCCTTGTTGTCTTCGATTCCCGCAATAGATTCATTGAATTACCACAGTTTCTCTCTATTTTCACTTTCTTTCTTTCTATCCGTCACACGTTCATTTCTTGTTTGATTTTGTTCTAAGTTTCGTTCTCTTTTATTCGCGTTAATTCAGCTTCTTCCTCAAGGAGTAGTGTTTGTGAACACGGGAAAGGGATCCATTATCTCGACTTTTCGTCTGTCAAGTGAGAGGGCCGCTAGTGAACTATGGGACATGTATACTCAAGGAACATTCCAGTCCACGCTACAAAAGGTGCTTGTTGAAGACACTTTGAAGGAAGACCCGAACCCCCCGGAAAAACACCCTGAGTTGAAACTCAGCCTGGGTAAAGAACGCTTTGAAAAGATTCGGAAGACACTTGAAGGTATTTTCGTGCGTTCATTACAGTTAAGAATATTAAAATTGCATTACAAAAAAGTAGTAGCATTAGCGCAATACATCACAATCAGTATATGACCGACCATAAAACTGTGCCCTCAAACAAACCAGAGATCTATGCATATGCTTGATTGCCAGCCGCTGTTTCCCCCTTTCTCCCCCATCTAGTGCAGGGATACTGGGAGTTGTGACTTTTGTGTAGAATACATAAATGAGATTAGTCGATTTGTGAGTGATGTATATGAAACGAATCATATGAACTGCGGAAATGAAATCAAATGAAGACTGATCCTCGCAGTTGTGAACGCAATTATATGCAATTTCAATTTCACGGGAACATATGAACCTACAATTGACCTGCTCCCAACGTCAGTGGCTCCATAGCTCAGTTGGTTAGAGCGTCGCACCGGTATCGCGAGGTCACGGGTTCAAACCCCGTTGAAGTCCTGAATTTTTTTCAGGCTTCTTTACGCAATTGCATATAATTGCGTTCACAACTGCGAATATCAGTCTTTATTTGATTAGTCGATATGCAAATGCCACAAGGGGCAGGCAACTATATCATTATGGCGTAACGTTTCTACCACCGAAAAAGCGATTTTACTCATCTTCGTATTTTACTTTCACTTGCAAACAGTTGTTTTAATTATGATCATTACCATCGTTCGGTACCTCCATTCAGACGTATGAACATGAACTCTTAGTCTGTTGATTTCAGTAATGGCATTGGCTGTCAGAA
>OX419335.1:43580524-43605524 GCA_948470475.1 Galaxea fascicularis | reverse complement strand
GGTGTGTGATACATTTTTTACGTAGAGACTACTCTTTTTTTGTATTTGTGGTTTTCCTTTAAGCGACTGCTTAAAGCGAATCTAGGGTTCGTTTCGCTAAAAAACAAAGGCACAAAAGGTAATGAACTAATAAAATTTGTACAAGGAGTCTATTTACAGACACCTAAAAATATACGTTCAGAAGTGGGATACTACAGTTCTTTAAACATGTGGAACTGCCAGCTTACTTTTCTTTGTTTAATATTTAGTTGGAATGACTCAAAAAGAGCAGGAGGGAGTCATCAAACGCTTCAAAACAGGAGAAAAGAATCTGCTGCTGGCGACCAGTGTAGCGGAGGAAGGGTTGGACATCAGTGACTGCAACTATGTCATTCGTTATGACATGATGGGTAACGAGATCTCCTCAGTGCAATCACGAGGACGAGTCAGGTTTGAGATCAAGATATATTTACTACCACGAAAGTTGAAAACACATTTTACCGCTTGCACATACAGAAAGACTGAAATGTTTCTTTTTTTTTTTTTTGTTGCGTCAGTGTTTTTCAGCGGGCAGTTATATTGCATTTGAAACATTGGGTAGTCCTATTACCTCAACCACAACCTTATATAGATTGCAAGTAAATAATTTTTGGTAAAAAGTTGGCTACAGTTGACAGTCTCAATACAGAGGGGGGTAGAAGATAGCGTGATGCTTTGTTTCACGAAGTTACCATAACAAGAACAAGAGTTGGTTGGGATACAACTGCGTTTTGTGTTATTTAACAGGGCCGAAAATGGAAAGTACAGTGTGTTGGTTGGTCATTCAGGGGCCATGAAAAGGGAGCGTACAAGCAACTTCAGAGAATTCCTCATGACTGAAGCACTAAATAAAGTACAGAGCATGAATCCTGCAAAATTCAGGGAAACAGTACGTATCCTTCTCCAAACTATTCACCCAAATTGTTGGTTATAAGAAACCAGTTTGGCGGTTATTTGTATGACCTTAAAAACCGGTGTCGAAATCAGCGCGCTCGTTCTTTCTCACTTTATCTCATAGTTTTCTTTGTTGCTAATCATGATAAGGTAATGGATAATATTAGACCCTGTTTACAAGCAGGGAGGGTAACCCTATTGCTAGGGTCACCCTAGCAGGCGGGTCAAAGATATCCCGGGTTTACAAGCAAAATTTCACAGGTAGGGTTACTTGAGACACTGCACGTCACGTCGTTCGGCCTCAGTTTAAGAGGAAAGAGGGAGCGGCTGTGTGCTATATCTCACAGACTTCTTACCAGCAGCGGTTTTAAGAACGAAATGCAGTTTTTGATAGGTAGTGTCTCAAGAATTTTGCAACTGGTTGTACCTTGTCGCAAACAGATCATACGGTTAATCCATGGCCTGTGCAATTTTAACTTATCAATTTTGTTGGTTTTTGCGGTTTCCTGTGGAGGTGATAATAATTGTAGTTTGTCACCCTCCTTACCGCATATAACTCCTGTTTTTGCTGTTTTAAACTTGGGAAGGGATTTTGGCTCTGACTAGCTAGAAAGTCATTGAGCTATTTCTCCTTACGACAAGCAATAATAGGAGGATAAATCACTTAAAGACTTTCTAGTCAGATCCAAAACCCTTTCTAGGATTTCCACTGTCGCGTGATTTTAACGTGCGTACGGACGTTACCTTTAACTGGCTTAACGTGCGTAAATAAAATAGAAAGGATGTAAGGGAAGTGACAAATTACAATCACTTATTCATTCATCTGCCCCATTTTTAGGTTAGATCTGTTCAACGTATGATCTCCCATGATCGTTGCCTGAAGCAGCGTGTATGCGCCACGCAAAAGTCAGTTTTTTTACCTCAAGATGTGACGTTCCGCTGTCGGAAGTGCAAAGAGATAGCGTGCCAGGCACATGATGTGCGCAAAATCAAAGGCAGCCACCATGTTATCATAAGCCGTGACTGTAAGGATACCAAGGTAACACTCTATCAATGACTTCAAAATATAATTAGCCTGTTTGTTGTTTTGTTTTCTACAAGTTGCTCTGCATGTTCATCCGGATTTTTAAGCCTTACTGTATGTATAAATACTCCTCTCAAGCTAAGGCGTCATCAGTTAGTCTCAGTAATAACCCTTTTTAGAGCTTAAATGAAAAACGTGAGGAAATCCTCGTATATTTTGGGTTTTAAATAAACAAAACTTTTGTCAATTTCGTAAAGTTTTAATGGCCGAGTTCCCAGTGGTACAGCAACAGTGCCAGGAGGACTGGGACGGGGATGTTTTCTCGTGAACAATATATGTTGTAAAGATTTGATAGGAAAGCATGTTGCCAATTTGAATGCTTCTCATCATTTTTTCAAAGGTGGATATAGGAGAACATCCCAATCCTAAGAAGATTGATGACATCGAAATGAACAAGAAGATCTATTGTAAGAAGTGCAACGAAGACTGGGGAGTGATTGCTCTCATTCACAATGTGGAGTGGCTCTGCATCAAGATTAGCAGTTTCGTTTTGGAATTTCCAGACAGCAACCGCGCTAAGAGAATCTTCAAAAAGTGGAAAGATCTGCCTTTTGACATCAAAGAAGCTACAGTCGAAGAGATCCTGGAGCACGGCTTAGAACCTGCTGAAAATGATCTTCTAGACCTCGACCTTTAGTAGAGCTAAAGTTAAGCACGTAAGTCATACGAAAGAGTATTTGCCTGTGAACGATTTTCAGATTTCTGTTCATCCAAGTTTTAGCTCAAATATTTAGCACCAAATGCTGTTACTGTTGAACGTAGGCGTTGAGGGTCTTCTTAGCTTAACTTTCAAAGAAGCAACTTGCAAATCCGGTTTCTTTCCTATTTGCTTAGTATCAAACAAAGACCACTTACAAGCTATGATAATTAAGGAAATTATTTTCCACTGCCTTTTTGCAAAGGGTAAATTAAAAGATTCAAGGTCGTTTGTATTTATTCAAGTCCTTAACCACCAAATAACACATCGAGGTAATGCCGTGTGTGTTTGGCTTCAATAGTTTCCTGGCTTATGAGCTGGCACTCTCTTTTATAAGTTCTAAAACGCTTTGCCTTCCAAAAGGACTGGTTTTTGAGCCCGTGTCTTCTGTTCTAAATTACGTTTTATGCCCTAAGTATCTTTTGTTATCAAGAAAGACCTCTCCGACAATGGTTCTAAACTTCATTTTTGCCATCTCCGCTAAAATGTGTTTTTCTTCTGCCTTTTAACTGAGCATCATTTAGTGCCATTGAATAAAAAATACAAAAAAATTAAAGGGAAGTGATAGGCGATTTTAGATTCGCTTTTTAGTCCTTGGTATGTTTGTTGTATTTTTCTTGCAGCTTTGCAGATTGCCAAAATCAGAGCTAGGCATTTTCTGGCAAAAGGCTTTTTTAGGGTAACAAATTCATTTACTTGCTTCAGTGGTTAAATGTTTGTTAAGCCTGTAAAGAAAGTAGTCCGAAGGTATCAAAATAAACGTATTATTGGAAATACAATGAGTTGCCCTGCATTATCTCCAATCCGTTCATTGACAACTAAAAGAATATTTAAAATGGGAAACCCACCCAACCACATTTCAGTGACCTGTTATTTAATTGGTTCTTATTAACACGCAGGGCAAGGCTCCATTTTTTTCTGTTGTTTGTTTGTTTTCTCAGCCAATCCTGTGAGTGGTTTCGACAGCTGCGTGCCTTTATATAACGCTTTATTGGCGCATCCGAAAAGCGTATCCTTAGCATCACTGCTACCTACAAGCAAGTTGACATTTTTCAAACGATTTGCTCAACTAAATCACTTCCAATATCGATTACTCAAGACTTCAACAAATTACAGTAAAAACCCGCTTATAAGAACCTGGGCTTTAAGAACCTGTTAGGCTAAAATTTTTATTTAAAGCCTCCTCCACAAAAGAACCCATTAAGGTTAAAATTTTAAATTAGGTTCTTATCAGTGGAGTTACTTTAAAGTGTATAGGTAGAAACTGCTGAATTAAGATCGTCATCTGATTATATTTTTTGTTAAGAACATACCTGCACTGTACTGCCTTTTGGCATTATGGTATGAATGAGTTATATTGTATTATGAGATGATATTTAAAATATATTTAAATGAAATTCATTTGAAAATATAAGAACCTATTTAAGAACCTTGGGAGCCTAAATTTGCTTTAAGGACCATTATGTAAGAATCTGCTGAGGCTAAATTAAGAAATCCAGGTTCTTATACGAAAGTTTTTGCTGTATAGCAAATAAAAGAAGCCCAAGGCGCACACCCAAGGATCACTCGTTGAGATCTAAACCTCTATAAACTTACTTGACTAGGAATAAATTTAAAGGAAACGTGCCTCACCACCCCCGCACTCGCCAATATTTATGTAACCCCCTTCTCTCCAAAAGAAGGCCTACCATGTCTTGATGTCCGTTCACCAAAATAGTACACATGTTTTATATGTATACTATTTTATTTGATAATTTTATGTATGCTGTGCTATTCAGTATGTATACTACGGTGTAATATATATAATAATACACTTGAAAAAATTACTCGATTGTGATTGGCTGAGAGCAGTGCAGTTCAAGTGTAACAAAGTGCAGAAAGTGTAATACCAGTGCAAAAAAGTGTAACACCAGTGCAAATTACAACGAACATTTCCGAAGTTAAAACGAAGAGACTCGAAGACGTCCGAAGACTAACCGATGTATTTCGAAGACCGCCGAATATCGAAGATTAACCGAACAGTTCCGGTGATCTCCGGATATTTTTTAAGCTTCTCAAAGTTTCGGAAGATCGAGGGCAATCGAGGGCAATGCCTTCTGCGTACCTCAGTAGTCAATGTATGGGCTGAAGCTTTATAAGTAGTCTATTTTTTCAAGTGTATTAGTAATAAGTAATTACATGATTTTTCTCGTGCAGTTTGGAATAAATAAGCACTTGTAAATTTTTTCAAAGACCACAAATTGGTCTTTGAAAAAATGTACTCGTGCTTATTTATTCCAAATTGCATTCGGAATCATGTGATTACCTATACTAATATTACAGTGGAACCCCGCCGTACGATCGCCCCGTTAATACGACCACCTCGTTACTACGACCACTTTTTTTGTGGCCCGAACTGCATAAACCCACTTATCTCCCTATTTTGAATGCCCCGTTAATCCAACCACCCAGTTAATACGACCATAGTTGGCCCGACGGTGGACATATTAACGGTGTTCCCCTGTATATATATTTATATTGTTGTCATTGGCTGTGAAGATTGTACACAGTGATTGGTGCGTTTCGATCCGTCTTTTGTCTAATGTGTGTACGTGTATTGTTAGTAAAATTAGTCGGTCTGTTGTGATAAATAGTGATAGATCTGTTTACAACAGGCAAACAATAGACCGACTAATTTTATTAACAATATACACGTACACACATTAGACAAAAGACGGATCGAAACGCATGACAACTACAGGCTTAACTGACAGTCGACCAATAACACCACGACTTCATTGACCAATCACATCAACGACCAGAGTATTTATACCATCTACTGACGTTACACAAATCACTTGACTCTGATGATGACTCCCGCTAAGGTTGTCGAAACGTCAGTCAATGTCATCACAAACAGTCCTTCTCAGGACTACACTCACCCGGACGATCGTACTCCACTTAATTATGATATGACTCCTGGGTTCAAACCATTTACGATTTTACACTAATATGCAAATTAGTCTATTTCAACACACAAATAGTTTTCACAGCCAAAACGTTTATTGGAATCAACAATACTTTTGTTGTTAAGAGCGAAAAACGTTTGATTTTCTTGCGAACATGGACACAAGCACGTTGTCTTTACACATGCTTCACACCCGTTCAAAGCGATCACTCCATCGCAAATATTTTGCGCATAAAATCAAGCCAAAAACCGGACGCTACACTAATTTAGCTCAAATGGTCAGTCAAACAAATCTCAAAAAAGAACTTCGAAATTCAAAACCACCATTGACCGTCCTGTGACACCTAACTTTCAATTCCGCGAATCAAACTTCGTTCAACATTATCCAGCATCATACATGGTGGTTAAACGAGTGCAACATGTTGGATTAACAGTGTTGGACGATGTTGCATCAATATGTTGGATTCGTTCGGCTGGTCTTTAAACTCATAAAATATGCAAGTGAGAAAATCAGAAAAGCAATAGACTGTAATAACCCAATTGAGATGCTGGGAGAACACGAGAAAAGCTTGTACATAAATCACTCGCCTACGCTTGGTGATTTACAACTGTTTCCTCGTGTCCTCCCATCATCCCTCGTAGATTATTACGCTGGGAAACCAATAGAAAATGCAGTCTATTGCTTAAATAAACTCCGAGCTATTGGCCATTCCGAAATTCAAAAGGGAATTGGGGTGAGTTTCAAATTTTGAAGTAATCGATAAATTGACACCATCACATGAAAGATGACATTGAGTTTAGTCGTTTGACCAAGTTTGATTCTTTTAGGTTGAACAGAGACCAAGTTATAGACCTTGAAACATAGCTCAAAATGCATACAAACGTCTCTAATTTTGTGACAGCGTCCCCAAAACAGTGTAATTTATAATTATAATCATGTCCTGTTATTGCTCATGTGACACTGCACAAAACGACAGGCGTGATTGGTTCAAGAAGCAGAGTGTGTGACCGTACTGAATGCAGCTGCCTCAGCTGTTTTCACTTTTACCAAAGCAGAAGTAAAAATACAGGCCGGATCAATGAGGACTCGAAAAATTAAACATCAAACATCAATCGCGGCACCTGCAGATATCTCACTACAATGCACAGAAACTTTGAGACTATTGCAATTTCTTGTTTCAACTTACCACTGCCCAAATGTATCGCAAAATAAGGTTGGGGTCGTCAATGTCAATTATTCACATTGATATTCCAACTGAAGGCGGATGAGATCACGAAATTTGCATTTTACAAACACTGCCAGTCCCTGGAAAGCTACCGCGTCAGCCTTGAAATGTTTGCTAGTTTTACACCCCGAATTCAACGAATCAAACTTACAAGGGAGCAGCTGGAAACATCGCTGAACAGTCTGATTGAAAGCAGGAACGAGCTTCGCGGCCTTCTCGACAGGGAATGCGCTACAACGGGCGAATGGCAAGATTTCGAAAAAGCCTCTAAGCGAGTTGACCAATTGAACGGGTATGCTCTGCAGCTAACAAAGCGAGCAAACAGCAAGCTACAAATCGCATTTGTCGGTTCAGTTGGAGCTGGGAAGTCAACTCTGATTAATGCTTTACTCGGAGAAGACGTCATGCCTGTTACTCGAGCGGAAACTACGTTTTGTAACGTGGCAATAACCGGGACTTCAGACAGCCAGTGGAAAGCTTTGGAAAGAAGAACGGGAAAACCGCTGGAGATTACGGAGTTTAAGCAACTCCTTCACGTGCTAAAAGCCAAGGGGCAGCGGGAAAGACTCGGCATCACTCCTTCCAGTGTTATAGATGTCCAATGGCCTACAGCGAGATGCAATGCGCTGGTAGAAAGCATTGTTTTGTACGATACTCCTGGAATTGGTGAACGAAAGACCACAGATGATGCAGTCATTGATCTCTGCAAGACCGTAGACGTAATTGTGGCCGTTATGGATATTCACAGTCCAACTTTGAGAACGGTAAGTAACAGTTTAGGCAAAAAATAGAGGTGTTTTTAAATGATTGCTCGTGTTAAAGGTTTTTACAATCTGAGGAAGTGACCCGTACTCGTTGCAAAACTAGGCTACATGTATTTGTTGCATGACAAACCGATATGCGGAAAATGGAATCTAATCCAATTCAATATCGGTATCAGTCAGGAATAAAACAAGAGCAATTTAGGAAGAAACCAAAATTATTGTATATGTATAAGGTATAGATCGTGTTGACCGACCGACTATGCCTTACGCCATCTTGAATGACATTTTTACACCTCATGGCCCCCATGAGGTGGCAAGCCAGACAATCATTGTCTACAGTTTCAACACATACAGTTGGTCGCCCCATGTAAGGTAATCCAAGACATTTTTGCCTGTGGAATCGAGAATCCTGGGCTTTGGAATCTGGAATCCAGCTCTAGGAATCCGGAATTCCGCCAAGGATTGGAATCCGAAATCCAAGTTGCTGAAAATTCACTCAAAATCCGGTTGATTGGCCTGCCTATAAACGGCACTGAGCGAATTTCACGCGTGTTTACGTTTTCTCCGAAGAGGATTGTCGAAAACGCACCAACAATGCGTTTCCTATTATAATCACCGTTTAATTTCCTACAGAAATACAACTCCACTTGAATACAGGCTCGAAAACTCCGCTCACTCTACTCAACCGCGTACTTAGTACAACAACGAAAGGTAACACAATAACTCTCAGAAACACCCCCACTAAGAACAAAGTACATGTCACGATCCGATTTCAACTGATCACTTCCGCTCATTCGTCAGTGGGACTAATCAAGTAATAAAAACACTACATGTCCACAGTTCCCGACAAGGATTATCAAGGGTGAACCTCCGAACATTAAGAAGCGACCAATAAGCAGTCAGTGATCGGCGACGGAACGGAATGTAAAGAAGAGAAAAGGCGAAAAGTCGTGAGGCGAGAATTTGGTAGGAAGTATGCAAGTGGCGCAGGATGGGAAAATATTCGCTCAAAGACAAAAGAACTCACTGACATCCTTCCATAAGCCCTTTGTATGCGTCCCACTGTTGCGGTCAAAACGTTGATTACGTTACTTGTTGCGTTACCTACGCTTGGTAACCGAGGCTGTTGGACATTGAACTCGCTAGGAATCTTGGTCTCGCTTGACCATGTGCTCGGACTGTTTTTAAACGTGACTCGTCGATTCCAAGGGCATATAATTCATGGTAGGACACCATATAGTCGCCCATATCTGTATTTTCAATACATTACCCGATTCCACCTTTATTTAGGTTCATATACCCCACTCTACATTCATTTGGGTTCATATACCCCATTCTACATTCATTTAGGTTCATATACCCCATCTCACGCTCACTTGGATTCATATACCCCATTCTACCTTCATTTCGGTTCATATACCCCATTCTCCCTTCATTTGGGTTCATATACCCTATTTCACGTTCATTTGGGTTCATATACCCCATTCTACCTTCATTTGGGTTCCTATACCCCTTTTCACGTTCATTTGGGTTCATATACCCCATTCTACCTTCATTTGGGTTCATATACCCCATTCTACCTTCATTTGGGATCATATACCCCATTCTACCTTCATTTGGGTTCATATATTCCATTTCACGTTCATTTGGGTTCATATACCCCATTCTCCCTTCATTTAGGTTCATACACCCCATTCTACCTTCATTTGGGTTCATATACCCCATTTCACGTTCATTTGGGTTCATATACCCCATTCTACCTTCATTTGGGTTCATACACCCCATTTCACGTTCATTTGGGTTCATATACCTCATTTCACGTTCATTTGGGTTCATATACCCCATTCTACCTTCATTTGGGTTCATATACCCCATTCTACCTTCATTTGGGTTCATACACCCCATTCTACCTTCATTTGGGTTCATATACCCCATTTCACGTTCATTTGGAATCATACACCCCATTTCACGTTCATTTGGGTTCATATACCCCATTTCACGTTCATTTGGGTTCATATACCCCATTCTACCTTCATTTGGATTCATACACCCCATTCTACCTTCATTTGGAATCATACACCCCATTTCACGTTCATTTGGGTTCATATACCCCATTCTACCTTCATTTGGGTTCATACACCCCATTTCACGTTCATTTGGGTTCATATACCTCATTTCACGTTCATTTGGGTTCATATACCCCATTCTACCTTCATTTGGGTTCATATACCCCATTCTACCTTCATTTGGGATCATATACCCCATTCTACCTTCATTTGGGTTCATATATTCCATTTCACGTTCATTTGGGTTCATATACCCCATTCTCCCTTCATTTCGGTTCATACACCCCATTCTACCTTCATTTGGGTTCATATACCCCATTTCACGTTCATTTGGGTTCATATACCCCATTTTACGTTCATTTGGGTTCATATACCCCATTCTACCTTCATTTGGGTTCATACACCCCATTTCACGTTCATTTGGGTTCATATACCCCTTTTCACGTTCATTTGGGTTCATATACCCCATTCTACCTTCATTTGGATTCATACACCCCATTTCACGTTCATTTGGGTTCATATACCCCATTTTACGTTCATTTGGGTTCATATACCCCACTACTCAGCTATACTTCAGGAGCGCTATTATGGCCTTCAAATGTCTAACATCCCGCGTGCCGGAGTACCTTACCTCCCAGTTCAGTAAGCGAGGAGAAATTAGTGGACGCGCCACGAGAAGTTCACAAATGCTGAACATCCCACTTTTTAAGACCGCCAGTGGTCAGAGAACGTTTTACTATAGAACAGTCAGTATCTGGAACTCCATGGACAGCTCTCTAAAAACTCTTGAGAAAGTTTCTGATTTTAAATATTTTCTGAAACGTAAACTAATTAAGGATTTTATAGATTGTTAATTATTTTTGATTTTAAGTGTAAATATTTCCTTGTACTTTTAGTATGATTAATTTTAATTGTAAATATTTCCATAAGTAAAGTAGGTTTAAATTATTATTGTATTTTTATTTTATTATTATTCTCTTTGAAAAGCCTCTGTGAGGAAAGTGAATAAAGTATGTATGTATGTATGTATTTCACGTTCATTTCGGTTCATATACCCCATTTCACGTTCATTTGGGTTCATACACCCCATTCTACCTTCATTTGGGTTCATACACCCCATTTCACGTTCATTTGGGTTCATATACCCCATTCTACCTTCATTTGGGTTCATACACCCCATTTCAAGTTCATTTGGGGTCATATACCCCATTCTACCTTCATTTGGGTTCATACACCCCATTCTACCTTCATTTGGGTTCACATACCCCATTTCACGTTCATTTGGGTTTATATACCCCATTCTACCTTCATTTGGGTTCACACACCCCATTCTACCTTCATTTGGGTTCCTATACCCCATTTAACGTTCATTTGGGTTTATATACCCCATTTCACGTTCATTCGAGTTCATATACCCCATTCTACCTTCATTTGGGTTCATATACCCCATTCTACCTTCATTTGGGTTCATATTCCCCATTTCACCTTCATTTGGGTTCATATACCCCATTCTACCTTCATTTGGGATCATATACCCCATTCTATCTTCATTAGGGTTCATATACCCCATTTCACGTTCATTTGGGTTCATATACCCCATTATACCTTCATTTGGGTTCATACACCCCATTCTACCTTCATTTGGGTTCATATACCCCATTTCACGTTCATTTGGGTTCATATACCCCATTCTACCTTCATTTGGGTTCATACACCCCATTTCACGCTTATTTGGGTTCACATACCTCATTTCACGTTCATTTGGGTTCATATACCCCATTCTACCTTCATTTGGGTTCATACACCCCATTCTACCTTCATTTGGGTTCATATACCCCATTTCACGTTCATTTGGGTTCATATACCCCATTCTACCTTCATTTGGATTCATACACCCCATTCTACCTTCATTTGGGTTCATATACCCCATTTCACGTTCATTTGGGTTCATATACCCCATTCTACCTTCATTTGGGTTCATACACCCCATTCAACCTTCATTTGGGTTCATATACCCCATTACACGTTCATATGGGTTCATATACCCCATTCTACCTTCATTTGGGTTCATACACCCCATTCTACCTTCATTTGGGTTCATACACCCCATTTCAAGTTCATCTGGGTTTATATACCCCATTCTACCTTCATTTGGGTTCATACACCCCATTCTACCTTCATTTGGGTTCATATACCCCATTTCAGGTTCATTTGGGTTCATATACCCCATTCTACCTTCATTTGGGTTCATATACCCCATTCTACCTTCATTTGGGTTCACACACCCCATTCTACCTTCATTTGGGTTCATATACCCCATTTAACGTTCATTTGGGTTCATATATCCCATTTCACGTTCATTTGGGTTCTTATACCCCATTCGACCTTCATTTGGGTTCATATACCCCATTCTACCTTCATTTGGGTTCATATTCCCCATTTCACCTTCATTTGGGTTCATATACCCCATTCTACCTTCATTTGTGATCATATACCCCCATTCTACCTTCATTTGGGTTCATATACCCCATTCTACCTTCATTTGGGTTCATATTCCCCATTTCACCTTCATTTGGGTTCATATACCCCATTCTACCTTCATTTGTGATCATATACCCCCGAACTACCTTCATTAGGGTTCACATACCCCATTTCACGTTCATTTGGGTTCATATACCTCATTATACCTTCATTTGGGTTCATATACTCCATTTTACGTTCATTTGGGTTCATATACCCCATTCTACCTTCATTTGGGTTCATACACCCCATTTCACGTTCATTTGGGTTCATATACCTCATTTCACATTCATTTGGGTTCATATACCCCATTCTACCTTCATTTGGGTTCATACACCCCACTGTACCTTCATTTGGGTTCATATACCCCATTTCACGTTCATTTGGGTTCATTTACCCCATTCTACCTTCATTTTGCTTCATACACCCCATTCTACCTTGATTTGGGTTCATATACGGCTTGTCAATGTACGGTGAAAAGAGAATTTTTCCTGGAAATGTGCGGCGGAATCGGGTGATAACAAGTGTTAAATCAAAGTACTATTATATATATACGTTAACATGAAACATTTTACTAAGAATATCTATATGTAATAAATTTGTCGAGACGGTTAGTAGAGGTCATGGGAGGATCCTCTCTGAAGGTGCCTGAACGTAGATTGAATCCATGGGACACAGTTGTGCGCTGTGTTAGAAGGTTAGCAAGGACATCAGTGTCCAGAACTCTCTGGATAAACTTAGTGCATGCTGCGGCGCGCCGATCTGAGAGAGTACAAAGACCACAGTGGACAAGTGCGTCCCTGTAAGAAAGCCCAGGAGAGATTATCTCTAAGGCTTTTTTCTACAAACCCTCAATTAGGAGGCTAAGATATTCGGGCAAATCTGCCCAAACTTGGGACGCATACTCCAACACTGAACGGATCAGGCTGAAGTACACCAGAACTAGCTCCCCTTCCATCACACCTGACTTCTTCAAACAACGCAGTGCGTACAGGCGTTCGCGTGCTCTCTGAACAAAGTACTGGCAGTGTGTGCTCCAGTATAAATTATCAGTAACATACACACCAAGCAACTTATATGTGTGGACGCGCTCGATTTCGGACCCAGAAAGCTGCAAAGGAGGAGGATGGTGCGGCTTATAGTGTGAGATATCAATAAACATCTTCTTGCACTTCACTGGGTTGACGCGCATGTCATGCTCACTAGCATAAATGCAAATATCTCTTGCAATGAACGGCAGAAAACTGGTGAAACACCTAGGTAGCTGTCCATTTTTCTCATTTCCCTCTCCTGTCCACATGTTTAATAACTATATTAGTCGGTGGGGTTTTGTACATTGGTGAAAAGTCATTTCCGCAACCATAACACTTTTATACTCTGGTGGGTGTTACCACTACCTCATATGTATTTGGCGACATACCAGCTTTCCACGATGAAGCTGGCGCTTGTTGAGGCAATGCTGATCCGAAAGCTATTGGCGGAACCGGTGGGGCACCTGCATGGGTGTTACTTGAGGCAGTTGTATGCCACTGGAAGTCTGAGAAGGTGAGTAAGCTGATAGCTGGAGAGCCATTATGCGAGGGGATCCCTCTACCGTGTGGCAGCATTTGCGAGGGTATCTGCAATGCTGCAACGGCATCTGTTGTGGCGTAGGTGTCGTAACATCTGGTTGCTGGAGTGCACCAGTTGTGGCAGTCTTTTCAGATACTTTTTTGGATTTTTTTTTTCACTCCGAGGACAGTGTGACGATTAATTCTTTTGGGTCACTGTCTCTAGGTTCTTATACAAAGTGTCCCACTATGGTCTGCGGGCTCAACAATGTAAATGTGAATCAGACATGATAATGATTATTAATGATGGTAATGGTGTAAGATGCCCGGGAGAATGATGATATGCTAGTCGCTTGGCAACGGGCGAAAGGACAACTGAAAAGAAATCAGAGTCCCAGGCAGGAAGGCAAGATCTCTGCAGCGTTTTCGCTTTCTGTAAAAAAAAAAAACAGAATTCATTTTTCCTAAAATGCTGACCTTCTTTGTTCATGCTTAGAGCAGTCTTTGCTTTTGTGGAACTTGTCTTGAAGACGAAAGAAGGGTTGTCAGGATTTCCTCTTTGATCGTTGACCTTATCGATATATAACTAATCGCGTTGATCACAGTACTTCTTGAAAGAGACAACCGCCTCAAACTCTTTTAACCTTCTGCTTTATATTTGAAATATGTTTTTTATCAATACTAGCAGCGGCTTCTTTCTCAACCTTGTCCTAGTCCATTTGCTGTTGAAAGGCAGAAAGAACAAAGGTAGACGGTATTTCAGAAGGCTTTATATTTGGGTTGTCCCAAAACCAGTTAAGTTGCTCTATAGTCTCGATGTCTTTCTTATTCTGTATTGAGGTAACGGGGCATGTATGTTCTCCAACGTGATAAACGGCTTTTAACCCCCGACATGTTACCCTCACCCTCGACCCTCGACATGTTCCCCCCGACCCTCGACGATCGACCAGCTGAGACGGAGCCAGCTGTGCCTGGGGCTCATGTGGGCAGAGGCGACCACTCCCTGAAGTAAAAGTGTGTCATTGCTGCCCACTTCCCGCTATTATTCCGTCAATATTTCGTCGTGTGGGTCGTTAATAAGGGAGTTCGTTTTCGATCAATTATGAGATAAATGTCAACAGCAATGTGTATCGTTTCAGGTTGTAGACTTTGTCAAGGCTGTTAACTGCACATACACCCTGGGTGTCTTCACCAAATGGGATCTATTCCGGGGAAATTCTTTTTCGGACGAATATGGAGATATCACAACAGATGATGTCAAAGCACGCTGCATTGAAGAATTTATGAATGCTGTGTCTGACAGAGGAAGGGTGTACTTTGTTGACTCCCAAACCCACAAAGATGCCAGCAGCCACACATCCCACCAGGTAACACATTCAACCTATTTTTATTTTGATAAAAAAGAAACGAGTCTATACTACTCGTGTAATAATTGATATAATTAAAATTCTTAGTTATCATTGTCGTGTTCTATTTTAATGTATCCAATTTTCTGCGGCTACCACCATATTAACCACTGATACTGATTTCAATTATGGATTCACATGTTTCATCGCATTTGATCAGGAGGGACTCAGACTACCCTTACAAACTTAAAGAGATGTTTCCTGTTGGCGCAAGAGGGATAAGTGCGTCACTAATTGCATTGTACATTGTAGAACTGTTCAACTCGTAACCACAGCGACAATATTGTTATTGTGATACATATAAGCACGCTGTACTTCTTCGAAATATCATTGAAAGGAGGCATTTTCCTCATTCAGCTTTGGACAGAAAACTGCCGTGCTTCTTGCATAGGTTAGGCACACATCAAGCTGTACGTCTGTTGATCATATTGATGTTACTATTAGATATGGCATAGGATATGAGTATACTGTGTATTAAGGCAGGACATCACACGGTGTTTGTACATCCCTCTGAATTTGTCTTATTTCTCTTATTCATCAAATAGCATCAAGTATCCTCCTCCTCTTCCCCTTCAGCAGTGGGCTCAGCCTCCAAACCAGAAGGAGCCGTAGGATTTAATGACTTTGAGCGAACCTTGGTCAAAGATTCGAAAGGAGCCTTGAAATTTGACACGTTGAAGTACGACCTTCAGAACTTCGTTGCAGAAGCAAGGAACATATCAGCGCACTTGTCAAGAATTATAGACGACAGAAAACAGCAAAGAATACACAGAGTATCTCGACGTTTGAAGGATGTCGCTGATGTAGAAACAGCCATAAACGCGCATCTTTCCAAAATTTCAGATGTTCTGGTCGGTGTCATGGGAAAACTCCAGCAAGACCGGCAGATGGTTGCGCTGAAGGAACAAATAGAACATGATCTCAGGAACCGGGTCTCAAGAGAGAAAGCCTTAGACAGGTGTCGTGATCACCTGAACCGCAGACTACAAGAAATGGTGGATAACGATCGTGAACTCAAGATGCAGTTGGATGCCATTTGGAGTTGCTTGTCTCGAATAGCAGACGGGCCAGGCAGACTGTCGCTACGAGTCAATCAACCCACGTGGACAAGCGAGGATTTCCAGCCGGACGAGAATTTCGATCATATTGACACCAACTTACACTCATGCTTAGTAAGTCCAAGTTTGCCTGCCAGAATGCTGGTTTGTGGAGTACTGGGGGCAGCAGTTCTTGGAGGAAATGGAGGCAAGTGTTTTTTCACGGGGGTGACCAGAATAAACACAGACAAATAGTTTCCCACAATTTCAGTATCCTTTATCATATGGAGTACATATGCATGTAACATTCCCTTGCATTTTCTCGGGCTTGGCTTAGTTAATCCATGAAAACGTAATAGATAACTCGAACCAAAAGTGTTTTCACCTAGATATTGACTCTGCCGCCATGTTGAAAAGCCGGGAAATTTTCTCGGCCCAGGGGCCCGTTTCTCGAAACTCCCGAAACTTTTCGGGCACATTTCGGGTGCTACAATTTCGTTTGTATCTTAAAGACGGGGACGTTTCCAGGAACGAAATTTTGCAACGAATTTGCCCTTTCGTATCTTGAAATCATAGTAAAAAGTCAGCTTTTTAGAATAAGCGGATCGCAGGTTTTGAAATGGCTTTCCGGGCCCGAAAACTTTCCGGGACTTTCGAGAAACGGGCCCCAGGGTTCCTCGTTGTTCTCCCGCTGCGGAGGCACCAGTTCATTTTAGCCGAGTCATGCCTTCTGCGGTTCACCGAGCACAATAGACCTTTTTACCGATACGGCGGCCATCTTGAATTCCGAGGAAATTATGGGATACCCAGGAGGCAGATGAGAAATAATTATAAAGAACACTGTGGCGTTTTAACTTTTAACAATAATTTTTTGCTAACCATAGAAACCACTGCTAAATACCGTGACAGAAAGATGTAACGCTTGTAATATTTGTTTTGGAATATGAGAACCAAGCAGTAAAAATTTATCCTGAAAGCTGTGTATACGATACATTTTGCAGCGATTGCCCCCTCGGCAGCCCATAATTTCTCGGTCAAAACAATAGAATTCAAGATGGCCGCCGTATCGGTAAAAAGGTCTATTCGAATTTACCTTGTCAAAACATAATTCAGAAGCCTTCCGAACATAATTTGAAGATGGAAAACATAATTTGAATTCCCAAAACATAATTCAGCGAATTGCTGAACATAATTCGAAAAAGGAAAACATAATCTACATTGTCAAAACATAATTCAGAAGACTTACCGAACATAATTTATTACTTCATTATAACCGAATTGAATATTGAATAATGACCCTAATAACCCTTCATAATTTTACCCCCGACTTTCTAACTCTCCGATATTTCGAACAATTTTCGTTTCCCTTGGAGGTTCGAAAAATCGGGATTCCAGTGTAGTTACGGCGTAAGCTTGTCGCATGCGATATAGTCTTACCGTGTATTAAATTTATTTCAGCCATGTTATTGTGAGAAAGCGTTCTTTGAATTTCGCGCTCGGTGAGCTGGCTACGCGTTGGTGATTCCTAACCTTTGTCTTGCGGACAATAGAAACCCTTTCCTACAAACAATAGAAAAGGCCATAAAAGGAGCGAAAGCTTGACTTGTCGACAGCCAAAATCCTAACCAAAAGTTTGATACGGATTGCAATTCAGCTAAATGTTTTGCTTTCTAAGTTCACATTAATTTTGTGTCAACAGCTCTGTATATGCTTTATTGTCAGTGAGCAAACCATAATCATCTACATTTTGGCTGAATGCACTGCTCATTGACGTTATGTTCACATCTAAAACGAGACATTGTAATTGAAAGTATCGTCGGATCGCGATGCAGTGTGAAACGTAGACCTATATTTGTTTCGTAACGCAGATATACTAAGCAGTTAGCTTTGAGTTTCTGTATTGTACTATGAAAGTTGAGATTAGAATTATTCACAAAAACTAGTTTTAGTATGTACAACGCCTGTAGATAGCCATCTTCACGGTACGTAAACCCTTTCTGATTTGATTAAACTGAAAAAGCCACTCGAACTCAAGAGATTGAACTGAATCTGGCTCGCGTTCTGTTCAGTTTTATTTACGTCTTTTGTTGTTGTTGTTGTTGTGCTTCGTTTGTTTTTGTTTTGTCTGGTTTTTTTTTTTCAAAACGTCAGTCTCTTATTTGGATTGGTAAGTCGCAAGTCTTCTGGTAATTAGCCAGGCATGAAGGAGTTTTAAATTGAAGCTGGCTATTCAGTGCGCACGGTACGTAGTAACTCTATCATTTGCCCCTGTGAAAGTGAATAGTTGCAGACTTTCCGTCTCCACTTCAGGAATCGTTTATTGTTCAAGCGTATTTCTCCTGTAGCTATGTTGTCAGCGGTTGGCGTCCCAGTGTTAAACAGCGTGTTACCATCTACTGATCCGTGTGCGTGGTTGAGGTACATTTGGCCAACAAGCAACACGGAGATTCAAGCCGTTCAGAAATTTGTCATTACCAAACTCAGCGAACTACATGAGGTACTTACAAATCATTATGCCGTCTCGCTGCGCAACGCCCAAAAATCTGCCTACTGCAAAGTGCAGTTTTTGACAATGACTCTTTTAGATTAAAGGCAACTACAGACTAAGAAAAAGCGCAGCTTGCTTGGCAAACTGAAGCTGCGTTGCTCGGTCAGCTTCTTTTTCAAACAACTCTCACACTCTACAAGTGACACCCCAAACACTGATTTGTTGCTGTTATATGCTGTTGTGATATGCATTTTATTATTATAGGTAAAATGCAAAGAAGTGGCGATTGATGCAGTCAAGGATTTGAAAGAGACCACTGACGTAAGAATTCGAGGGGTAAAGCGATCCCTAGATGACGATCTCAAGTTTGTTCAAGATGGAGACAACATTTTAAACAAACGAAGGAAGATAACCGACCGACTGCAAAATTCATTGGAGGGTTTTGAGGAGAAGGTTCACAACATCTAACGCAATTTTTACCAAAGCACTGGACCCAGACTGTTATCTTTGGCGAAGACTTTGTTCCCAGATTTTTTCAGTGTTAAATTTGAGTAGAGTATGGTGAATGAAAAAAACTACGGCAATACGACAATATAGTAAAGAGTAACTGGGAAATTAGACAGGTTTTTCGTGCTTATCTCGTCAATACGTTTCACGGTTTCCCAGAATTATAATTTTATTAAATATTTGATTGTGTACGTAAACTAACCTTTTTTGTAGTTGAAAATGGCGAATGTTAGCGGTTTATTTTTAGCGGTTAATTTTGAACGTTGCCTAAGTGTATAGTAGAAAGAGAGACGAGAGAGAAGCTCACTCTTTGACCAGACAAGCAGCGAGCGAATTTTCGCCGACAAATTCGTGTCGCATAAAGCTAGGGGTTTCTCCCCGTATCATTACATTTGAAATCCGTCCAAAACTCTTAGCGTTAGAACCCGAGTGATATCGAGATTTCAGCTTTTGAGGCTCGATAAAGGCGTAGCTGGCATTTCGAGTACCGTCGTACGCGTCGAACTGCCAAGCCGTTTCCTCCTTTCCGATAAAATAACTGCAAACAATACCCATTCATAAACCTTTTCGCTATTCTCATACAACGATCACCAAGTTTATGTGGGTGTCCTGTGGTCAAAATTGCGGTAGAAGTGTATATTTGAAGTCTGATCAAGTTAGATCAGTAAACGTTTTAAAAAACATTTAAATTCGAGATTTTAATTGGGTGGTGGACTGAAGCTAGTTACTGCCTGCCTCATTATTCAGAGGCAACGAGTTTAAGTTTACTTTAAGTTTTACTGGCAAAACTAATACCGCGGCCTTAATCCTATAAAGGAGACCGTCATTTCTATAACTTTCAATGGACCTTCAATTTTATCCAATCACAGAGCGCTGCTGGGGTCGTATGAAAGCACATTAGTACCGTGATTCAGAGCTTGTGTAGTCAGTAAGTAGTTGGCTTGAGTTGAGCGTAGTTAAGCCACTCAAGAATGATAATTAATCCTTAAAACGAGAAGCTCAGAAAATCTAGTTTATGACAGAACTCCTGCGTTTGATTTTCAATATGTTTTGTTACAACAGGGCTTTGACAAAAAAGACAAAATAAATTGCTTGCAAACATTTTTTTTAATAATAATTCATTTATTAAACATCATTTAACATCACATTACAATAAACTTTACCATAACAGGGCGGCAAATAAAAAGGAGGCGAAACAGTAAAAAAGAAAACTGATAAATAAATAAATGAAGCAAAATAAAGCGAAATACGAATGTTCAACAGATTAACAACAACAAGCAGAACAAATAGAAAAATGTTTTCTAAATTACTATAAATCCAACACTAATCAGAAATACACAGCGTGGTCCACTTATTTCTGTATTTGTTAAGATTTCCGTTTGTTATTGCGATTTCTCTTTCGCACTGGATTTTATGCTCTTCGTTATTGCAAAATCTTAAAATTAATTTACTACACAATGCAATGGCTGCGCAAAGTTTGCTGGGAAGAATAGACAAAACATGATCTGCCATTTTTGGCCACCGAGGTGGCCGTTTATTTTTATAACAATTAACTTTTTACTCCGAAAAAACCTAGAACAATACAATAGAAATCATTCCCAGCAAAGGTGGGGGAGTACCCGCGAAACACAAATATTTGAACTAACCGCTGGCTATACTGAGGGTGGGTGGGTGGGAAATGGCGAACTGCTCGGAGAGCTCGAGTTGTGGAAAAGAGGACAGTAACCTGGCCTCATCCGCTTAGGTATTGGATTATTTAAGTCCCGGATGACCCCCAACCATTAGATGGGAGACTGGCACTAACAAGCAGCATAAAATCATTTATTCTCCAGGTGGGGTGAATAAATTTCCCTTAATTTCCAGGAGAACAATGAAAACTTCTAGCTCTGGGGTCTGAAACTTGTTTCTAGCTAAGTAAACGTAATATCTAGCAATTAAGAGATAATGGTTAAAAGTATGAAAGCTGTTAGATTCAGGTTGTACCCATAAAGAACTTCCGTTGAATTGGGATTTATGTTTTCAGAACGTTTACGATTCCACCAATCTATGACTTTTTCCCAAAAACCTTTTACCGCAGGACACTCATAAAAAATATGACTAATAGTTTCACAAGGAGCATCACATTGTTCGCATTTTGGAGAAGATTTAACATTCATTTTCCAAAGGCGTTGATTGGTCGGACGAATATTGTGGATGTGTTTGAACTGAAAACTTCTTAGCTTATTTTCAATGGTGATTTTGAATGGAAGCTCATAAACGGCACTAGGAGTGAATGTTTGTTCTCTTATATAGGATTCAATTAATGGAGGGCAGAAAGATTTCTCAGCAAACATTAGTCGAGCATATTTTGCTGAAGCATTTCCAACGGTTAGTTGTGTTACCTTTGGTTCGTTGGTGTGTTCCTGATTGCCATGTAAGATAGCATTTTTCCAATCTTTAGGTATCGCGGCCAAACGACCACCGTAATCAAGAAAGGTACCACGAATGTGAAAAGTATCTTTAAGCTCTTGGAAAGAGAGGAAGTTATCGTGAATGTTAAAATGCCTTTGCTAACCCATGCTTTATAAAAAACCGTCTTTCCGCCGATCTTAATAAAGCGGTTATTCCAAAGTATTTCCTCTTTAATTTCATTAACACTAAGGGGTACCTTGGAATGAAGGATCTTCCAGACCGTTTAAATGTTCCTATAAAAGAGGGGGAGACCCGCTAGATCTAAGAATTTCACTGAAACAAAAAAGAGCCTCCGAATTTTTCAAGATGAGAATCAAGAAGCGCACACCAATGATGACCATCCGATGAACAATAGCGATTTACCCAGGCAGCTTTAAGAGATTTTTCTACGTCATAATATCAGATTATAATAAGACGGATGTTTTCGCCAATGAATCTGCCCTTAATGTATCTTGTTTGATCACTTCCTATAAGAAGCGGAAGAACTTTCTCTGGCCGTTTAGCAATGCATTTAGTAGCAATTTTGTAATCTGTATTTAAAAGCGAAATGGGACGCCAATTTTTAAGGGACAATAGGTCCTTATCCTTTTTTGGGATTAGCGAAATAATTCCTTGTCTCTGAGAGATGGAAAGTTTTCCTTGTAGAGCCCCGTGATTGAGACAGTCAATCAAAGGGCAAGAAATCTCCTTGTTCCGGGGGTCTTGTTACGTTGAAAAGCTTTAATGGCAGATAAGCATTCAGCTTCAGTAATCGAACCTTCACAAAGGTTTTGTGAGATATCGTCTAGTCTTGGTAAAGGTCCAGAATTAAGAAAGTCTGATAGCTGGTCAGGGAAGGGTTGGCCTTGGGAAGTATATAATTGTTGGTAGTAATTCTTCATTTCATTCAAGATAGTTTTCAAGTCTTCTATTGTAGACCCCGCCGAGGATTTCAATTTTTAAATATGTCTTTTATTGTAACTTCTTTTCGAAAGGTTGAGAAAATATTTGTTACATTTTTCTCCTGATTCATACCATCGAGCTCGGCTTCTGACAATACAACCTCTGGTTTTCTCCTCGCGGCCATTGGATCTAATTTAATAATATCTTTTTTGCCTCGTTCGCTAGAGGACTTCCTTCTGGAGCAGCATCAATACGAGCATTTAGATCTTGGAGTTTTCGGAGAAGTTCGAATTTCATATCTCTTTTTTCCTTAGCTTTTCTTTTAGCAAATCGAATGGAGAAGATCCTTATTTCCATTTTTATCATTTCCCAAAAAAGCCTTTTATCAGTAACTTCCCTGTACTTTTCTTTAGCATTTAGGATTAAAAACTTCAATTTTGTAACGAATTCTTCATTCTCAAGCAGAGAATTATTAAATTTCCAAAACCCTGGTCCTCTAGGTACGCCTTGATCTTCTGGTGTCAACAAGATCAGGTGACAGGCGAGTGATCTGAGTCATAATAAGCGCTGATATCCGTTTCAGTAACGCGTGTCAGTAATTGTTTCGAAATTAGCCAGAAATCTAGTCGACATTTAATCTTTCCTGAGCCATTTGCTCAAGAATAACGCTTCTTATTCGGGTGTTGAGTTCTCCAGACGTCGACTAAGTCAAAGCTGTTACAAAGTTCCTGGATTGCTTGGATGGTCCTTTTCTTATGGAGTATGTCCCTACCACCTACTTTATCGACCTCTGTCAAAGGACAGTTAAATAAAGTCACCGCCTAGTAAAATGTTGTTAGTACTACTGCGGCGAATAGGATCGATGATTTTATCAAAAAAGTTAACTTGCTGGTTTTAGTCGTTGGGAGCATAAATATTAACTAGACACAAATTATCTTGATCAATATTCATGTTCGCGACGAGAAAACGTCCATTTTTTTGCAAACATGATATGTGTAAAAAAAATAGTTGGCATAGAGGACAGAGAAACTTGTAACCTATTAATGAAAAAATAAAATTTAAAACTGAAATTTAGACTAAAAGTATGTAGTTCTTTGTAGACAGGACACAGGGCTCCATTGAAATCAACATTTTATTTGACCAAATTGGAACACGAGATATTTCATGAAACGACCCTAACCAAAGTTAGACAAAATGCTTTGGAGGGTATATAAAGGACCACAGTCTCTATACAGAAACAACAAGGGTTAAAGCAAACAGGCGATAAATGCAGAATTTAAACTCAGAAATGACCTTTGGTGTCAAAATACATAGTATGCGACATTTAAGCAAATGGCCTGTTTCAATCACTATAATCATCATATGTAGTCCTCTAAACCATCGTGTTGCCCCGCTTAAAACAAACAAGATGCTAAATCGGTCAATAGAACCGAGATAGAAGCGGCAAACATGCGAATAGGAGTCGTGTAGGCCTTCAACCCCATTTTACGCTTTGTAGATTTCTTGTTCCAATTTGTTGGTCGCCGCCGTAAAACACTAAATTAAATAACGATTGACGGCAGCAAAAATGGAACCTCCTTTCTGTGTCAGAAAGTGATTAAAAAAAGACCGGAAAAAAATTGGCTGCAGGAAGGTGTTGCACGGAAAAGATGTTCGCAAAGGTGCATAAAAAAAGGTTTGCAGATAACCCCCTCCAGGAAAATAATGGTCCGTCATTAAATGAATTAAAATATGTTTAGAGATAACTTGCTATTTGTCTTCGAGTGGATGCTCGCAGAGTTTTGTTAAATGCTCTGTCTTGCTATCATCAAAAGCTTATCAGCCGGCTTTGA
Source organism: Galaxea fascicularis (assembly GCA_948470475.1). Lineage (NCBI taxonomy): Eukaryota > Metazoa > Cnidaria > Anthozoa > Scleractinia > Euphylliidae > Galaxea > Galaxea fascicularis. The sequence continues at coordinate 43,581,155 of OX419335.1, read as the reverse complement.
AAAGTGATAGATCATAGCTTTCAAATGCAGGAACAAGATGAGTTGGGCTTTTAATTCAACAATATGTGAAAGCTGAAATAGCCGTTATGGTTCCACCATTATAAAAAAAACAGATTATATGTCCCCTTGAACCCAAGAATGCCGTCGGGGTAACTTAAAAGACGTCTCAGTTTTTTTCTATAGCATAGTTATTGGCCGGTTGCGGAGACTATTCACTGTCAACAGTCTCTCTATTTTTGCGATGACATCGAATTCGATCTTGTCATCGACGGCGCCATTTTGAATTCTCTGTGAGCGAAGACTGGGGAAAAGACCAAACTGACTGCCGCCTGGGAGGGGGCCGAAGTTAAGGGAGGTAGGGCCGGGGGGACAGGACGCATCTTCCCAACAGATCCAAAATGGCGATAGTACAGCCATACGAACAGAGGGACTGTTCAGTTTAGAAGTCTATCTAAGGATAGAAAATGAAACCTAAACAAAGATCTACGTCTTTTGGTGAGTTGCGTCTCCTGGATGTTTGTGTCAGAAAGCAGTAAAACACCACAGACTTCATGTTAAGAAGCAATAATGCTGCAACAACCGGCAACAGCAAAAAGAAAACTTCGAATCTCTGTATCCTTTAAGCTCTCCT
>OX419335.1:43555524-43565524 GCA_948470475.1 Galaxea fascicularis | reverse complement strand
GCGTATATTAAAACAACGCGTGAATTATTCGGTGTTCGAAACGGAAGCGAAAATAAAGTTTGCTTCTTGATAATTTCACCCTTAAAAGCTAGCAAATGGTCCCAAATTACTTTCTGTATCCTTACAATGTCCTGTCTTCCATCTCTGAAAGATTTTGCCTCAATTTTGAGCAAATAAACATTCCTCCGCGACCGGCGCCTTCTTCCTTCCTTGATCGAATATTTAATTAGCTAACTAGTGAGAATCGAAAGTAACGCCAATTTTCTGTCACGCTTTCAAAACAAGGCATGCATTACCATCTTCTCTATTGCCAACATCTAAACAAAAGCTCTTCAAGTGCATTCAGGCCCGCACTTTCTAACCTGTGGTTACTACTAGTCTTATTATATATTGTAATTGTATGTTTTTTAATTTTATAATTTTTAGCTGCTGTATATTTATAATTTCTACTCAGGACCAGCCTGAAAACCACCTGAGGGTGAGGTTGCCTCCTGATTAAAGATATTTGTTATTATTATTATTATTATTATTATTATTATTATTATTACAAATAAGTGGCAGGGTATGACAAAGGCGTTCTATCAACGAGGTTCAACTTGAATCGCTGCACTTCCCTTTTATTTAAGGTATCATGGTAGGTGGATTGACAGTGTTTGGAAATCGCGCCCTTACGCTGGCGCTTTGAAAGAAAACCTCATCAACCTATACATTTTCTGAAAGCTTAATAGTTGTAGAGTACAATCATATCTTTGAAATTTTCTAAAAAGTCAGTGTTGCAGTGATATTAAAAGAAATGCCCAGAAACACTGCTTCGCTTAAATTGGTTCGTTTCCGCGCGTGAATTATAGGATCGGCGCGATTAATATCGGAAATGTTTTCTTACACATCACCCTCAAAAACCGTGTCTGCGATTTTCCAGATGCGGTTTGGTTTTTTTTTTTACAACCTCCTAAAGTTTGATGTTGTCCATGCGGACGTTCCTTTGTACAAAAGAGGCCGTAACTCGGAAACGGAAGCGAAATTAAACAAAGCCCGACACGGTTTTTCGAACAAAGTATCCTTGAAAATGGCTGCCGATTTTCAGCTAATTCCGTCGGAGGACGCGCGTAAACGAACTAAAAATGTTCCCCCTTATATGCAGTTTTATGTTATCGAGAAAAAGACGAAAAACGTATTATAAGATTTCTGTGATTAGGTGTTAAAAATCCCAGCATGTAAGAAGATTTAATGACGCATTGACAGATGTCGGCACGGGTCAGTTTACAACAACAATGGCTTATGACAACTTGAATTAAACAGACGTCTTCAATTCTGGCACGAAAACCAGTTCGTTCTCTAGCGATATTTTCGTGCGACTAGCACTTGTTGCAGGTTGCTCTACGGCTTTATTGGCGGGACTAGTGCCCTCCAATAACCATTCGTCTTGACTGTAGTACGACCCACGGTCGCTCAGAGCCAAAGATCTTGCTTGTTCCACACAAGATTCCTTGATTCCAGATTTTCGCTTCTTCGGACAAGACGTTTTCTTGCGTTTTCGTCCGGACATTAAGAACTTCAAAAGCTAAGCTTGTCGAGAACAAAAGCCAACTAGCGACAAAAACAACCGGATCAAGAACAGTTCGCGTGCACATCTCTTTCGTTCAAATGAACCATCACACCGCATTCGCGTTACAGGTGACAACCGAAGGTAAATTTTAATTAGAGATGACAAGAAATTGTCAACGCACCGTCAGCGGTTAATGAGATTCAAAAATAGTTTTTCTCTTTATCTAAAAAAGTAAAAAAGCTTTTTTTCCCATTCTTTTTGCAAAATATTTATCTCAGTCTTCTCAATTTGAACAGCAAAAAAAAAAATTTTTCTATTTTTCGTCAAAATCCACCTACCATGATACCTTAAATTTAGAATCCTTGTGCTGAGTGACATCTTCAAGCTTGACAAGCTTTCGGACAGCAAAGACTTCCGCACGGGAAGTGTTTGGGCTTTTCTCGCAGGAACATGTTCCAGTTTTCCTTTGATTCTGGATTTACACTAGAGGAAAAGTTAATTAAGAATGACTGACATGCTTCGCCCGCCTCAAATCGGTGGGGATAAATAGCCTGTCCGACGAAGACAAGACTAGCATGCGACTTACAATCCTTGAAGAATTTGGCTCTTGAATCTACTGCCGGCATTGCGATGAAGGCGATTTTGGTTTTTATCGTCGTTTTTTCTCTGAGTATTCTGACACTGAATGGTGACAGGACCCCCGAACAGGATGAGAGTGGTTTGTATAATAATCTCTCCGCCGGCGCTTTAGCGAAGAGAAGAATTGGGAAGCACAACTCCGGTGTGTGAACTTGCTTTTAACAACGAGCGATTGTTAAGCGTCAGCGGAATATGATTATTTGAGCGTGCATGAAGAAGGATAGTACAGCGTTTAAAAACTCTCACAGTTTTAGTACAATACGATACAATACACTACGATAGAAATTCATTTTGCATTTCGTTCACGCTTTGAAATTTAGTTAGCTGCGTTTTTTGTCGGCTCATCCTATGAATTTAAATCAGTGCCGAAAGGCGAAATATACTACGCTGAAGCATTTGAACATCAAGTCATTTTTCTATTTCAAGTACGTTTTTCAAAATACTGTAATTACCAAGTGCTGCAAAATTAAAATTGTAAATTGAACTTCCTAGTGCTCGAAGTCAAAAAGGTGTATAATTGTCACAATGAAAAGTGGAATGAAACGAAATTTCGAAAGAAAGGGGTTAAAAGGGCGATTCAGGATACCTGAAGAATAATATGTTGTTCTGTCCTCAGGTCGCTGGATGAAGGCCAATTCCTCTCCGGTGTGTTTTGGCGCCAAGGGAAATAAGTATGGCAGGTTTCAAGCTCCATCAACTGGTAGCTTGGGCGCCATAAAACTGGTCCACCTGTACGGTTATGTGTCCTGTGATATTCGAGCAGTCTCTCACTGGAGTTACTGGGGATGTGGCAGCAATCCATGGAGCGGGATAAACAAGATGATTAACGTTGTCATAACAACCTCACACAATAGCATCCTGTTACCACCAAGTCAGTTCGTGTCCATAGCTTCGTTAAAGTGGTACACGATTCCCGGATACAACTCACTGTCCCCTGAGCTTGTATTGTCATTTTTCAACTCTCCTGGGTATGTAAGATCAGGCCAAGAGTTGCGCCTTTGGTACGCGGAAGATCTGTTGAATCAGAGTGAAGGGGATAATGGAGGATGGGCATGCTGTGATGTCTACGCTCTCTACGTCTAACAGAGATTTATCAGATTTATTTCCTTTCCATGTCCTAAATAAAGTAAAACAAAGTAACGCAATTTTGGGATTTCACTTGTTCGCAGATCAGGGAGTCAAATTCTATTTTGGCCTTGAACTATTTTGTGTTTTTGCTTTCGGCTTCAGTTTGATTCGCATAAAGTCAACAACAAGTAGCACAACTTAACGAGTCAGAATGTTATTGTAACAACCGGATATGCAATCCGGTTGGATCGATTTAACATGTGTAAGCTAAGGGACAAATTAATTTGTATTGGGTGAGATAACAATAAAATGAGGTTATAGGCTTTAAAAGTTGTAGTTGATGTCACCTGGCTTGCATCGATCGCAATTGCCAGTTATAAGTCAGTAACTGCGAAAGTGAAAAATTCCAGAATACATTTCAAGCGATAAACATCCTCCCATTATTATTTACAAGTGACAAATATGATAGGCGCCTAGAACTTCGAACTGAAGGGTGTCCATACAATAATTATAATTGAGAATTGTAGGCTACAGTGGGCTGTTCGTACTGACAAAATTGACAAGGAGAGGATATTATGAAGAACTTGCAACAAGAAAAATAGAGCCCAAGCTGAACGAATACTAAAGCCGAACACATGCGCAATTTTTTTCCAATTATAACCTCTGTTTTGTCAGTTACTGCATTTTCATATCACGCTTTCTTTAAAAACGAACATTTGAAATTAACCTAACATTGCCCTGGCAAAAAACAAACAAAGCAAAAACAAAAAGAAATGGTAAATAAAAAGTCAGATGCGTCGTAAAGTTAACGAGCGCCACAAAAGACGTCACTCGCTTATTGAACCTCGACGCTTAGAATTCACTCACACAGTACTTCGATTTATAACCGTCGTAGTATGATTTTCAGTGTCGAACCGGTTATTTGCGTTTCTTTGGTTTTCCATTTTGACCTTTCTAGGCCCGACGGACAGTAGTTAGGTATGTCGATGAGAAGATCATATCAAAGGCATTCGTGATGCACTCGAAGAAAGGTTCCCCGCGCTCGGCGCTAACTACATTGGCTTGCTCCGAGATATGAGGGTGTTATCCATTGAACTGCGGTGGCCAGACCGGTGAGTATGGTAAGTCATCGCCAGAAATCGCGGACATTTCGAGCCCGCTAACAACTACCAGCGGTATACTGTATAACGCAAAGGAATAAACGCTGAAACGAGTGGGAAAGACGCTGTTTCATACGATATATTGCACAATCTAAGCTCTGTAGATATTTTTTTTTGGTGCAAAGTAATTCTCGACAATGTCCGACATTTTTTTGGTTTAAATATTAGTGTGATAGCCTTTATAACTTAAGCTGTGTTCGATTTTCGCGCGTATTTACTTCCATTCAAACCAAATCTAGGGTTGCTGGGGGACTGTAACCCAGTTTATATCCCATGAAACACTAGTGTTGATCAACAAAGAAAATGGCGGCTCGTGCAGGGAAAGCTTTCTTTCATACATAAATATGGCGTCCGCTTGCTGTGCTACAGACGAAAAATGAGAAAGATAAGGACGTCCTTGGAAGTATTTTGCCGTGGGCGATTCATGCATTTTTCGGCAGAATTAGATCGTTTAAACATCGTAGAAGTTATATCGAGTCGTGATGATTCACATTGTGAAAGGGTTTGCTTGCCAGTGGACGAGTTTGTGGCATGACTTCGCTACGATTTTAAAGCAATGTATGGAGAATGGAGCATCGATGTGTGATGGATTGGTCGAGGCGTCGGGAAGTAAGTAATCATCTATCTAAGTAGCCGTTGATAAGTCAAATGCGAAGCTTGTACACTACTGAACATGTATCGAATCGTGATATGACGAACCGCAATTTAATTATTTATATATATGAAAATAATTTCATATCTCCATACATTTCTTTACATGAGTTTGCCGCCATTCTGGCCTTGGTGCGCAGGCGCCGCCGCCATCTTGTCCTAAATTTCTGGCAATGCAGAAGGCCGGCTGTGACCAAATCTGTAACTGGAATTCGCGAAATTGAACGAAATTTGAAGAACTAACCATTATCCGGATGACTGGGCTGGTTTTCCAAAAAAAATGTATGAGTCTTATAAAACAACTGGACCTAAAATAGTTGACTTGTATTCACTTAAATTGTCAGTATATCTTTTGTTATCTTTGACTGTTGAATCACTCTGAGGGACATGAGCACCCGAGATGGCTTCCGGTACAAGTCGGATAAAAGAATAAGAAGGACATGCAATCAGGAATGACACTTTGACGTCGATATCATGCATTCAACAAAAATACTGGCTTTACAACATTTTAAGAATTATTTGTCGGGCTATTACGATATGGATCAAATTTCAAAGTGTCGTATTTGTAAATAACATTATAGCAGCTAGCTGTAGCATGACCTTTCCTTGAAGATTTGTGTCACTGGTGCGTAGAAAATTCGAAATTTAAGAGGAGCTTTGTGGAGCCCTTAGTTTGAGTTTTAGAATTTTTAGAATTATTTTAAGTGGCTTAAGTGAGGGATCAATCACGGCTTTACTGTGGTGTTTAGACTGCATTGAATTAATGACGATAAATGACTCAAGACCGTCTGGGTGGTCTTATGCCAAACGGTGCGCAACTCGCATTACAGATCGGTACCGATCGAAGTCAAGAGTCACTATAATCCATAGAGGGCAGAACGCCCAGAATGAGCTCTTAAAACATCCTTGAGACGGTAAAACAACCCAGCAATTCGAAAGTCTAAGCTAACTCAATATTATATCCTGAGATTGTTAATCGGCACTTAAAAAACAAAACGGTTAAATCTTAAGAACTTGTAACATAACCTTACTCATAACGGATTAATACTTGAACCCTTGTAAAGCTTTTGAAAACAATCTACTTGAAACGCTGCAGGTACTTGCAATAACTGTTTTCGGAAGTATTAAAAAGCAACCCTGACCACCCAAAAAGCAAGGAATGTTCAACGCACAAACAGCCTCATAGCTCTTCTTCACCCCAATATACACGACTTGTAAAAGGAAGAGTAGCGATAAAGGTTTTTGAAAATCTGGATGGTTTGAGGCCTCGCGTTGGATACTCGACCCACATCGTCGTCACTTTCTCCCTGAAAATAATAAGAATCTCCAATGACCCACAGTATGGCGTTCCGTTGCGGACAAAATATCCAAATAATAAAATATCGAGTCAAAAATAAAAATATGTAATCAAAAATAAAATATCAGTCCAAATGTGTAAAATATCAATTCGAAAAGTTCAAATAATTGATTTAAAACTATATTTATTGAAACGACACGTCCTACAAAAATATTTCGTCGAAAAAAAAATTCGAACAGTCGAAAAAAAAAAATTCGAAGTCGAGAAAATGGGGGAGAACGCTGACCAATTGTCATATCAGTTTGTTGATTCATAAATACGGATATGTTGAGAAATGGCGGCACGATGGCTGCCTAACACTGAAGAGTTTTTCTTCTCCCTTGCTCGTCTTATGGTAAACACTGATAGACAGCTTAGTTCAGCCTCCCATGACACCTCTGAATTTTTGCTTCGGCGCCTGGATGAGTATGAAAGAACGCTCTCAACTTCACACTCAAGAGTCAGGAAAGCTATGGGAGTCTACCTGCTCTGCAAAATGTTGTGGCAGACCTTGCGTACCTTTGGCCGTTGGTCGGCCAGGTGACTCGGTCAGCGAGAGTTCATTTTCAAGAGAGCGCACATTCCTATGCCCACTTTCTCTTAAACTATAGTTGTCATCCCAAGCTATAAATTGTCGCTGTTCGAAATGCAATCGAAGAAAGGACACGCGATCGCAAAGGTACGCAAGGTCTGCCACAACATTTTGCAGAGCAGGTAGACTCCCATAGCTTTCCTGACTCTTGAGTGTGAAGTTGAGAGCGTTCTTTCATACTCATCCAGGCGCCGAAGCAAAAATTCAGAGGTGTCATGGGAGGCTGAACTAAGCTGTCTATCAGTGTTTACCATAAGACGAGCAAGGGAGAAGAAAAACTCTTCAGTGTTAGGCAGCCATCGTGCCGCCATTTCTCAACATATCCGTATTTATGAATCAACAAACTGATATGACAATTGGTCAGCGTTCTCCCCCATTTTCTCGACTTCGAATTTTTTTTTTCGACTGTTCGAATTTTTTTTTCGACGAAATATTTTTGTAGGACGTGTCGTTTCAATAAATATAGTTTTAAATCAATTATTTGAACTTTTCGAATTGATATTTTATTTTTGATTACATATTTTTATTTTTGACTTGATATTTTATTATTTGGATATTTTGTCCGCAACGGAACGCCATACCACAGGGTATCTCGATTTTTACTATGATAATGTTTTCTTTTTGTTTTGTTTTTTTTTTTTTTGCAATGATGATGTAGACTCCACAAGATGAACTGATCTGTGCAGCGAAGACTGGTCCATGAACAGGACGAAACTGTATTATCCTAAACGAACATAATAGTTCAGATTAATTAGAAAACTAGAGTATTTATCGAGTTATGAGGTAATCTTCAAAGCAAACCGGAAATATATGTGAAGTTTTCCTCTATTTTATTCAAGGTTTCCTCTGACTGCATAGCTTGAGATTTACAACTGACGCTGGCTTGTAATGTTCACACGGTGTTCGTACTTATATTTTAACAAGCTAAAAAGAAGATAAGAACTTCTCAAAAATGATCTGGTACTTAAATACGTACAATATCAAGTTCGAAGCTTTTGTCCATCTTTAGACAGATATGATACCAAAAGTGTTCAATTATGAAACAGAACAGCAGTGCTATTCTGTGAATTTATGTCTCATGTATTTTACTGAACATACACAGCGGCCATCAACATCAAGTATCCGGGTGAGTTTTAGAGACACGACTTGGCTATAAGAACAAAAACACAGCTTCCATTTCCAAAATATCATCTGGACAGATTAAGGATACATTCCTCGGTTTCTGAATAAGATTAAACAATTTGCATTTACGCTCTGATATAATACCCACATCTGATCCCTTTTCTGACACTGGTTCATTCAAACAGCAATGATTACTGAAAACACAAACCTAACCTTGACGATTAGCCTCAGATCAGCAATGTGTCATCGTAAAGAAAGGGATAGAGAAAAAACGAAAAGGATCAAGAGATAGGTGATTCATCAAACTAAGTTTACTGTTTGTGCGGTGGGCAAACCACCTGTGACACCGCAGCTGGTTATAGAAAACAACAGCTGAAGTAGACTTGAAGTTGTTTTTGGTCCCGCGCTCTCTTCATAGTTGTGAACTTACAAGGTTCTTATTCTCAGTGCATCAAAGCTTATGTTGAAATTCACGAAGTCATTATCTGTGCTATAATGAATGACGCATAATCGAGCTGAGAGTCCTATACCTTACAACTAGAATGTTACGATTAAGGAGCTCTCACTTTTTACATTTCCAACAAACATATCGCGTTTGAGATGAAAAACCATCCAAAATATTATGCAGTTCATTTTTCTCAGCTTTAGAATCTTTCGCTCGACGTATTGGCGTCGCTGTTTTGTCATCTACTCCACCCGGAGATAAAAGAAAGGTGTTTAGTTCACATTAGTTCTGCCTGCCATTTAACCGCTGCCTACGCAATCTTCCACCTTTCTTTGAAGGGTTCCTAGTTTCCGCTATCCAATCGAAATAAGGCGCTACACGCGTGAAAAAATTATAACGCCCTTTCACTCCACATCCCTCGCCCCAACTCACTAAGCCTGCAACAGTCCAGCGATACTTTCTGGTTTTAGAATCGTAGCGTTCACGCAAAAACGGTCCCCCGCCGTCTCCCCGGCATGAATGCTGGCCCGCCTTTTCACCATCTCCGGCACAAAACATGACAGTGTTGTTAAATGCCTGTTTGGTGCTATTTCTGCAAACTTGCGCGGAGGAGATTCCCAATGCGATATGAACAGTGACCTTGGTCCGGCTTTTCTTGCGGCTCTGTTTAGACGACTTTCTGTCCGGTTTTAAACGAGTTTGTTTCTCGCCCCAACCAGCTACGAAACCATGTTTCCCTGGTGCTGCTAAGTCTTCGTTTTCCTCTGGCAAGCATACCGGACTTACATATTTTCCAAGTTTTACTTTTCTTTCCAACTTGAGGAGAGCAATGTCATTTTCATGATTCTGGCGTTTGTAGTTGGAATGGATATAGATCTTAGCAGCTTCAATGATTTGTTCAGGGCTGGTCTTCCTGTCTCCCAGATGATGCCCTCCCGCTTTTACTGTGTATCTGAGAAAATAGGCGACGGAGTTAGGATTGCAACGATATCCGATTAATCGCGTTCTCAAAAATACACCCTGGAACGACCGAACCTACGAAATTCCATGTAACTTGTAGTGTTTTTTGTTTAGGTGTTGCCCTCCATTACTGCGTTTAGCAAGGATTATTGAAATAGGAAATTGTCAGTGTTTGTACATGATAAATTTGGCCGTCGCTTAACTCTGACTGTTTTTGCGGGTAGACAGGTTAAACGATACAACAGCACAAGAGCTAAGTTTTGGTCTGCTTAAGTCATAATTCAGTAGTTTAGATAGGTAAAACCATAAAAAAAATATTTTAGGTGATCGTGTCAAAAATCCCAAATAACAAAGATAAAATCAAGTCGCAAGCGTAGGCAAGAACAGATGAAACATTACCGTGATGCCGGGCGAATAACTGGCCTCCATGTTTTAGAATAAAAGCAGTGAGCAGCAGTAATCACCCATTCTTTGTCAATTA
>OX419335.1:43495524-43548024 GCA_948470475.1 Galaxea fascicularis | reverse complement strand
AGACAACTGCCATCATCGCCGTTTATCTTCTGGTCTTTCTCATCCGATTTTATCAGCTAGCCGGAAGAGATGGCCTGTATTCGAGCACACTTACAAGAAAAGGGATAGAGCCAAATCTTTTCCGTTCTTTTGACTTATTTGCAGGGTGGGAGATATCCGTATTAATTTTAAGAAAACATCGCTCGTTCTTCTAGCTTATCAAAACAAAAGGTGGGATAACTTGAGATAACAAAACGAAGAAAAATATGATGAAAAATTTCAAGTAATTAACAACGTGGTCGTGACACCAGTTTTTCCGTTCCATTTTCTTTTCACTTCTTTTCTTTTGTTTTCTTAATTTCCTTTTTTTAAATTCGAACCGTCTCGAAATAGCATGCTGTTGACAGCAAGAGAATTAGAATACATTGCTGCTTATGAAAACACGTTGAAAGAAAATCTTACTTAAACCTGCGTTGTCGTCAAGCCATTTGTAATTTAAGTTTCTCTGTGACACGAAATACCCGCCAATAAGTCACACAATAAAATTATTCTGAACATATTTTTCCCATTTATCATGATAAAATTATAAAAAAAAAAGAAGTCTTGCATTACCTGTAACTGATACAATCAGCCCGAACAATGCCAGCACCTGCAGGAATAAAGTCAGGTCAATCTGAAACATAGGATGGGTATCAAGGTTTAAGTTTGTTTTTCTGTTTTTGCCCTTTTCGCTTTTTTGTAATGACTCAACAGTAAAACTAACTACATCAGAGCATTTTGCTGTGCATGGTCTGTTAAAGAAGTGCAATTTATCATGACCGTTTTCATACCCACCACGCCCCCTCCCTTTTTGCGTGGCGTCTTAAAAATTTCTTTCATCTGAAAGCAGCAGCGGATAGGAATAACGCTTTCAGAAAGAGTGTGTCATGGCACGTGTACAGCATTGTCGGCAACAAGACAGTCCATTTTACAGAGATAAATATTATCTTGAAATAGGACACTTATTTTTTCCAAACTCCATATATCATAATAAAACTACTTAACAAAATTACAAAGCTCTCTGTTTTTGTTTGTCCCTTTGGACATTCTATTATTATTTTTCTTTTTTCCTTGAATTTCTGAGTTACCCGAGACCAAAGATCAAAATCCTCCAAAGAAAACTAATTGATTCTCTCTGAACTTATATTTCAGTGTTTGCTTATTGCGCGCATTGTCATACGACAGAGTGCTGTTGATTCCGGCATTGAATTTCAGTGGACGTTCTCACTGTACATCAGCCTATACACGGAGGAGATGACTGGCTATCCCCTACAAAATGATCAAGACCTTTTTGTTTCCAAGTTTCGACACTTTCAGATAAAACTATTTCTATAGTTTTAGTTTCCTTGGTGAATTTTAATCAAATTGTTGTGCTAGGACAAGAATTGGACTAACTTTCTGCCGGTGACTGAACTTTCTCGCTTAGTCTATACTGAGACGTCAAGGCAATAGGCACGGAAGTGCGTGGTCACCTCTTGGCCTGCCATAAGTCCAAGATAAATGGAGATGCCGCAGATAGCGATCACAGAATGGAGCTTACTCGCCAAAAAACAGCTTACGACGACCAAAAGCTTATTAGTCGGCTTCTGCAAAAGAGATCTGCGTGGCTCAGACTGTTGGCTGATAAAATCGTCGAGTTATCACACACTGGAAGGGATTATGGGCAGATAAGGGAGATAAGAATGGTATCTAGGTTTTTCGCCTGTGAACTCACCTCAACAAAACAACGAGGATGCAAAATATATTATACAACAATTTAATTAGCAAAGAACTTGCGATACAGTGTGGTCAGTTGATGTAAAAGACTTAATGCTTTAATTGAATGCGAACAGATGTTGTGTGCTAATGAGACTGAGAGATTCATTTCCGAGCACCTCATGGTTATTACACTGAGATTTAAAAAGTTTGGCTTTCGAAAGGGTAAAAGATATATCAGAACATATCAGAACTCCTTAATATAACCTCCCCTCACACCGCTTGATAAGGGAAAGGACAGCGACTTAGTTCGAATTCCGACACGTGGTAATGGTTGTTAATAAATTTCATCATAATACTACGTTTAAACTAAAAATTCTCCTTACCCCTCCCATAAGAGATCATTTAATGGAAAATGTTGGCAGCCAAGTGTCTTGTGGAGAATTCGTATGTTCATCGTTGCTGGGGGTTAACAATGTTTACCATTTATAAGTTTATCTTGCTTGACCTACTTACTGAAGATCTTGATAAATTCAATTTACTTTATCCCCTTAGCTGGAATTTCCACGACAATAAATCTTTGATCCACAAACTACCAGGCTGAAATCATGCAACGCAAAGGTTGAAAAAATAACGGTAAAACGTTAAGATGAGAGTTTTTGCCTCTTAAGGGTACTTCGAATGAGTGCCATGTGCCAGAATTTGTCAAATGTCGCGGAGTTCAATGGCAAAAAATGCTCACCGCAATCTGGTTTGTATCATCACAGTATGCTTGTGTAACAGCGTGATTGAATAACAAACAAACATGAAAAAATATATGGGAATCTGAAGAAAACAGAATGTCCAAGTACTATTTTTTTTTTGTTTTAATTTTATTGCATTTACCTTTTATGCAGCTTCGGACTTCGTTTTTGTGTTACTTTGCAGGAAACGGCACTCTCGAAAAGCTAATCTCTCTCGGTGAGGGAATTTAGATTAATTAGAAAAGACAGTTGTTCGTGCAAAAAAGGTCGTTTCCCTTTTGAGGATCATGAAGTCTTTGACGCACATCGCTCAGATCCCAGCGCTCAGAGACATTTCAAGCTTGATCGTTTTATCTAATTCGTTTTCGTAAAAATAATAACAATGATAATAATAATAATAACAATAGCTATACAGGAAAATCAAACTTCTTTAGCTGCTAAACTATCTTACTTGTAATTGGAAGGCGGAAATAATCAGAAATTCAGGAATCACTTCTGGGAGAAATCAGGTTGAAAATAGCTTTTATATCCTTTTAATTAACGACGCAAAGATTAGGTGTGTTTTAAATACATAATTATAAGTAAAACAAATGTTGACAGAAACCTTTGTTAGAGGTTTACTGAATAACGCTATTTCGTTTTATGTATCATATTTGAGGCTAGGATTTCGCGCAAAAATCTCAATAACTCTTTTGCGTAATTCCACTGTTAAGCACGAGTAATTTCAGTTTCGTTCAAGATATGTTTTAAGAATTAATGTAATCTATTGACTAAACGAGCATCTTTAAATTTGAGCTTATGACTAATTGATTGGGAAGTCATAAATCACAAGTGTATGCTATTTAAACTTTCTGAGATTCAAGTGTTATTTCATACATTAATATGGTCACTTTTTTGTTGGGATTAATATTTAATTCAGGGAACAAGGTTGAGAGCATTTTCGGTGAACTTTAATGGAGTAGGCTTGTCAGATGATAAAAATAACAACCAAAGAGACTTCTTGATGGGAGCACATCACTCAACATATCCCGATGCATGGGTGAATCGGTCGCGACACTTCAGTTATGGCGAGGCAACGCGAGAAATCCCTTAAGTTGCACACAAACGTCTGAATATAAATTTCTGGCACAGAAATGTGGGCATTGCTGAAAGACCTAAAATTTCCGTCAGGTCTTCCAATGTTATTTTAACAACACGAAGTACTTAAGATGACATGTTGTAACGGCGTATAAGCCTGAATTTAATTTGTTTACCTTGAAAATATGTTGAGGTTAAAAACAATACCAGTCGCTGTTTCCTTTGCTTATATTTATCTCTCATAAATAGACATACATCTTCTGTAGAACGAGATGATCTTTGTCTCTGTTATTATTGGTTTTCAAAATAACTGATGTATAAATGCATTTCACGTTTTGTGCGTCATTTCATGTCATTCAGATAACTGAAAAGTCGTCATGGAACAGTTTTCAGCAGTAAAATTGATAAATTATTTCCTTGATTTGATTACTAGTTACAACACAACATAGAGACAACTCACATATAGATACCAATCAATTCATCATTCGCCACAGAAGCAGTGAGGTCAGGAGCTTGTTTATCATGAGATTACACATACTTCCGAACCTGGGTAAACATTTTCATAGAAGTGCAAGGCTGTCATTTGTATTATTTCCAAAACGTCTACACAACTCCTTGAAGATGAGGACCATATGAGTTACCATTTCAACTATCGGAGGCGAATTTCAGCACAAGATCACCAACTTGAACTAAGTGCTTTAGAGAAAATGTGTATTGCTTAACATTGAAGGTTTACACGCCGACATACTCGGTTACTGCATTGTTCTATCCCGACACCCTACGAATGCAAAAGTATTCTAAACGGGCGTCGTAGGATCTAACACACTTCAAAAGCATTCTCCGGGCTAGGCGCGATGGGATGTTTACACCGATCCCGAGTTAAACATATGTCTATCAAAGTATGAAGGCACCGGGTTTTGACGGTCGCACAACAGAACATAGACAACGAGCTTTAAATCTCGCTTACTTACCAAAGTCATTTCTCGGGAATGCGTCTTTTCTCGCC
This sequence comes from Galaxea fascicularis, assembly GCA_948470475.1. Taxonomy (NCBI): domain Eukaryota; kingdom Metazoa; phylum Cnidaria; class Anthozoa; order Scleractinia; family Euphylliidae; genus Galaxea; species Galaxea fascicularis. Next base: position 43,543,485 of record OX419335.1, on the reverse strand, counting down.
AACAGCTTTTCCCCTCCAGCAGAACAGTAAACAAAGACGTCTTAATCTTCCACTGAGTGTTCTTTCAAATGTCTTACGGCGAACTATCTCATCGCTTTATCAGCTACAAGATATTTGATCCATCTATTGGAGGAATGAGACCCCAATTGAAATGCCTGCTTTTCTTCAATGTAACGTGACTTAGCAAGGGATCATAATCGCTTATTTCATTCCACAGGGAAAAGTGTAAGTTATGAGAAGTCCTTTATGTAAAATGAGGCTTTATTAAATACCACTCAAAAAGTCATTTACATGAATGCCTTACGGAGTATTTCTAATCGCGTACTAAAATCAGCAATGAGCAATCCTAGCGCGTATTAAGATAAAGGTTTCGATTTAAAATATTTGAAAAAATACCTAACAAGTTGTTAGTGTGACAGCTTCCAGCGTCTTTCACCTGCAAATGAGTGAATGTGTTTAAAAAGCTGTTTAGGGTCTATTAATGCCAATTTAATTGCTAGGGAATTTGTTGGTCTCTGTACTAACTGACAACATGCTTATTCATTTTAGGCGACGTAACGAAAATCGATTTGGGTAGACTCGAAAACGTCAGAATGGCCTTATGAACGGCATCGCGTGTTTTTTGAGTGCATTTACTGCACGAAAAATTTGGGCGATTTTGACAATCCCAAAGCACTGTATGGGTGATCTTTTCACATAAAACAGGCTACAATATTAAGAACTCATTGTCTTAGTCGGGACATTTGGTGGCTTAGGTGCATACAGTTAGGACTCCTTAATATACTTATATATTTTTATTTTTATTCTTTTTTTAAAGGCCAATTACTTTAGTGAACCTATACCCAACACAACGGGATCCTAGAGAATGCATAACTTATTTTGGTTTCCATTCAAAACGTTTAATTGGAAAGTTGTCTCGTTGAACATTTTTCGGTCCCTTAGAGTAACAGAACACGCTATTTGCATCTTTCACCGCGTAAGCTCCTCACTAGTCAATTAGACAAGATGGTGGAATACATGGACCGCACCGTGGGAAAAATCCATTAAAAAAATGGACATAATCAGGCTGACGAGTGATCGCAAAATTAACGTGTCTGCTGTAAATTGCATGCGAAAAGTCAGGTGAGATATTGACAGCAGACTCCCATCTTGAATATTTGGAATAGGCCGAGCCAAGAGCCATAATGGGACTAAGTCCAACGCTCGATGAAAGATCTGGAGTGGGCGGGTGCCCACCAAACCAAGAAACTACAAGGAGAGAAAAGTGTTGAAACTCTTTCTTCTTCGATTGGGTCTTCGTTTTGTACCAATACACACCTAAACTACAAACTGAAGATCTGTTAAATCCCTTTATCCGACTTTAAGACAAAAGAAGTCGATGGGGTCTGCGTTTTTCAGAAATGCCTGCCTTAAACTACAGAACAAAGAACTTCGCTAATAACAAACAACGCTAAGGTGAACAAAATCGATGGGGAAATACCACCCCAAACTACAAAATGTAAATCTTCACACCGCAGTTAAACGTTCTGTTCGACTTCTCACTGAGACAAAAGAAATCCATGTGGCCTTGGTTTTGTACGGAAATACTTTTTTCAAACTTCAAAATTAACACCTTAAATGCTTTGTTTGATGTTAAACTAAGTGATGAAATTGAAATTCGTCCTGTTAAGGTGTGGGTTCCATAAGGAAAAGACCTCTTGCAATTTATGTTCGTCTGCTAACTGAGCACAAACCTTATCTCGGTACAACTTGATATTTACCGTTCCACTGAATTCCTTATTGCTGCAATTAACAATTATTGGATTCGGTTTTCGCATGATAGCGATAATTATCAAGGCCAAAGTTTGTGTGAAACAGAGCTAGCAAGAATTAGCTGCGTGCTTATAGCCCATCAAAATCGAGCTGGTGACACCAATGTATAATAATAATTGTTGAGTGATGCACTCTGATGCTCAAGATCGTCATCGATTTCAGGTTACACTCCATGATTGAAATAAATGTTTGAATCTGAATTCAGAACACGCCATTAAAAGAAATTTGTGTTATATTTCTCGTCGAAGCCATGGGTACAAAGGCTTTGGACTAAGTCGTTTCATATAAATAATATTTCATGACCTTCATGAATTTTGGAAGTGTTTACATGATGCCAGGAAAGAAAAGCAGGTGAGAAGATGCATCTAAATCGTTCAACTTTTATTGGCAGGAAGCCACGGGAGTTGTAATAATGACTTCATCAGACTGCAATTGATTACGACACTGGTTCTGATTCTGTTGTTGTTACCGAAGACTTACTGAAGACTCCGTACTTACGCACCATGTTTCGAGCCGGCATTTTGGACGTAGCTGATGGTATGATCTATACCTTCCGTTTGGAAACGATGATTGTATACACTATTACAAACTGATAACAAGTTCAGTGCGATATATGACAAAGTCTAAAAAAAATTGTCTGATTTTGTTTTTTAATATTGTCAATCTTCTTATGATATCATTCAACTGAAAGTCTCCGATTTTTAGTTTGAGCCGGATAAAGCGTTGTAGAAAGGTCTTTAGTTGTTTTGGAGTTTGAGGCGTGCATTTCTGGAAGGCAATGTCCAATCAATTTGTTTTTTCATAGAGTCGAACAAAGGATTTCAGCGTCTTTCTTCACCTTATAATACTCTAAAATGAAACTCAACTACATGTATTTCGTTTTTTGGTCTTTAGCGGTCTTCGTTTTCAGACTGTCAGCCCATTCACAGCCCTGCACAGGGTGTGGGCACTCTAGCAATCTTTAACTCTACGTGTCATGCGAGGAAATGGGGCCATGATATAAAGAAGACACGCATCCCACAGTAGTTGCCGGGTATAAAATGCTGTCGTAGGTATTCCCTCAACAGCTGTTCCACCACCGATCTTGAAAATGACGAATCCCAAATAACCGGCTCAGACTTATTTGATAAAATTGATAAAACTAACAAACTTCCTTACTGAGTGTTGCATACGGATGAATCGCTTTGTTCACGAACCAGCGATGCGGTCGCGTGCAATTAAGTCTCGAGTCAATTCTTCCGAATTTTCGAAACTGAATGTGGAGAGATCGAGGCATGACGTGTCCAATGTTCAAAAGACAGCAACAGCTTCAGGTGTAACATGAACTGCAGTTGGTAGAGCAGCAACACGAGAGAAAGGAGAAAGAAATCTAGGTAACAGAGATGGATCTGGGAAAATGCAGAAAATGTCACTCAGCACATCCTTTCGAACTCAGTTATGTATACCATGTGGCATGAAAATTTTGCTGATTCTAATTTCTGCGAGTATTGTGGGTTTTTTTCGATGATCTGCAAAATTAAAAGTTCCCATCGAAAAAAGTCCCCTGAGAACTTATGGAAAACAAGAGCCAAAGCTGAAAACACTGCGAAAGAATCTTATGTAAAGAATTCTGCCCATTCGGCTTTTACGCGTGAAGAAGGCTACGCACTGATTACTCATGTTCTAGTTATGCAGTTATGCAATTTATGTAAGTAGATTTATGGATTTGTTTGTTTTCCATTGGAAAAGTACTGGTCTTAAGATTATTGACATATTTCTATCAATATAGAGACAACGGATAACCAAAACGAACCAAGACTGCTAAAGAACAAGCAGCAAATAAATCAATCGATCAGATCTTTCTAATTTTCAGTAAACTAACAGTAAGATGCTCATTATTTCAAACAGTTAAGAGTTACTTCGGCTTAAGAATGATTTACTGAAACTGAGCTGGTTACTAATGCTATGAACCGTAAGGGCAGGCAGAGATAGACATGAACCTTTTCTGGTTGTAAGTACAAAGATGGGGAAGATTTAAGGGAGCACTCTCTAATTTGTACCGGAATTCCTTTCTCTTTTCTAATCTGTTTAATCCTCAACACTTAGCCAATGAAATGAAACAAATCAACTGACCATGGCGTAATCTTGTTACAAGCATTACGTCCGCCGGACTGTTTGCAACATTATGGATGGAAAAGGGCACTGGCCTTGACATTAACGGACAATCCTGCTTTTACGTCTGAGACGGGCCGCCACGGTCGATTAACTTAACGGACAATCCTGCTTTTACACCTGAGACGGGACGCCACGCCACTTCCAAAATTAATCTTTGTCAATTTGCAAGTATGTGGATTAGCTGCATTTGCAATGGTACGTATGTCGTGTATGTATTACTAAATTCTTGAATGAAAATCCCATTTTTATGATTTCTTTGTCGTGATCAGTTGAGAAACACAGCGATGAAATACATAACATGAAAAACTGCCATGATTGCGATCAGCAATGGACGACTAAGCAATGGAGAACATCATCGCTTTAGTCCTGGGGGGTACTCCCTTATATGGGCTATATAGGTATGTGCGGCACCAAAGGGTATGGCTTTTTAGCCGTTTTGCTCAGAAATCGATTTTGACGATTTTGGTCTGGAATAGGGTTTTGCACTCTAGTCTTGAATTGGCGGCGCATTATACAACCTGCTTTATATTATAGTGTGGAATTTTAAACTCGAACCTTTGCACAGTTTTGTAACCTACTTAAGAAATGCATATAAACATTGCCTTTAACATTGGTCTGACCCAGGAAACTGATTATAAGGCAGGTCTGAAATGGGGTATTGATTTAAGGGTCATGTATGAAATAGGGTATTGGTTTCAGGAAGCGTGCCGCACACCCCCACCCATTTTTTTTCTGGAAGTACCCCCGGGGCTTTAGTGCACTAATCAAAAGCGTTGCAAAAGTATTTTTCCTCGTGAACGCTTTTGAAGGTTGGCCGAATTCGTAAAAAGGGTATTAACCAGCATTACCCAGTTACACTGTATTAACCAGTTATTGTGCTACAGGCGGAGGCGACGTTAGCTGAGGTTTAAATAGACTAAATAGTATTGTACCCATATCTGAGTCACTGACGAGTGTCAAGTCAAAACTCACTAAAAAGCTGTTCTCTGGAAGTCTAGGGACCACCAGTATTGCCAACAAATACTGCGCTAATTTAATTACGACAAGAAGTAATAAAAGTTTGGCTTCTTGTGTTAAGTGGTCATCTACTGAAACGTGTCTCCGTAAGGGGAGAAGTGGGGAGGGGAGTGGGGGGGAAGGGTCCTTCTTATTGGGCAGTGATAGACAACCCTGAAACAGCAATTGTAATTCAGCCGGAAGCCTTTGTTTATCTTATATGTACTGTTATCGATAAATAGAAGACCAGGATAATACTTGAGTAGTCACCAGTCTAGGGGGTTCACTAAAGTGGAATATAATAAATCCCTGCGACAACCTTAACAAGATTGCAGAAGAGAAGTTAAATACTTACGGCAAACTGCGGCCAAATCATACAAAGTGAATTTTTTTTGTAGTCTCTCATCTACTTTGCTGCTCTATCCCAACCGGTGCCTTACAAAATGGGAAACGAGCGACCTTTTCGTGGCCTGGGCTATTTACGGACTTTCGCTTTCCATCTATAAAGAGGCCCGTGCGTTAAGCGATTTTATAATTCTCGTTAATCATACTGATTATGTACTGTAATTGGATGAAGGGAAGCTTGATCAAATTAACGCTGAGTGTCGTGTAATTGCCGCGTGTCTGTCTGACAGGCTATCTACCGCATTCCAACAGATCAAAACACCTATTGATTGGACGGTCGTGGTTGATTTTATTAGAGAAAGGATGACCAGTCTTATAGCATGGCATGTGGATTGGTTTATCTGCGAGATAAAAACCAACTGACAAAAAAAAAAAACCGACTTCCTTCCGAAATATCATTTACTAAATCAGAAAATAAACACATGACCACGTAGAAGTGGATTGTTCACGTGCCAGTAATGTCTAAAGGCTTATTTTGGTGCTGTTTACGATAATAGAAAGTCAGAGGAATGAAGAGTGGAACTGGATACGCTTTTACTGCAATTAAAAGAAGCTAATCTGAAAAAATCGCTTCGGCCGGGCGAAGTCAATAAATAAAGAGGATCCATGATCAGTAATTTTCCGTCGTTAGTGTAGGCAACTAATCCGGTTTATACCAAATCATACCATACCATAGAAAATACAGCCAATCAGAATACAGGATCGTCGGTATTGCACCGAATCTTCCATCGTGAACCCCTAATGATTCCGAAGGGCAATGCGATGCTCTCTCCGGTGACACATCATGGAATATCACCCTGGCTTTTCATTCGTATTTTCTTTTGCACTGATACGATACTCGGGTAAACGCTCGTTTTTATACGAAGAAAAAAACAAGTGACTCATGGGATGTTCTATGGTCTACTACTGTACTCGAAAGCATTGCGTAACTAGTATCATGATATGATTATCACGTGTTGAACTGTCTGGCCACGAGAGCCTCAGAGGGCACCTGCTGTAACCGATTTACTCTTTTCCTTAGGGCGCCGGATACCCGTTATCTTGTAATTTAAACAGTGTGTTTATGTTTTGCAGATGAAATCGGATATTCAGTTCACTGATAACGTAGTTTTTTGGTGACCTTAAGATGGTTTAAATAATTAAAAATGTTTCCGAACTTTGTATAATTAGTTTATCACGTAGAGAAAAAAAAGGAACAAAAAGACAGAGGGATTTCTGTGTCCGAGTTTATGCTAGCAAGTTAGTGAATGATTAAGTCTCATCGATTTGTTGATTTTAACAATTTGGCATAGAAGAACAAATTTCTTTCAATAAAATAATCTTTTTAGAGCAATCACAAGGGCTTAAGCTTACCCATACAAAATGAAACCGGTCGGTCAAGCATATTTCTATTGAAACGCAAACAATGCAATGGTGGTCCTCACATTTGGATTATCATGGAGATTCCTTTTTATCCCAATAACCTAGAAGTAAGGACAAGGAGTCATCCCAATAATTTAGAAAAATAATCAATAATTTCATTGCTAAGCTAAGAAAGGTAGTGTCACCGCACGGTTAATTTACCCTTGTGGAGCCAACTACTGAGCCCAAAATGCGCGCTTACGGCCTTACTATCTAACACGTAAGTTGCCAACCTAACTCAATCTTACCTTAAGCGAGATACAAGTCACTTGGTAGCAGTTATTTGCACAGTTCGGCTTTTAGCGGGGTTTTCGACGCCGTAGTTTGTTCAATTGACGAGCAAGTCTGATGACGAATGTTGCTCCAAACAAGCAATATTTCGTAGGAAAAGTTCACAGGTCAGGCGCAAGTGGGATTGTCGAGACCCTTACCATTCGATCGAACAGCCGTTATCTTGGCTTGTAACGGTAAGCACAAACAAGGGTACAGTAGGTGAACTACCGAGGGGTTCCGGAGTGGGGTATAGAAAGGCGGGAAAGATGGACACTCTAACCAGGTTGCGCTCGCACTTACAAACCAAGAGAGCGACAGTTCGATCGAAGGTTGCCAGTCTCGACAATCCCACTGAAGCATAGAGGCCTTTGAACACTCTAATCGACAAGAACAAAATTTACCACCAGGTTGAAACAATCTCAATCAGGACTCGGACTCAGGAACGTGAATGCACCTTATGCCATGGTGCTCTACATCACTTTCGAGCATACTCTCATTCACAATATGATTTCTGGAAGTGAATGCCAGTGTTTACCACCGTCAGCTCACTGCATTAAACACAAGTTACTAAAACGGTAACGGGAATCAGAAGTTATTGAACTCTATATAGTTAGAATCGAGACTTCAGAAAACAGATATTTATTATATTTCTTTAAACAATACGTTGCAATACCACTAAGAGGAGAAAGCATGCGAGCTAAGATGGATTGATGCAAATACGAAAGGAAATTTTAGGAATTATGAAAGTGCAAGGAAGCACCTTCGATTTTGCCAACTTGATAATGCGTTAGGGTATAGTCATAAGGGCGCACGCGCCATTTTGTTTTCAAGGCTTGCTACAACAAAAACTGAATACCGATTGCAAATAGAAGATGTGGCCATTCCGGTTTGCGCTTTACAGTCAATTTGACCGCGTGTTACATACCGAGAATGTCATAATAGATAAGATTTTGAGCGGCTACATAAGCCCTGAAATTAATATGTAATCGAATCCTTAACCCATTGACTACCGTGCCGGCCAAAACCGGCCGTAAAACACTCCCATGCTTCAAAACGTTGCAACTTTCTCAATCGCGCGAATATTGGCTCAACTGTCAGTTGTTAGCATGAAATGGGATGCCCTTTAAATTTCGATATCCAATAAACGCAAGAAACGTAGCACTTTTGACCAAATATGACCTTTTGAGTTTGGACAAGAACAAAAATGACCATTTTTAGCGTTAAACAGAAACGACGAAAATGCCCCTTTTTACTGTTATGTTTCTTAAAGAAATTATTGTGGAAAAACAAAACTTCGACCATCATAGTAAAATTCAATCCTTGCTCTAGCTTAGAAATGACTGTTTCTGTTCATATTCTTTTCCTGAGCGTAGAGACAGCCTTTTGTTCCAGTGCAATCCAGCCTTCCCGCTATTTTCAACATCTCCACCGCATTGCATGCTGGGAAATAACGAGAATTTTTGACAGCACCCGTCCCTTCCCCCAATTTTTTCACATAGCCACTCCGACCTACCGCCAAAAATTGGTGCTTGTGGGGATTTTCAGTGCTTGCAAATTCCAAAATATGCGGCGGTAGGTCGAGAAATTCATCCAAAGTCGAGTCCCAAAGGTACTAAGTGTCTGACGATCCAAATTCCCAGTTCGTGGAGTAACAAGCCAAATTTGACAACAAAGTACATCACCTTGCTCGCTTCTTTGAGAAAGTGGACTCTTAGCAACCGTCACGCTTAATGATGCTCATCAGGCTGCCACTAAAGATGAAAAATGGCTGTAAACTTAGCAAAATTCGCAAACAAACCGAACTTGGGCCGTTCTTGGATTCCACGATTGAAAAATAACTGCGTCACAATGACGTTTTCAGAAACCTTGAGCCTTCAGTACTTTAGGGCAGCACCACTTTCCGTGGTAGTTTCAAATATAAAGTCATGAAATGCTAAGGATCGTTTTTGCTGGAAAATCACTCCGAAAACGTAAAAACGGCTGGTAGTCAATGGGTTAATTCACTAAGAAAATTCAAACGACTTTATTCTTATAATGTTCCCGATCTCTGCTGCTCAAATACTCCCACCCTCCTCCAGCAAACCCTCCTGGTTAAAAATAAAAGATTTACAAATGTGGAACCCAGGTGAGTCAGGCATAATATTATTCATTTTCATTCATTTCTCAATGTTAAAATTATCTTCAAGTAAACTGTACATTACCTTAAGCTCAAATTTCAAGGATCGGAGAAACACCGAACTGGATTTTTCCTTGGACAGCCCAGCAGTACAAATTTGTCGTGGATACGCGGGAAGAGCAGTCGATACACACGAGGGGTTTTGTTCCAGGAGCATGCTCCAGGGTCAATTTGCACGACTAGTACACAATTTGCCGCGGGGGCTTGCTCCCAAATATTTAACCGGTTTAATTGTGGAGCATTTTGCAGGGTGGAAATTCTGCTCCCGAGAATGAATTACGTGCACCCATGAAATAATTGGTACACACGGAGGAGCTTTGCTCCCCGGAGCGTGCCCCTGGAGCAAAACCCCTCGTGTGTATCGGCCTTTGGTTTTATCAGCATAAAATGAATTTGTAGGTAACACCGATACTTGGATTAAGCTTCTAATGTAGGTAAATGATTTAATTAGCAACGCAGTCAATGCCAACCGATCGCTAATAAACAGCCAGAGAGAGGGAGGGCTAAGGTCCCGATTTTAAACCTTTACTCGAAAACTAGAAACATCCCGCGACAAATTTATACTGAATTATTATTCTGTGAACTACACTAATCAAAGCTGACCCAACTTTGTTGTGACTTAGCAGCTGTGCTTTGATTTGTATCCAAGTTCGTTGTAGCTTCCTGGTTGATCCTTGGAAAATTATCATACGGTCCGCTGTCTCTCCTGATCTCAAGCTTGGAAAAATCCACGGCTCCTACGTGATTTTGCGCAGTTACACTGCTTTCTTGAACCCTGAACTCCTCCTTTGGGTTACTTTCCGAGTTCACACTTGTTTCTATGTGACTTAATTCGCCTGAACTGAGGTTTAACGCGTTTATCTCTGACTCTGAGAATAAAAACTCCTGCGCGTCGGGGGGAAGCGAAGCCATTGTGTCTTTTAGCAACGATAACGAAACTGGTCTGAGAGGTGATATTGTGTCGCTTGTCTGTGTTGTTTCTAATATCGCGTCCACAGAACCCGGAGGTTTTTTCTTAACGGACGCTGGTCTGTTAGGAACGGGCGGCTTTGGTCGAGACGGTGATGATTTACTACGTTCTAAAGACACATCGCTGCCCTCTGATGTCCGCCTCTCGGATCCAGTTCGCCGCAAGTTAAAATCCAGTTCCTCCACGATTATAGTTCCTGATGGCGTCATCTTTCTTGAGTCCTCGCGTTCATCAGTTCGTTTATCTTGAGTCGAGTCTTCGTCAGGAGCATCTGACTGCTGGGCGATGAAGTATAACGAATAAGTACTCATCATGTAAGGGATCCATCATTGGAAAACTTTCATTTGCTATCGAAGATTGCGCGATTCGTGTTGTAAATAAATAAATAAATAAATAAATACTTAATTGACCACTCCCCTAGAGGGGCTTTTCAGGGCCAATGAAACAAATAATAAAAATGAAGACAACACAGTTAAGAAACCCAACTGGCGGGAGGCAGACCAATTGGCTATTTACAACCGAGGATAACCGAGGAGTTGAGCCAGGCACTTAACCAGAACAACTCTAGCTAGCGGCCAGAGCAGGATTTGAACCCAGGTCACCGCATTGAAATCCAACGCCCTAAACCACTCGGCCATCCTGCCTCCTGTGTAATATTACGTCGCAAATCTACACGACGACGCCCTAGCCGACAGAAACATCAGTTTAGTACGAACCCGATGATGATATCCGCCCAGGATTTTAAAACAGTGAACGTCATGTTAAACACTCCTTTCCAGAATTACACTCTTTCGGACGATCGCTCTGCAGCAAGTTATGATGCGACTCCTGGGTTCAAGCCATTAACAATACTGGGTAACAGGAAGTCTTTTTATGTAGTTCCACGCTTACGACAAGCTAAACGCGAAATACTTATTACATGTCATAGAACCGTAACACTGACCAACTGTACTCGAATGATAACGCCGTAAATCTGCATTCTCAAATCAACAATTCTTGGGTATCCCTGTGCTTACCTTATTATCTGTTGTACCTCCAGCAGTATCGTTCTGGTTTGACTGGTTTGACATGTCATCCAGTGAGATGAGTTCACCCACCACGGCGTCTCCTACGAGATTCGGTGCACTACGCCGAGTCAGGAGCCTAGGAGAGAATTTGCCGCCTTCCACTGATGATAGCGCAGATGTTCGCGGGCGCCTGTCTGATGAGTAAGGAAATGGTCGAGGCGGAGGAGGCCTGGGAGGGGGCTTTTTCAGTGAGCCAGTCTGGACGTTGATTCTTTCGAACTACAAAATGAACGCACAAAACATCACTTGCCACCCCGTCATATTATGCCGCAAATTTCCGGTCAGAGGATACACCGATAACACATGCTCTTTAATTAACTTGAGTTTTCCCTTTTTTCCCTCTTTCAGTTCACGGACATTCAAGTTACACTTTTGCTTACGCGTTGTAACTATGCTCTAATTTCACTTACCTCGTTAGGCGAAACGGTTCGTCGCTTGCTAAACGGCGAAAGATTGTGAATAGAGAAAGGCTTTACTGCATCTGGGTTTGTGTTGGCTCTCTTTTGCTCTGCTCCCAATTCTTCATCTTCCTACAGACAAAATCGGAAGAACAACATTTTACGACAGGGCTCCGACATAACGAGGGTTCGTTGTATAAAAAAATGATCGCATGGTTGCGAAAACAGTATTAAATTTATTTTACCCTCAGGTTAAATCAGTGTCGTACTCGTTGGTTTCAATTGACAATTCGATTAGTATGGATTCTCACATAAATCAAGTTTGCAAGACCGCTTTTTACCATATTGACAATATCCGCAGAATTTCTAAATACCTTTCACAGGAATCCCTTAAAACATTAGTTCATGCCTTCGTTACATCCAGACTCGATTATTGTAATGGCCTACTTTATGGCCTTCCCAAATATCAGATAAGTAAACTTCAACGAGTACAGAATGCTGCAGCCAGATTAATAACGAACACTAAAAAGTATGATCATATCACACCAGCTTTATACAACCTTCACTGGCTACCTGTGTTTTACCGCATCTATTTTAAAATTTTAATTCTTACATTTAAGGCTATTTATAATATTAGTAACTTAGTGTCTATTAAGTCGTGTTCTGTTTATCCGCTTAGATCAAATTCTTCATTATTTTTGGACCGTCCGAAGGGGCGTATGCTTTCCACATTGGGAGCTGGTTCTTTCTACGCTGCTACGGTAGTCCGATGATCAACCAACTGAGCCAACCGGTCGGCGGTTAAAATCATTTAGCATCTTTAAGAAAAAACTTAAGATATATCTTTTTCATTTAGCTTACAACAAGTAATTCTTAGCAGTGGCACTGGGTGGTGGTCAGTTGTGTATTTTTCGTATTTGGTTTTATTGATATTTATTTATATACATATACATTTTTCAATTCATGTAAAGCGCTTTTGATCATTTTAATGTTAAAAGGCGCTATATTAAGAATATAATAATAATTATTATTATTATTGATCCATTTGAATATTGATTAAAACCAGTTAGTTCCAGTAATATATATATGTTGTGCCGCGTAGCACTATAAACACATACAAGTAGTGGAACAGAGAATTAACTCTGCAGTATAAATTAAAGTGCTGAGAGAAACCCATGAAGAACCCACTGGGCGTTAGCCCTAGTAAAGGGTATCAGGGAGCCACACGAGGCAAAGAAAAAATTCTTATGACCTCGGTGGGAATCGAACCCACGACCTCCGGATTAGATCTACCGTTGCTCTGCCGACTAAGCTACGAGGTCGGACAGAGAAAGTCGGGGACGATTAAGGTGGTGAATCGCGGCGAAGAGAAAGTAAGGGTACATATATATGTTGTGCCGCGTAGCACTATAAACACATACAAGTGGTGGAACAGAGAATTAACTCTGCAGTGTAAATTAAAGTGCTGAGAGAAACCCATGAAGAACCCACTGGGCGTTAGCCCTAGTAAAGGGTATCAGGGAACCACACGAGGCAAGAATTTTTTCTTTGCCTCGTGTGGTTCCCTGATACCCTTTACTAGGGCTAACGCCCAGTGGGTTCTTCATGGGTTTCTCTCAGCACTTTAATTTACACTGCAGAGTTAATTCTCTGTTCCACCACTTGTATTAGTTCCAGTAATGATTTCTAATTCTTCTAAATCAGTTTTTCACTATACTAGGAGCCTCCACCCAACACTGACGGGAACTATGTTCTTCACTCTTTTTGACAGATGTGTGGGTTCTTTTTCGTCCCTTTCAAATTAAGCGTGTGAATGTGAAGAATACAAGCCTAACGGCTTAGCGTCAATGCCCAATGATGAGATCATCTGAACTGCGACGGATGTTGAGCACACAGCCACCATGATGTTGTTGATTTAAGATCCTGGTTAATCAACATAACATAATTTAAGGAACAGTTTGGTTAAAATATCTTCACAAGTGATTTTACCTTTCCTTTTAGCTTATCCTTAACTTCAGCCAGCTGAGATTTCAGTCCAGTTTTCATGTGTTTCCAGTTGGTTTTAGCTTCCTTGTATCTTTTCTTCACCTTTTCTTCCGTCTGAATAGAAAACACCTCTTGTTCAACAACAAATATTAGAATAAAGGAAGCCTGGCCAAGCTTTACGAGTCAACAAGTCATCAATTGAAAGTATAAACAGCTAAGTATCTCCAGCTTCCAGCGTTCATAACCAGTTGAAGTTTTCTTTGATGCTTACAACAGACTTGTGTTTAGAGGATAATGAACTTCTATTCTCTTCCACAGAGGTAATAACCAATCATTTATGAAACCTGCAGCATATCTGAGATAAAGCTTAATTCAACAGCTTGTGACGAAGGCACAGCGTTTTTGACAAATAAACGAGCTCCATCTTCTTCATAAGACGGAAAGCTAGTAACGTTAATTACTTTACCAAGTGGTTAAAACGGTAGAATCTCTTTGCTAGGTGACCGTATCTGGCATACCAGTAAGCATGATGATTGAGAGCAAAGATCAGGCTGTATAGTATGAACAGCCTTTTATCTGCTCACAGCGACAAGTACATCTCGCATTTAAGTAAGGGTTCCACGTCAAAAAAGGTTAATGATAATGAGAGTTCATCATTAGTGATTAAGATTATGGTCATTTCTCACCTTATCAAGGAATGCTCCACCAGATTTCTGAAAAGAACATCAAACAAAAGATACATAATTAAAAGAGTGGATTTTCTCACCCTTAAACTAGTGTACTTTGCACGTTTACAGTCAGTCAAAACAATATAACGTGCAACCTCGTTAATGCGACCACCATCGAGCCATGGAATATGGATCGTATATTAACGGGTTTGGGTTATATTATGTGGCCGCACGTTTTTAAACTACTTAATTTAGCTATAAAACAACCTTTGCCTTAATGTTTTATTTTTGTCAACTTGCGTCTGTTTTTATTCAGCAGCCCCGCCAGGTATTTTGACTGGTCGTATTAACTGGGCGATTTTATAAAGAAAATAACGATTGAGGACTACAAAAGCTGGTCGTTAGTCGTAATAACAGGGTGGTCGGATTAGCGGGGTTTTCAGACAAGAAAAAGATGGCTCGTAGTAACGGGATGATCGGATGGTGGGGTTCCACTGCAAGAACAAAACAAAAACCCGCATGCAAAAACCCTTTCTCCACGGAATGGCCAACCTTCTCTCTACCAAAGCGACAGCCATTCATTACCGTTTGACATCTATGAATGGAATCCTTAAGTGCCACCATAGTTAGTTCCTGTAATTACGTAGAACACGCATGTTTCAGCTATTCTTTACTGCTGGCACCTGAACTTCATCTACTAATATACATTGATTGGTGATGGCTCTTGTATAACACAGCCAGTACAACGTTGTTCAAACTGCATTTTTTGTTCTTAGTATAAATCGTCAAATCAAAGCATTACTTGCAGCGCCTATGTTCTTTATTTCGACACTTTTCAGGGAAAATTGAAACGCTTAAAGTGCACCTAACCCCAAAATCTTTTTTTCGCTTAAATAAATCTTTGCGACTGTCCGAAACATATTGCGCCGTTTTGCGCCTATTTCAATTAAATATTGACTTTTTATAGGCTGTTAAAGTTACGAAATCTAGCCATCATCTGTCCCACGACCGAGCTTGAAAGGGGCATAGGTCTATTCCTTTCTTGACGTCACAAACTGATTAGCCTTGAATTAAGTCTTTGTAAAAATCCATGCAAAGCAGTTTGTAACGTCATGTAAGGAATAGACCCATGCCCCTTACTAGCTCGGTCGTGGGACAGATGACTCGTAACTTTTATAGCCTATAAATCGTCAAGATTTGGTTTAAAAGGCGCAAAAAGTCCAATGTGTTTCGGACGGGTGCAAAGATATATTTCAGCGAAAAAAATATTTTGGGGTTAGGTGCACTTTAAAACTTGCCTTGCGTTTTGGTGCACAGTGAAGTCACGAATAACTGAAGAGAAAATTTATAGCATGAGCCTTGACGAATGTTGCGCCAATCAAAACAACTTCAATCGAGTCAGTCAAGAAACATAACGGCTGTGCTCATGAAAGAACAAAGGAAAGTAAAAACAAAGTCTCACCATAGTTTCTTTCATCCAGAGTTGATACTGATTCTTCCAGCTGCCTTTGTCTACTTTAGAAGCGGCAAAAAAAGGTTGAAAAACAGTCAATAATTAATTATCTTAAGCTTATGTTTAGCGTTGTTTTATTTGGTTTACCTTGCCATCTACAAATCGAGACAAATTAGAAATTATCCCAAACAGCAGTTGCTGTAAGTACAGCCTACAACTGTAAGTCACACCGGACGTGTATGATCTCATATTTTTCATAGCATGCTACGAAAGTCCAGTACTAAGCAAAGGCAAAGCAAAAGAATGAATTCCTCTACAAGAAGCAAGGAGCTCAACATTTTTTCAGTTAAAAACAGCCATGACCATGACTCATATTTGATAAGAGCTAGAGTCCACCCACTCAACTGAAATTTAGTCTGCACTTACGTTCAGCCTGCAGACCGATCTGTTCTTCAAATGCATCATTAAAACCTCTTCCAGCATTGAGCATGTCCAGTCTTTCGGTGATGAACTAAACAACATGTGACAGCAAGTTCAGAAAAGCCGAAAAGTCATAATACTGTAGTTATAAAATGGACAGTGTAAACCTCACATCGTGATTCACAGTGGTGTAGAGGAGTCTGCGACTTAAGTATAGCAGGGACCGCGCAGAGGAAGTGGCCGGGGGGGACCCGCCCTGTGGAAAAACTAATAACTCAGGTAAAAGACATTTCGGCACTTTCACAAGAAAATAAGTGGTCGGTTACGCCTATTTCCCTATCGTAAACGGTCGTTGCCATTATTAACGGTCGATGCCATCATTGGTAACCAAGCCTTTAGTAGGGCAGATGTAATTTTATGAGCTCTGGATTGAGTTATAATAAGGTAATTGGTAACATTTCAGATCGTCTTAGAAAGGGCGACGTTTAGGTCCTAGTTTCGGGATAGGGCTAGAGTGACCTGTTATAGATGTATCAGTTATGAAAGCCAGTTAACTATTGCATGTACTTAACATTTTGGGGGTCTGTGGCCGATAAGCGGGGTAGTGTAGTGGTTAGGGAAAGGTTATAGCAAGCGAAGGGTCCAGGTTCAATACTGGGTTGGAAATTTGTATTTTTTTATAAGGAAGACTTTCTCTACCAGTTAAAAAATTTTCTAACTGTCTTAAAAATGGCAAAGACCTTTTACGAAACGGACAGTTGCGTCAACTACAGCTGGCGGACCTCGCGAGAAAACATCCAAATTTATGGTTGGTCCGATTCGATCCTACGTCTGACGGAATAAGTCTCATGAATAAACTGAGGTGAATGCGTTTTAACCATTTTTAGAGTCAGTCCTCTCCCCTCATCTAAAGAGGCGGCGGCAGCCACCGCACTTTTAAAACTGCTGCGCGGGCCCTGTATAAACACACTAATGACGTCATGAGTTGACAAAAACTGAAAAATATAAAACCAATAGCTTAAATATGAAGTGTTCCAGATAAGACGGGGGTCTCGGCCGTTAGCCCTATAAGGCCAGCTACATGACCCCACAAATTAATAAACACTGAATTTATAATGGTTTGGTGAAGCCGTTGGCATTTCTTGATGACACCCTGCCTCAAAGCGTTACCTAGAACCCTGACTCGTCAGTGCTTGTGTACTCTGAAAACGTACGGAAAACGTCAAAACGTGGTACGAACAAATTAGTACGTACAGTGACATTCTTACCACGTTCTGACGTCATCCGTGCGTTATCAAAGTTACACGCACTGGCAAATGGAATCTATCCGTTAAACAGTAAAAAAAATACAAGAATACCTTACAAATTAATGTGTCTAGGTAAAGCTGAAAGCCACTCATCGGGCACTATGGCCACGTGGTAGCAAGCATTAACCCTAAAAAATTCGTCTGCAAGGAAATTATCAAAATAACATTTCACCTGTTCAAAGAGCTGTAATTGAAGAATGAACTCCAACAGTTGTCTCATGCTATTTGACCTTGACTGGACAAATCTGCAGTGACAAGTTTAACAGAAGCAGCTTTCATCACTAGCGAGATGAGGGTGTAATTACATGTAGCTGAGGACATAATAAACCTGTCCCGTTATTGAATGACTGTGAATATATACATCACCAGCTTTGATTGGACAGCTATACATCAGCTCCTGAAAACCATGTACAAACAACAGAGCCCTCAATTTACGTCTTGCTCAATTTTCTATTTAAAAATTGACCACGAAGAAAAAACTGCCGTTCCCTTGATGGTCCGTTAAATTCACTCTGTAGGGTCATGGGACTACATAGAAAAACCAGGCTTCAAAAGAAAATTGTAAGCTTGTCGGTGTTAATCAAGATTCAAAAGATTCAGACAGAGAGCCAATCTATAATCATTGTAATGTTTCAAAGACAAATCACTCACACTTCTCGGTCAAAGAAGATCTTCTCGCCCTGAAATTCAACAGTGAAGTGGAATTAATAATTATCTAGGCCCTGCCTGTTCAAAACTCCCATAGCCCTATCGGCCTATCAAATTGTGACATAAAACTATCTTGTAACCTCTGGTCACCGTCAGTGATTTAACACTGTTACTCATAATTCTGAAGAGACTTGTAAATTTTGCAAGTTTCAAGATTTTTACCCAAACAGGGAAGGAACGTTCTATCCATTTCTCCTACAGGTGCAACACTATCTCTTTGTTTCTGAAACCCTGTTGTGAGAGCAATGTCTTGGGCAGGAATAAAGAAATTAAATTTAACATAAATTTAAGTTTCTAACAATTTCACCTGTGATGAGCACCTGAAAATGAATACTTTGAATTAACCAAAACTTTAAGTCTGAATTTCCTGCTCACTTACAGGTTTAAGTCGCAGGGCATCCCTGTAGCCTCCTATTAGTGAAACCATAGCACATAAAAATGCTCTGGAAACGTTGTCATCAATTGGATAAACAGGTTTCTTCAGAGTGCTTTTAAGGGTTGACACCTGAAGTGAAAGCACATTAACATCACTGTTCAAACGAAACAATTTTTTTCGTTTGAAAATTTGGTGTCAGATGTGGAAAGACTTGATCTTAAGTATTGATTTGTCTCTCCTCTGAAGCTGCTTACATTAACAAGGGCTTTGCCAAAGTGTGCTCTTTCAGCTAGCCAAGAATAGAAAAACGGTACATATAACACAATCAATGGGAAATTTCTGAACATTCTATGGATACCACCAGCCTCCGAACTTACTGGGCTACCCTGTTTAAATAAAGTTTACTCCTTGTCTTGGAAAGGTTTCTTTCGTAACAAGAACGGGTCTTCATTTGAAAAGAATCAGATTTTCTATTGTACTAAGTTTCTGAGCTAATGTTAATTGACCATTTAATGATAACAAGCAAACTGGGAAAAACACAAAGCTTGAACAGTTATCAGCAACTGAAGGGTATATAAATATTACAGAGCCTTCAATTTTACTGAGCTGTCGCAAAATTGGTTGTTGTTTTTGTTGTTGTTTTCCTGTTCATTACAAAATGACACATTTTATGAGTTATTGTCATTTAGCCAACTTACTGCATCAGCTGGCAATTGTGATATATCATCAAATGGACTCTCAACGACATTTGTATCAGCATCCACAATCACTACTTCGTCTAGCGGCATTTGACGCACTTTCTTAGGGATTAAAAGAATTATACAACTGAATATCAGCACAATGTCTTGAAGCAAACATATGCCCCATGAAAAACAAAACACTGCAACATACACCATACTCACAGAATTATTACGCACTGGCATCGCAAAGACACGAGTTCAAATCTGATTTTTTTTCCAGGTTTCTTTACGCAATTGTATAAATTGCGTTCACAACTGTGAGGATCATTCTTTATTTCATTTCATTTCCGCAGTTCATATATGATTTGTTTCATATACATCATGTACATTCATCTCTTTCACAGGAACATATGAACCCACAATTGACATGCTCCCAACGTGGCTTCATAGCTCAGTTGGTTAGAGCATCGCACCGGTATCGCGAAGTCACGGGTGTAATCGCGTTAATAGAAAAGTACACAAACAGAAATATACCTACCGGCATTAAGGATGCATGTACTCCAACCAAAAATGGCATCGGTGCACTGCAAATTGACACAAATCATCCAAATGACTAACTAAATTTTATGGTCTTTAAAAACAATGGTTGAAATAGGATTTTGCAATAGACAAGTACTGCAAACATCCCGACTTTGCTGACCAATCACATCAATGACCATAGTAGTTTAACCATCTCTGACGTCACGCAAATCACTTGACTCTGATGATGACATCAGTCAATGTCACCACAAACAGTCCTTCTCAGGACTACAACCACCATTTACAATCTCATCGTGTGTTGAAGAAAAACCGAATCTTCAATAAGAGGGAATGAAGTTGCTTGTAAGAAGTAGAAGAAGACACACAGAATGCAAAAAGTAAGAGACCAGCCATAACCTACCAGCAGTAGTCTAAAAGATGCGGTGGAACAATAGGAACAAACATATGTTGCCTAAGACACAGTAAGAAAAAAACAAAATCAGAGGGGTCAAACCAATATCTACAACGTATAATAATAAACAATAATTAACTTTTAAAAGCCAATAATTAAGTCCCGTTTAGACACAAAAGAAACTTACTACAGTCAATCTCAAATAAAACATTTCATTCATCATTACCATTACTTCCTATTACCATTATTGACATTTTATTGATCAGAAATGCCTGTTTTAAACGTCCCTTTTAACGTACTAAATCGAAATTACTCCGGAATTAAAAACACATGAAAACAATAAATTATTAGACTGTTAATTCAACAAGTTTGAAGAACTAAAACTTTGGTCTTATCTTTGACTAACAAACGCTCGACAGTTGTTTTTATACAATGTACATTGACACTTCACATGTGCCAAATCAAATGTATAAATTTTGATAATTAACTTGTATGTTTTACCCAAAATAATGCCATAAAACATGTTCACAAATTAAATTTCTTATTATATATCTCTCAGTTACAGTGCGGCTACTCCAACCAAGGCCACCCAGGAAAATTTTTCTGCAAACAGGCCAATGAGAATCTTACATCAGAACAATGGCTTTTCACAAAATTAATTATGAATGACAAATTTACCCACTATCGAAGCACAACAAAATTCATATTGCAGCTATTCTGTTGTTTAATCACTCTAACACTATTGGACAATAATTTAAATTTTGTAAAAAAAATTATTGGGTGGCCTTGGTTGGAGTAGTTGCACTGTAATATGCACGCTGTGATTGGTCAATTTTGCAGGCCGTATTTCCCTCTACAGCCTGCTAAATTTGAAAGTTTCCTTTTCCGCATGTCTGATTAACCTCAGAGATATAATATTAACAAACACCTTACTAACCTCGTTTCTTGGTCTGTACTGTGTTACGGATCCTCATTTTTTCCCGTTTATTTGTTAAGTGAACGGGAAAAAACTTGGTCTGTATCTTACAGTACGGACCTCAAACTCGGCAGGTAAGAGGTATAAATCACCTGTCAAATTAAATTATTTGGGTCAACCCAAATACAAATTAGATTCAGCACATGTAAAATGTTATGTTTTAAATAGTCCTAATTAAGAACTGGTTTAATGCAATAATTAATGACAGACCAGAACAAAAACCTACCAGTGCATTGGATACAACAGAGATGCTGCTCCATATGTGCACGCAGTCAGCTGAGGAGAAAAGCAAATAGTATAATGAGCAATTTTTAAAACATCAAATAATTATAATAATACCTACTCAGTTGACTACTCCCCTAGAGGGACCTAAGGGAGGGAGTTAAGAATCCCAACTAGCAGGAGGCAGACCAGTTGCCTATTTACAAGGATGACTGAAGAATTGAACCACAACAACACCAGCTAGTGGCCAGAGGGTGATTTGAACCTGGCTCACTGCATTGAAATCCAGCGCCCTAAACCACTCGGCGATCCTGCCTCCGACAAAAATACAGCTGAATGATATTACTATTACTCTTGATCTATAACTATTGTTTTAGACAAAAAAGCATGGCTTTTTAAGACTGAGCTACTTGCAACTGATGCAAGGGAAATATAAAGAGTACAGTTAAATAAGTCACTGATTTTTACGTTGTTACAGTTCACACATATAAAATCACTGATGACTGCAAGAACAACTATATGTAACTGTTAAAGCATAAACCAAACCCACCAAATTTAGCTTCTTGGATGTCACTATTATTCTTCGTTCAAAGAACATACTGAAAGAAAGAGGAGTGAAGCTTATATAATACAAAGCAGACTGGATCTTCACAAGTTCTTTCAATACAAGACCACATAGAGCCATATATTTTCATGTCAATCTTACCTAGCAAAAATCAAAATCATGTTTGATGGCTCCACAGCAGCAAAGTAATCAGTGAGGTTCCTCTAGATGAAACATAACACAAATGAATATTTTAAGCTATCATAAAAATATAGATTTGGACTGATTAATGTTTGAATGATAATTATTGCTGTGTATATGACTTGGAAATGCAGACACTACCCTACACCAATCCATGATTTTTTTTTGGTTGTAAGTATCTACACATCAAAAATTCCTACCTCAACCCAGAATAAACAACAGTACAATACAATACAATATAATTCTATATTAAATTATCCCATAAAGCTTTTCAGAATTTAAGTACAGCATAAAAAAGAAAAAAAAGAAAAAAAGAAAAATAAATTATTTAAAAAAGTACAGAATAAAAATTGTAGTTATGTAATATTAAAATATCTGTCATAATGAAAAACTATTATTAATTCTCCACAAAAATATTCTTTATAACAACTTTAAACCCAGAATAAGAGTAAATACATCTAACGCTCTCAGGAAGATTGTTCCACACTGTAACTGCTCTATAATTTTTACCATTGCGTAAAGAAACCTGAAAAAATTCAGGACTTCAATGGGGCTTGAACTGTGACTTTGCGATCCCGGTGCAATGCTGTAAGTGTTGTAAATCCGCTAATATTTCATAATCGATAATCAGAAATTATAATTGGATTGACCCAACTGATTCATTTCATTTTTCACATGTGTGCATTTGTCAAAGTGATTTAAGCTTTAAAGACTTTTAACTGTGGACCAGTTTTTAATTATAATTTCACATTGACAGTGGTTTGTCAAGAATTTCTTCTTAACAAATATTTAATCGAAGATCTCATGCTCAATATAGATGGGATCAGCCGCCATGTTTGTTTTGTGCGAAACAGTTAAACGATGTAAGTTCAAGAGCAGACCATGACAATGAAGTTGAGTTTTGCTTTAATTTGACACTTCAGTAAGTTGTGAACTACATTTTTTGATAGCTATTTTGCTTTCACATGTCTGTATTATTTCTGATAATGGTAAATAATAGATCTAAGAGATACCTTTATGGTAGACTTTCTTAAAGTCTGTTTTTGTTTTTGTCTCTGTCTGATGAAGTCACTTATTAAAGCCAACTTGGCAGCAAGTCTACCTTTATGGCTATTTGGCAGCTACAATATTTAAGTTTTAGAATAATTTCGAAGAGAACTCACTAACATGTTTTTTAGTAAGATGCATGACCAATAATTGTGAATGAAAGTGGTGTTGTGTTGCACCATAGCAGAAAAGGTGCATCAATGGATTTTAGCAGCTGTTATGAGCCCATTAAAAAGACAGCACACAAGTTTTAATATTTTCATTAGCTGCCCATTCATTTTTCATGCTTTCTGTGATAATCAATTGCATATCATCCATACTGAGCACCTGTACAAGGACCTCCCCTGGGACACTGCTTTACAACAGTAAGATTAACTTAATAAACTTTCTGGTTTGTTTAAAGTAGTTGACTATTAATTTTAATCCCAAAATACTACGCTAATAAGGACAAATGTGTTATTACTAACCCTCTTAGGAGATTGATTATTAACAATATCAAAAAGAAAAATTGAAGTTTGTTTTAAATGTACATGCTTAGTACTCACATCATCTGGTATGGTTGGCAGTTTTGACGTGTCTGGTGCAGTAAAAGAAAAATCCTAAAAACAAACATAGATTGAAGATTTGAATTTTTCATGTAACAGACTCAACCATAATGGCAAGTAGATTAAATTGATCTTCTTCAATTACTCTTTTGCCTTCATCCACTGTAACTGTTAATGGTGATCCAGCTTTGGGAGGTGATTGGCTTAAAAGATAATTCAATATAAGAAGAACAACATTATCCTGCAAAGAAAAAGCAAATGAGAGATTAAACAAGTCAACATAATTACTGCTGTTTACACTGACCAAAGTATATCATTTGTTAAATTCACTTAATATTTTTATTAATCTAGTGTAGCAACTTGTTTGAGAATTTTCAAACCAAAGGAAAATTTAAACCACACCATATACAATAACAGTTATGCAGTAAATAAATCTGTAATCTGCAGTTTGGGCAAGTTAATCTCAAGTCTATGAAGTAAACAGTTTTATCCCTGAGTGTGCATGACCTGTAGCTGTTTCATTAGGCAACACTTGCCAAGAGCACATCAAGGTAATTATTTCTGACCAAGAAATGAAATCCAAACTTGTTTGCCTGACTGTGAATTTAGTAATAATTATTGTCACCCTGTTCAAAACCTTAATAAAAGCTCTGGACCTCTGGAGCAGTCTCTGTAAACTCTGTCTTTTGCTTTAGTTGTTTTACTTTAAACTGGCATTGTAAATCACTTGCTATATGTACCTTTGTTTGTGACATGTTTTTACAGATTCTCACCACTCCTACTCATCTCAGTTCATAGGTACCGGTATGTCAAGTGTCATATGAGCTACACATGTATTAATTTTTCCCACTGAGTTTTATTGCTTGTAAAAATTAGTGTCAACTGCCCACTCCAGACAAGGGTGATTCCTACTCACAGGGTTGTCACAGATACCTCCATGTCAAGTCTAACAGGTTCCATGCCACTCTTTGGTGCACAAGTTCACAAGCTCTCCATTTAAACAATAATTATTATAAGGTATAATCACAAACTTTTGGGTAGTATTAAATGCAAGAAATAGTACTGTCTCATGGCAATAATGGTAAATTAATATTAAATAAATCAATTCTTTTTTTTAATAAATCAATTTTTTTTAAATCAATTCTCTCACCTCATTTGCTCTTTTCAAGTCTGATATCCTGTTCAAAATCTCATAGAAAATCTTAAACCATGGCAAATAGCTAAAAGATTAAGGAAGACAAACAATAAGTGATTACAATATGTTTGAGCACATTCTTCCTGACAAACAAATGATCAAATGCAGTTTGAAATCAAAGAAAGCAAAAAAATAAAATATAAACATTTTTAAAAGGCTAAATAGTTTGCTGTACATCTAAGCATGACCAAGCAGACATAAGAGCACTCTGGAATACACTTTACCTTAGAATGCAGAGGCATGTCTTCACATCTGGAGAGTAACGGCAGAAACCAAATCGATATTTCCCCTCAATATCAGTGAGAACAAAAGTGTAATGCTGGACAGCATCACTAGGAGAGATGAGTAATACTAGTATTCATTTAAGCATTCACAAGATTCAAATGGGCATTTGATAGCATTTTTTTTTTGTATAATTTTCTAACTCCTGCAATCATCATCATCATCATCATCATCATCATATATTTAACCAGAGTAAACCTGTCAGCATAAAGTGCCCTTCACCAAATTTATATGTGAAATAGGTAAAAAATTACAAGCAAGTAGACAATCTAATCTAATTATAAAATCCTAAACTAATTCCACAAAACCCTTAAGCATCTCAAAGATTTCGTTTAACACACAATGAAGGATATATATTATAAAACAATTTCACCTTACGATATGTACACATTCAAATACCTCTAGCTTTCTTTTAAATGAAGTGCCATGCATGTACATGTACGTAAGAACAAGTTACAAGCCAAAGAAAATGCATTCATGATTTGAGAAACCATGCAGAGAGGCTTCAAATTAGATTGGTACATGTACCTCTCACACATAACGACATGTCAATATCAGAATCCAGACATTCAGATGTAGGTTGGGGAAAGCTGACTTACGAGTTTGTGACACACGGATAACAAAACTGAGGAATTGTCTTCAATGCTT
Source organism: Galaxea fascicularis (assembly GCA_948470475.1). NCBI lineage: Eukaryota > Metazoa > Cnidaria > Anthozoa > Scleractinia > Euphylliidae > Galaxea > Galaxea fascicularis. The sequence continues at coordinate 43,517,644 of OX419335.1, read as the reverse complement.
CCTAGAAGGGATTACAATCTATTAATAAATTAATTTACATACTTACTACACATATTTTAACTATCCATCAAAATTGATTCTTATTACAAATAAACATAATTTATTGATATGCAACTATGCCAAAACAAAATTCAGGTTAATACAAATACAAGGTATCTGTTCGGTCAAATTGAAAGTAATGACCAAAAGCAATTCTAGTGTTCACTCTCAATTAACCTGGATACATACTTTTTCATCAAAGTCTGTGGGATGGATGAATTTGATCTCTGGGCCTGAAAGATGATGAACAATTAAGACTCAATACATATGTACAGCACATATGCTGCCATGAGGGGTATGGGGCTACATGCAGGTGGTTAATAAGTGACTAAAAGCAACAAAGTTTGTGTCATTGAGGTGATGAAAAGTGCCAGTAGACAAAAAAATCTCCTTTCTGTTCTTAAGGCAATTGTCCATAATAAATCGGTGCCTGAAACAAAGAGGAATGGGTTTGTTGCCTATGAAACAGTGTCCTATTCCACAAAATTGGACAATAACATACATGTGCATGACCAATTTCTCCAATGGCAATGGAATATAATTATACAGATGTATAGATCTAATTCATTTCCTTCCCATCCAAAGTACTTGAATCTGTTAATCACACTGCAGGTAGATACATTAATACTTGTACCACAGACTTAATATATTAAAGTTTTGGCAAGATTTTCACACAGCCCCATACATTAATTATACATGCATTTTGTGACTCAAACTCTATTTGTTTTTGGAACAAGGTTAGTATGACCGGGATGCATGTATAATAATTTAATACATGGGGCTGTGTGGAAATATTTCCTTAAGTTTCTGTTATGAGCAACAAGTGCAGTTATGTTTACCTTTATGAATGTTACTTACGTATTGCTGTACAACTCTGTCTATTTTTCACATTTATTTACAAAATTCAACTGGATTAAATTAATCTTATGCACGTTTGGTGTTTTATTAAAACTATAGCTAAGAAATTCATTCTCAAATAATAATTTTGGTAATAAGGCACCAGCACCAAATTTCACCACTGTTACATAAATCTGGTGACGCAAAAATATTTTTCACCAAATTATGTACAAAAATGTCGACTTAAACAGGCGAAATCAGTGAATGCCCTTGACTTTTCAGGTTCATACACGAACGCATATCATCGAAGCGGAACTTCGGTCATATGAGCATAAATGTACGAATAAAACGGTATTAGACTATATATCCTTTATTGTCTACATTTGTTTTGTCACGGACCCATCTTGTTAAATCATAATTTCAATATGAAACGACTAATTGTTCAGATTCGCCTTTTTCATTTAAATTAAACCGAACCCAAACAAACGCATCATAACGATGTCAGGGCTGTATGTTTAATTTGCCTTAAATTCATTTTTTTTATACCGATATTGGAAATAGTGACAACCAGTTACGCCAAAAAGATCAATCTGAAGTCGCACATCTGACGCGATTGCATATTTCACAATAACCCGGGACAAACGCTTCCAGCAAAATTGACATTTTCCCAAGATATTCACATGCATGCATTATGTCCCTTTCAACATCTTTAACGGCCCCGTCAAATTAAACTAGTAAACTGACTTAAGTGTTTTAAGAAGAATAGGAGTTCGTTAAGATAGTTTCAAGCACAGAATATCAAGGGACAAAATGAAATATTTGTACTGTACCTTTACCAGCATCTGGAGGGGCAGCAACTTCGAAGAACCCCTCGAGAATCTTGTCAGGAGATGGCCTTAAAACGCAAAAACATGGATCAACACCACGTCTCTTTTCACAAAATGCCATAAGACTACGATCATACCTCACTCTGGAGCCCATTTCGTGTGGCAAAAACCAAAGCAATAAACTGAACTGTGATTGCTTCACCCGGCCGCCATGTTTGTTTTATGTTTTACTTCCGATTGCACTGCGCTTGCGTCATTTTGGCCGGGGAAGGAAGTCGGGTGCAGCCGGAAATGTTCAAAAAGGCGCACAATTCGGAATCTCAAAGCTGTCCTAAGTTACTGATGTATGCTAAGTATTGTTTTTTGTTTTAACAATAGGTTATGGATATCAAAACAATGAGCTACTGTGAGAAGACAGTGGTTGGGATACATCGTGAATCTGACCCCTGGACTGCAGAAACGCCAAGGAGTTGTACTGTGTGATGGTGAGCAGTTGGCCTGTGGTTGCTTTTCCTTTCCTTTTGTTGTTCTTTTGATTTGATTTTCTTTGGTAACTCTGCATGATGTTATTCCAGATCCAGTAACTGCAACTCAGCTTGATGGGCACACCAGCGAAATAACGTACTCCATCTACATCCCCATCTACATCTCTCAGCAAAGGGTCCCATTGACTTATGGCTGTTATGCATGTGGCCTTATACATCTTAAGCCGTTTTGGGATATCAGGCCAAGCCGGCCACTGAAAAAAAACTAATAATAATAACCTGAAACCTAAAAATTGTGTCTCTAGGTTAATGTTCTCGTTTGGCACAAAGGGTAATTTAAAAAAGCAGGATTTGGTATTTGAGACCATAAAGCGACAGTACGTTATACGTTCCTATGAAAGGCATGGTGTTAATGTCTTTTTCTTTCCCACGCAGGCGTTACTTTCTTTGGTTAATTTACGTAGGATACGTATTTCCACTTTGTATTCTTTTTCATTATTCGCTATTTTAAGCTCAACATATCAGGAAACCGGGTTGTTTGCCCAACAGCAAACGGTTTAAGATAATGAAGCATGTAAGGATTTGGTGAATAGGCTAGCTTTAATTTTTAGACTTCATCAAGTTGCGAGCGGCGGTAGATCCCGTTATCAATGTCATGTAATAGGACTAGGCCAAAACAAATGCTCTTTCTCTGGGAACTGAATAGGACAGACTAAAATCTGTGTTTTCCATAAAAGAAGGCCAAAAAAGCTCTTTTACTTTTAAGGCGATGTTGAAAGAAAGAAAGGAAAGGTGGAAAAGGCCGATACACACATAAATGGCCTTCGTCTACAGATTATTCACTCAAAATTTTCATTTTCAACTTTCCAATTTTTTATAATTTTCAACATTCTCCCAAATGGAACTCTTCTCCAAAAACTCATTCAAAAGTACTCAAACATTTACAGTACATGTTCTAAGGGCTCCATCCCAGTTATGTCATTATTCGCGATTGAATGAAATCTTGGCGAGGTATTAAAGGAAAAGTCCTGAAATGTACGGAAAATAAGGCATTTACATGTAAAGCCCCTTACGATAAACAAGGAAAATTATTTTGGACCTCAATTTGCGTTAGTAAGCGTTGACAAGTTTCTGTCATTTACCGCAAGTCGTCATTCGTACGGCGGCGTAACTTGCAATGGATTGTCAGGTGCCAAATTAAACGCGTATAATTCCGATGTATTGTTCACCCCAAAGGAAACGTACACTGGAGATGTTCAGTTTTAATTTGTTTCCTCCAAAAATCACTTTCACACCCTTGTTTCGTTAGAAAATCGCTTTTGTCCCTCCGTTTGACATTGTGATTTCTTCGAAAAAACGAAAGCAAAGTCTACGAAAACTGGTATTTATCAAAGCTGGGGGCCGTTTCTGAAAGCTCCCGGTAATTACCGGGCCCGTTAAGCAGTTTTGTTTTCCATTCCATATGGGAGTTTCAAAAGTTTTGAAAATTATGCAGTAACGTTATCAGCTAAAGAAACAAAATGGACTTCATTAGAGGTCAGAACACATCCTATTTTCATTGAGATTTTAAGTTCAAAATGTGTTTTGTGGGCCGTTAAGTTACCGGGACTTTCGAGAAACGGGCCCCTGATCCGGACTCTGAATCGAACTAACAATAAAGCTACAGTTTCACACCAGCAAGTTTTCGTTGACAAGTTTTGACTTGACAAACTGAATTTGCTGGTGTGTAAAGAAAAAGTTGTCAAGTTTTTTCTTGACAAGTGCACTTGTTCAAAAGGTACCATGCTTTTTGAACAAGTCAACTTGTCAAGGGAAAAAGTGTCATGAAATGACTAAAAACTTGTATGTCTGTTTTGAAGATCTTCAAAACCATTTGACAATGTCAGATACATACCAGTTATGCAATGCTTTTTGTCGTTGTATACCGTGAAATATCCCACAAGTGATTTGATGTTTCTGTGTACACATTCGCCTGAAGGCTCGTGTGTACGGTAAAAGTCAAGTAAAAAGAAAGCATTGCATGCGTGATGCATAACTAATTTATCCCATGCCAAAACACATGACCGGGTAATATTAATGCTACAGTGTACATACAACTCGAGTTAACACAATTCATTAGGGAAAGTGTTTGTTGCCAGTTAGTGGGAAAAAAAACAGGCCGCAAAGCCAGTCGGGAAGCATTCGTGACGACAACGCATTGGATACCGCAGAATATACAACGGTTTTAACGACTTCTGATTGGTTGTGTTTTCTGAGGCATGGCAGAAAAGAGTTAATTGTCAAGGATGCATTCTTTCTCCAGCACTATTAATTGGATATACAGAGAACATAATGAGAGAAGTAACGGATGATTAACGAATAGAGGAGATACAGAGTATGTTACAGCACGAAAATAAAGGAGTAAAAACAGATTCCAACAAAGATAGTTAATTTTTCATGATGGAGTATCCCTTGCATGGAGTCTTGCCGCGCTTTTGGATGCCTCCATCTCCACAACAATTATCTAGTTATATTTGTGGGAAAATCGTGAATAAAAAAAGAGATGTGGAAAAAACGTGAATAAAGATGGGAAGAGGATGGAAATGTTGAAACTATGTATTTTCAATAGTTCAGTTCTCGAGGAAGTGGATCATTTCACATGTCGCAACCTCGTTCCCAGGGTCTCTCCTCTTCCCTTCCTCTGGAGCGACAAGGGAGGGGAAGAGGAGAGACTCTGGGAACGAGGTTGCACATGTCGTAGTCGGGTACGAAAATCCAGAGGGACGGTGAAACAGTAATAGTAAAGACATAAAAGTAGACTGGCTGCCTTAAATGAGATGAGGAAGTATGGAAAGGGCAAGATAAACAGACAAAGCTACGTTGCCCTCAGAGCGTGTCTTTCCAATAGCAACATGCTTGTGGATGTGAGACCTGGCGCTTTCGAAAGGCGGTTGGGTAAAGAATCACTGCATGCATTTGAGAATAAATCCTGTCGCAAGGTATTGACCATCCCTTCGGTGAGACTACAAAGCAAAATAACGTTACTCAGCTACCGACTGGTTACTTCAATACGTGAGGAGCTGAAAGAAACTAGGGGCACGATCCATTTAACCAAAATATCCGAGAATGTCGCTTCGAAAGTGAATGGATCGGTTCGGTCCAAGTGGAAAATTTACGGAAAATGGAGTCCATCTTGCTCTGGTTGGAAAGGTTCAATCTGAAATTTGCCGTTCCATTTGTCTCAGTATTTGACCAAGCGCTTCCCTAGAACTCTGGCCGAAATGAAATGCCAATGGGACAGGAATTTCCGAATTGAAGTGGAAAATACTGTTCCATTTGATATGGGAAAATTTCGTAAAGTCTAACCGATAATTTTGACTCAAAGAATCGCGCCCTAGAGTTTTTCGAACATGTACCAAGGCACTGATAACGAGATGGAGAAAAAAAAATACTTGAAGTGTATCTTCCTGGGAACCGAAGGAGGGGAAACCGAGAATCAGACGGGGAAAGACAGTGAAGAAGGGTTGCGGCTCAAAACAGAGGCAACGACTAACGCAAAAACAGATCACTGTGTAGAGCTACTGTGAGAGAAGCAACGCTCTTGCACGGGAGTATAAACTGGTCCACTGGTGCCTGAAACAGATCGACCAATTATTGTTCGTACATAGAAATATGATATCTACACTGCAGTAAAATAGATTTTATTAATGATTTGAAAAAGAATGGAACATGAAATATACAAAAGTGCAAAGTTCAAGGTGAAAATTAAACGCAAGGTAAAAAATACTAAATGTACCCAGTTCGAGTGGTAAAAACAAACACTTTTCTACGTAACAAATGCTTCTCAATGTTAAAAAGGACAAAATTGTAGATAAAAATGTTTCTGAAATACCAGATTTACGTAAATTGCCCTGTACGACAGACACGTTTTCGTTCTAAAAATACATGTACATGTCTTATTTTTTCATAACTTGAGAAAATATGTTTTAAAAACTGTATAAATATAGTTGGACCTAACCATGTATCAAAGGTGTACTATAAAAAAATAAATATGCATAACCAAGACTAAAACTGTATCCTGCAGTCTTTTGTATTTATCCTAATCCATCATGACGGCCTCGGATTCTCCTGGCAAGTTGCATGTCTCTTGGCATTACAGTGACTCTCTTGGCATGTATCGCGCAAAGATTGCTGTACAAAAACAAACAAACAAACAACAGAAAAAAGAACAAACACAAATATCATGGTCAATCAATCTATTCTTTTTAACATTTACTCAGAGATAGTAAGCAGTGAGTTTGAAAGTTCCACAGTTCAGTGACCAGTATACACCTGTACTGATCAACATTTAAATTCTCCTTATCAGGAGTTTATGAAACAGTCATGTGTACTGTACATGTAAGTCATGAGAATGGAGATGAGAATAGAGTAAAGACACTACTTGTATAAATTCTTCCAGCCAGGAGTATAAAATTGATACTGACATCTGAAGGGCTAAAACAGTGGATATGTGATCATGGTAAGAAGTAACATAAGGTTTCAAAGTTGGCAATGCAGGGTTTTTAATTTAAGCCGGCACCCGACGCAAGTAACAGGCTACTTTAAGCGTTTGCGCTGGATACTTTGGCATAAACCTCGGCTCTGCCGCACTGTGCTGCTATCACAGCGCACAGAATCATGTTAACCCCTAACAGGGTATTCTGAGTACACAAGTGTGGCTCCGCCCTAAAAAATTAAATCTAGAAAAATGAGATTTTGACAATTTAAACTCAGGAGTTAGACCATAGCTTGGAGAAGTGTAGTCCTGAGAAGGACTGTTTGAGCTGACATCAACTGATGTTTTGACAACATGACCTCTGCTCAGGTTGTCAAAACATGTTTCAGGATCTTCTCAAACAGTCCTTCTCAGGACTACACTTAACCACAGGATGATGCTTCACCAAGCTATGACAGTATATACAATGTATTGTTCAATAAAATAAATTAAGATTGGCAAAATGAACATAATTGGTGATACATTTAATAAAATCGCAAACTGCAAAACATCTATAGAAAAGTAACGAATGGTACGAATCCTCAAACAGTCGAACAAGAAATGCTTCCGCTGCCTGAAAGAACAAAAGATAAAAAAGCATTAAACTGCCATTTTGTTGTGGAGGAGATGAAACCTTTATGGAAGCCATTGTTAATTATCACGTTGTCGTACCTATTGATGCGGTAAGTTGAAGATGGCACGTGTTAAATGTTGCAACTAATGATATTGGTAGAGTAGAATTACTGCAAACACATTGATACAAACATACATCTGCAACAACATGTACATATAAATTTCAAACTATTTTGGCAAGATTTCCACACAGCCTCACAAGTGTACATTAATATTATACATGCATTTTGTGACTCAAACTCTATTCGTTTTTGGAACAGGGTTAGTATGGCAGTATGCATGTAATGTACAGGTATGGGGCTTTGCAGAAATCTTTCCAACATTTCCTCTTACTTCTTGAAGAGCTAATAATGCTGTGACCTGCCACCTTAACTCTTGATGGTGGTAAAACTTGTCAGCTATTTCTCGAACCTGTGATAAAAAGATATAAATTGACCTTTCAGCACTGAAGTAGCTGATAGGTTTGGTCAGCCATTACATCTGTAGTGCTTATTGAAAGAAAACCCATTTCCCTCTTCAGGGCTCAAGACTAACTTTTCAGCTCATTAGCCCAGTGGCTAGTGCACATGTTTGATTGACTTGCTAAAACAAATTTTTGACTAGCCAAACTCGTTTCTTAGTTATTTCATTTTTCACCTGTCAAGCAGTGTCAGTACCTTTTTTCAACAACAATGCCGACAAGAAAGATCTAAACTTACCAGCTTTTTAGAAATTTATTTTACCTTTTAAAGTGTTACGATGCATTTACAAACAGCAGTTTGAATACAAAACTTTTGAACTAGAATGTCCAATAAATGCTAGCAGATGTTTCAAATTCTGCACTCAATTCCCTTACATCAATGATTTCCTCTGGTCCTCCAGAGCTCAGACATTTCCACAAGCCAAAATGGCTCGTGAAGCACAAAACCAACAGGCCAAAATGGAATTTTTTCTAGTCTGTGGCTAATTGGCTACCGTTAGTCTTGAGCCCTGCTCTAGATTAGAATCTAAATCAAAGAGAGTCAATAGAAACAATTTAAGGATGTCTTTCCAGACAACATCCAAAACTTTTCCTATGGGAGTCAAGTTGATTTTTATATTTTAGAAAACTGGTTTCTTTACTGTTACAGTGAAAGAGGACTTTCCCTTCACCAAAATGTTTACCTCTGGTTAGGGTTAAAGGGAGCAGAACTCTGTTGTGTTTTCAGGGCTCCAAATAACTAATCGACAGGCACTGGTCAAGTTGTTCACTCAAACATGTTTTTGCTCAGACATGACCATTTTTGGCCAGTTATCTCTTGCAATGGTGAGCCCAGATTGCATGAATGAGGTTTTTCAGAAACAAGAATAATTTCCCTTGTGTTGACCAAAATAATAGCTCGAAATTAAATTTTCTTTAAAAGTGCAAATGATACTGTCCGTTGACTGGCTGTTATTTCAAGCCCGGCAACAACTATCTTTTTGCTGTAGTTTTCCTTACCACTCTCATAAAAGGTGCTTTTCTCAGTAAAAGATGAGTTGTTTTTTGATAGTGTCGAATTTCCATCAGTGCCCTGGTGCCTGGGCGAAATCTTCTTTTTTCTGGCAAAACCATAAAGTGCTTTAGTCAACAGAATACTCAGCACAACAAAGTAAAGAATAAAAAAATAATAGCATGGCACTAATGTAACATGGGTCCATATACAGTAATCAGGTTGTTGGAGATGACTAGTTACATGTATATAATTCACATGAGTTTTTGAATTACGAATTGAATTCACTTGATTTAAAACTCAAAACTAACTTGACAGACGGATAAGTTCTGACAAATATTTTGTCCTTCACTTTAATCAGTAAATGAGATAGGCACCTGTATGGTGGCCGAGGACTGCCACTAAATTTTCACGGCGAGTTTTTCTTTTTTTAAGCAATTAAAATGTGAAACCAAATTGAAAATAACATTAAAATGAAATACAATTGCAATGAAATGTAAAAGAAAATGTATATAAAGTCAAAATCAAATGCAAATGAAATGAAATGTAAAACAAAAAGCAAAGAACAAATTAAAATCAAACTTGATTCAAATTAAAATTGAATTCATTCTGAAAAGATAATGCAAAACAAAATTAGTGGCAGCGCTCGGCCACGTGAAAAAATTTTTTTTTCGAATGAAAGTAAATTTTGGCATGGCCGAGCGCTGCCACTAATTTTGTTTTGCATTATCTTTTCAGAATGAATTCAATTTTAATTTGAATCAAGTTTGATTTTAATTTGTTCTTTGCTTTTTGTTTTACATTTCATTTCATTTGCATTTGATTTTGACTTTATATACATTTTCTTTTACATTTCATTGCAATTGTATTTCATTTTAATGTTATTTTCAATTTGGTTTCACATTTTAATTGCTTAAAAAAAGAAAAACTCGCCGTGAAAATTTAGTGGCAGTCCTCAGCCACCATACACCTGTCTTTTTTAGGTTCACCAACCAATAGGACATTTGCATGATGATGCCATTTGACTACAACTACCAGAATAGGCCATATTCGTATTCTCGGTATTGAACTGGATCTAGCATGAAGTGGAGGCTTTTGCGGGGGAATAAATTTAGTATAGGTAATCACATGATTCCGAGTGCAATTTGGAATAAATAAGCATGAGCAAATTTTTTCAAAGACCAACAAAATTGCACGAGCCCGTAGGGCGAGTGCAATTTGTGGTCTTTGAAAAAATTTACGAGTGCTTTTTTATTCCAAATTGCACAAGAAAAACCATGTGATTACTTATTAATAATACACTTGAAAAAATAGACTACTTATAAAGCTTCAAGCCCATACATTGACTACTGAGGTATGCAGAAGGCATTGCCCTCGATCTTCTGAAACTTGGAGAAGCTTCGAAAATATCCGGAGATCACCGGAAGTGTTCGGTAATCTTCGGAAATCTTCGGTAGTGTTCGGGTAATCTTTGGTAATCTTAGGAAGTGTTCGGGTGATCATCGGATATCGTTGGAAGCATTCGGGTGATCTTCGGAAATCTTCGGAAGGTTTCGCACGATATTCAGCGGTCTTCAAAATACATCAGTTGGTCTTCGGAAGTCTTCGTTTTAACTTCGGAAATCTTCGTTGTAATTTGCACTCGTGTTACTTTTTTGCACTGGTGTTACACTTGAACTGCACTGCTCTCAGCCAATCACAATCGAGTAATTTTTCAAGTGTATTATTACATATGAAAAGATTCCCCCGCAAGAGCCTCCACTTCATGCTAGATCCAGTTCAATACTGAGAAATACGAATATGGCCTATTCAGTTTGTTTTCCATTCCTAATTCAAATTTTGTAATCCCAACCGGTTAAAAATAACTATAGCTCTAATTAGCACGAGAAAAGCAAAACCTGAAGGACTCTGGTAATTGTAGTCAAATGGCGTCATCATGCGAAGGTCCTATTGGTGACTATAGCTAACTTAATATTTTTTACAGCTGTTCATGTAGTTTTGTTTGTCTACTCAAAATCTATCTCTGTCCCGATTCTTTACTATCGCCACGCTGTACAAGTTCCAGATTTACTGTCTCGTTGTGATAAGCTATATTTTCCACACAACGTATTTTACTTTTCTTGCATTTGTATCACACTCAGTAGCAGGTTCTGTTAAGCTTACTCGTACTGAAGTGTTTCATCTCAACCACTGCATGCGTATATACAGCTTACATTTGAATGAAAGAAAACCAAGTCGTGTCCTTCTTGACAAACTAATTGTAGCACAGCTGAACTTAAGTTGACCTAACGTAAGCATAATTTAAGCTATTAACAGATAAACTGGTCAGAGCTTCACAGCTCTTCAACAACGCTTACTTCTGACTGAGTTGTGGTGGCTTTGAACAGTTGATTGTGATCTTTTAGGGCTGCTGTATATAACTTCAGATGAAGCTGTACTGCGTTTCCGTGGATCAGAAGACTTTCTTTTGTCCTTAGGTGATTTATTGGGTGCAGTTCGAACCATGATCACAAGATCTTCACTACTATACCGTTCAAACCGTTCCTTCCCGCCCTCTGTCGATGGATGTTGTTACCTACTTCATATATATCATCATGTTATGTGCCACTGCCCACATCCCACGTCCCACACGTCACTGATCACCGGATGATATCACACTGATTGATCTCGTACCCTGGGTAACCCTGGGTATCTCTGCTTCAATTCCCATCTGAGTGGCGCATACTTCATGGTCTTCTCAGAAGTCTTCTTATCACGGTTGCTCACTCAGGGGCAACTCATCTCCAAGGCTATCACTTGCTTATCTCTGTTGTTAACGATCCTAGCGTCCACTCTATTTGCTCAGAGTTCTTGGTACTCGCCATATACCGGAACATCCCAATACGCCTGTATCTCTGCAGTTTCATAGAAAGACTGTGGCTTGATGGGTGAATACCACGGGGGTACAGTGTCTATCAGGTCCAAGTCAAAGATGATTATTATTCTCATTATTATCATTATTATTATTATATACAAAAGTGCAAAGTTCAATATGAAAATTAAACGCGAGGTAAAAAGATACTACATGTAACAAGTTCGAATGATAAAAGCAAGCACTTTTCTACAACAAATGCTGCTCCATGTTAAATAGGGACAAAATTCTAGGTAAAAATGCGAGTCTAAAATACTAAATACTAAGGCAGAAATCTCATATATAGTGTTTTTTCTGGTCAGGATTTAGGGGACGGTCGTGCGTGGCCTCGAAATCCAGAATAAGAATAATCTGTTAATCCTAATTAGGCTATTTGCACACGGGATCGGTCCTGGAACGGACGACTTCTGTTCATTCGGGACCGGTATGTTATGGTCTCGTCCTGGATTGAAGTGAGCAAAGGAGCTGTTTCTAGCAGTTAATGTACAGATGAAGCTTTCAAAATGAGGCCAAGCGTAAATTGTGCTGCTAGTACCGAAAGAAGCCGCTCCAGATGTTTACACGGTTACAGATCCGTTTGGGACCGAAACAGTTCCAAAACTGGACCTGCTTTTTTGGAGGTCGAGAAATCGGACCTGGTGTGCGTTTCTCGAAACCCCTGAAACTTTTCGGGTGACATCATTTCCTAAATATCTTTAAAAAGAAGACGTTTCCAGGCATGAAACTTGGCAACAAATTTCCCCTTTCGTATCTTGAAATCATGGCAATAGACCAGCTTTTTCGAATAAGCGGTTCGCAGTTTTAGAAATGGTTTTTCGGGCCCGAAAAGTTTTCGGGACTTTCGAGAAACGGGCCCCTGATTGGGAACGGATTGACGGTACGGTTAACAACAAACAACAAAACTTGAATAAAAACACACTTAAAGTAATACAAGAACATTTTGTCCTGTGAATTAGCGCGAAATGCTATTCGAGGCAGGAACAGATGGTTTAATTAAGTTAATAAATTAAAGAATTGCAAAACAATGCAGAAGCTGATCTGTAGAGTTACAGAAATACACATACTAAGGCAAACTGAAAATTAAAATCTGAATTAAATACATTTCATCACGTTTTTATTTGCTTGATATTGGAAAGTATTTGGGGAACCTCAATATAGTCATCTGTTTTCTGAAGGATTTCTAAGAGTATTTGTTTAGCTTTAAATTGATATTTTGTTTAGGACTTAAGAAATTGAGGGAGTCCGTTCCATATTACAGCTCCAGTTCTCGCAAAATATCTCTTCATTTTTGCAGTTCGAGATTTGTCAATGTAATAAAAATGGTTTGATGCAGACCCATTGATAACATTTGAACAGCCATTACTAACACGTCTTTATTGGAAAAATTCGTGGTGACTGTCCACCTGGCTGCAAGCACTATAATACTACAGACAATTCAGGGCCCACATGCTGAACTTGAACAGTAATTTATGTTAGTGTTGGTGTCCTGCAAGCGACAGTTTTTTGTATTATGTGAACCACCGACGCTGTGAAGACTTAAGAACCAGTCACTATAAAGATTCCAGAAGCCAACATTTAAATGCGTTAGTTGACTCCATCTACAAATAACTTTTGCGCGAACAGTAAACAGCTGTGACCAGTGGTTGAAGACATTCTGCTGTCAAGTTTATTTAGTTCCCTGCTGAGGAGCAAGAAGACCGCCAACCTTGCTTGCTGCTCGAGATGGTGCAAAGCCAAGCATTTTCTGGATGTTCTGTAGAAATAATGTTTTAATGTACTATGGTTAAATTCCATAACCTTTAGGGTTATCTTTAGAGTTGGCAGAGTCTCAGAGGCGGAAGGGGAGAATGGGGGGTATTGTTATTATTACCAAGAGTCTTGCTTAGCTTGGTATTCCACTGTACATGCTTGAAGCACTATTAGCACTAATCTGGACGAACTACTTTGTGAACCCTTAGGTTTTGATCATGGTTAGGAAAAAAACTCAGCCCTTGTGATTTAAATCTTTGTCCGTTAATACCCAGGCACCGCCACTAACAAACAAACTTTGTTTCTCTTGCTTTTCTGGTTGTATTTTGACTGATGACTTCAGTCAGTAGTAAGCAACTGTAACAATCATTTGAAAAATTGCAACCAAACTGCTAAAAATGCTAAGATCAAAAGACACGTGATACAAACCTGTCTCACAGACATGGTGCAGAGGATGTACAGAAAGATAAAAGAACAATCGGTATAGTCTGCACCCATCAAGTTCCGATGAGACAACCCTTGGAGCCATGAGTGAGGCACAAATGGTAGCTTAGCCACTACTCTGCCATCAAAACTAAACATAAGCAAACTATACATCAGTGTCACTGTGATGTATTACCAGTGAAAAGAGTCTAAAGGTGTAGCTACAGGTGTAGTTCAGTCACCATGAAGGCAGGGAATATGGGTAAGGGTCGGGTGGAGTTTACATCAATACCATAACAATCACTTCAGGTAGGTGGGTACCCATCAACACTCTCAAACTGACGACACATTGTATTCAATCTTAAAGCAGGCTCCACATAACATGTTAAGGGTATACAGGTTCTTAGGTTGAGGGCAAAGGAGAGTAATATGGTGGTATTTTTTACATGTATATTGATACATGTAAGTCCAAGATAATCATCCTTTCCTCACCCTCATACAGGCGATTATGCCTTAAACCATCACCAACAATAAAATAATGAATAAATGTGTAGTTTGCAGTGCTTTCAATAGGACCCGGCACCCGCCGGAGCTCCGGCGGGTATTCTGTTGAAAGTCGGCGGGTATTTCACCGCGTTCAAGTCGAAAATTCGGTTGAAATTCTCCTGGGCTTCTCAAATTACTCCGGCGGGTGCTGTTCCGAGGTAGCCACCTATTTCAAATCTTATTGAAAGCACTGAGTTTGGTAACTACCGGTACACATTGTATGTGATAAGGTAAATCATGATCAAAAAGTGTTTGTAACTTACATGGAATTAAACATGCCAATAAGAGCTGTGAAGGTGAATCCAATAGCAAATATAGACTTCATTTTAACCTTCAGGAAAGACAAACATTAACTTCAACTACTGGTCTAACAAAAATACATTAAACAATTCAATGTACCAATTAATCCTACTCCTAAAGGTTTTGCTGTCCAACAGAGGCTTTTGGGGACAGGCAGTCAATAATAATAATAATAGGATTTATTTGAAGAGGGTGAAACACTTAACAGTAGTCCTAAGACACTGATGACTCTGTGGCCCTCACAATCAAATAAACTCGAAATCAAATCAAATCAAATCAAATCAAATGTTGGTTTTTCAGGAGAGGGGAAAACCAGAGTACCCGGAGAAAAACCTCTCGGAGCAGAGTAGAGAACCAACAAACTCAGCCCACTTATGACACCAAGTGCAGGAATTGAACCCGGGACACATTGGTGGAAGGTGAGCACTCTCCCAGCCTCCACCCAACCCTGAAATGTGTGTGAGGACAGACCACAGCACCAGGAGCTACATTCCCTACTCTTTTTGATCCCTGTGTGAGTTCTCACACATCCCCTTCCAGTTTTATATGTGGAGGTGGAGACAAGGTTGGCTTAATAGGTTATAGCACTGTCCAATAACATGATCATCTGAACCAAAGCAGATGTTGAGTGCATACTCACATCCAGCATAATCTTACAACTTATTTTAAGACTGTCATTACTACTAAGTCAAGTCAGGTTAGAATCTGAGACCTTCCATTCAGCAACCCATATGAGCAAACTGGATGGTGGTCAATCCCCAAAATCCACTAATCGATTTATTACTCACCATTGAAAGATCTCTGTTGTGGTTTTTGAGCTTCTCTTCAACTCTTTCTAATAAAAGACGCAATGCAAATGTAGTAAACACCACTGAAAGGTTTGAGGTAAAATAAACAGCAAAGGAAACATGAGAGTAACAGTACATGCAAGGGAATGTTGCTGTGTTACAGTGACAAAATAACACTTACCCATTTTCCTCTTTTGCCCACCTTGTCTTGGAAGATCTGTTATAGTTTCCTTTCTTTTCTCTACTACAAAACAAACCATTAATTCTTTAAAAAAACTCTACAACATGATAGGATTGCAGAGATTTCAACATATTTTGGAATAGCTGTTTGAGTTAAACAAAGTAGGTGGCGACCTGATAAACATGTTTTAATCACGTGAGTGACGTAGGTGGTGGTGAGAAATAAATTATGGCAAAGTAGGTGGCAGATTTCACCAGTTGCCGTTTAACCGCCGACCGGTTGGCTCAGTTGGTAGAGTGCCGGACTACCGTGCGGGAGGTTGTGGGTTCAAAGCCCCGGCCGGACCAACACTCAGGGTCTTTAAATAACTGAGGAGAAAGTGCTTCCTTTGCAATGACATCTACAAATGGTTAGACTTTCTAGTCTTATCGGATAAGGACGATAAGCCGGAGGTCCCGTCTCACAACTCTTCACAATTAATTCTGTGGCCCTGAGAAAATGAACTTACACTTTTTGCTATCCTTTTCAACCTCTGCAGTTAACTTTTTGTACTTGTCTGTTCTGTAAACCAGCAAGTAGGTGACTCCTTTAAAACAATAATGAAATGAAGCAATAAAATTCTCAAACCTGAATGAGGCCACAAATTACCCACACCATCACACAATCACCATCACGCTGCTTAATATATAATGCATGAACTAGGCCATTTATGTGAGTGCGGCTTAAATACGATATACATAAAATCCTCCCTAAAAATGGTTTGCGTCTTGTTTGGGACAAATGCCTCACTTGCAGGGTGGTTGTCATGACAACATGTCTGTAACAAGTAATTAATAAAATGGTGCATGTAAGCAAGAAACCCTAATGCTTATCACTGAGGAAAACAAAAATTAATACTAGATGTGTCTCTTGAATTTATATCAGCCCCTGAATTGAAAATTATTATTAAGCAGGCAGATTATCAGTTTGTCTAATCAGATAACCAAGAAATGTACGAGCAAACCCAACAGCAGATCACGAGCAAGGTCCACGGAGTGTGCAATAATTTTAGTCTGTTGCCAGCATCCATTTTTAATAACAGAGGTGACATAACACTTTGCTTCATGCAGTACTAGCTCCTGAGAACTAGCTGCAATACCGTTTATTCTAGTAATTTCGCAGCTTATGTAAGACCAGCTCAAGACTCTCGTCTAGCCAGGAACACGAAAATGTACCATTAATACAGGTAGTTCGTGTCTTACTGTATCTAATACACGGTTCATGGAGCTGCAGATTATTTTTCTTGTATAATCGGGCCTACTGTTTTCATGGGAAAAGTTTGGAAAAGAACTCTGAAACCACATGACAATCATACATGTACATGTACATCATTCTGGTTTAACTTAATAAACATTAATAAATTGCAAAATTACACGCGTCCTCCTTTTTTGCCACTGAAAGGTGGTTTAGCAACAAAAACTCCTCATTGGTTAGTTTATTAATTAGCATTAAAATACGGTTAACTTAAGACTTGATCTAGCCACAACCAAAAAGTTACTTGTACATGAACTTAAATATCATTACAAGCTACAGTAGATCAGGTCGAACTTGAAAATTGAACACGACTCACGTGGACACGAGCAACAACAGATCTTTTACCTTCAGAGAGCAGAGCAGTAGCAATTGAAATGAATAGAATAAGAATGGTATCAGCCAACATTCTGCAACGACCACTGAAAACAGAACGGTTACCAGAAGGTGAAATCGTGTGACGACAGGAAAAGGGAAGCTAGCGGTATTATAAGTATTATATTTATAAAAGATGGCCGACTCGTTCTACATGAGCCTGCAATCAAACTATGCCATGCGCAAAATGATCCAAATTTTCCCGGGAAAACGAACCACGAGGGCTGTTTGCAGCTGAAGTTGGCTGAAAGGAAGTTTCTGGTAAAAATAACGATTTACCATGCCTTGTATTGAAGACTGGCTGACAAATCCGCTAAGCGTAGTCGAGGGAATCTTCAATGAAGCTGGGAAACCGGACCATGAACGTGTTCGCGAATTCTTTGCAAAGCGATTGCAAGACAACGAAGCAATACAACGGGTGCCTTCGCTTAATGACATTCCGAGCCATTTGCTGAAGTCCAAGAGTCTAGTTCGATTTCGTTGCATGGTGCAAGATATGTTTGATCCTGAATACTATCTCGCTGTTTATGAAACAGTCAACAAGTCGGACAATTCGTCGACTATGCAGTGCGGAATGTATCGCGATATCATTAGCTGCCCTGAACATTTCGAGCCAATGCTTGAGTCCACGAGAAACGTGACCAAGGAGAGACAAACATTCTACTGCGTGCCGATACCTGGTGAGACAAAATGGGCAAAGAAGAAATACGCGGGGGAGAATGTATCCTCTGGCTTGCAGGCGCATGAAGAAACAGTGAGGGAATGTACAGGAATAAAGAGATCATTTGATGAAGAAGTGGATCAGGGAACACCTGGTAAGAGTGATTAAGATCTCAATTCTCTTTACAGTGTGTATCATACACTGTCCCAGAAAAAAAAAAAACAGATGTCAAAGGAGTTGGGAAATCTTAAGAGTGAGAGAGAGCACAAGTATCTGACATGGAGGAGCCTTCCCTATAAAATGCTTACATCGTTTATTAATGTACATTTACTGATTAATAAAACAGATACATGATTTTAGTTTTCTATCTCCCAACTAGTGTATGTATCAGTCAAATCCAGGAGTGCCCAACCCTCCTTTCTCCCTCCCCTAGGTATACCCCAGGTGGGAGGTTAGTTCCAAATTCATAATTGATTTTGGAGGGAAGGGGGCTTTCATTTTTCTTTTTTTTCTGTCCAAGACTGTAGAAGATGAATAGAAGATAGGGTTTGCACAAGAATGGGTCAAATGTTTTTATCATGGTATTAATAATATGAAGGATTATATTTCAGTTTCAAAATTCCAGCTGTCATTTTGGCAACAGTAGGGAAACAAACCTCTTCACGGTTTACAATATTAGAGTAGTTTGGATGCTTTACTGCTACAGTAAAGTAAATTAAAGGAGCCTCATAAGATAAGCCAAGTGCTCTACTTGGGGAAAAAATCAACTTAAATCAAATCAAATGTTGGGTTTTGAGGAGAGGGGTAAACTGGGGTACCTGGAAAAAACCTGTTGAGCAAAGGAGAGAACCAATACACTCTACTTACCTTGTATGACACCAAGTCTATTGGTGGAAGGCGAGTGCTCCTACCACATCCCTGCTCCCCTCTTATTGATTGATTGATTGCTGTTTTTTGGGGTAAAGTGTACACATCTTTTACTTGGCATGGCATAACTAATGTCTTGTTCAGTAATAGTTCTTTTGTTCTCCTCTTTTAGGCATTGCAGCTTCTAACAACCCTCGTGATGAGGAAGCTAAAAAGGCCCGATATGGTGGGACTGCTGGCAGCAGTAACATGCCTTCAGTTCCATCAGGCACAGATCTTAATTTCCCCCTTCCTAATGAACGTGGTCCAGCTTGCATGGTTCATGTCTATGACCAGGAAAGCACATTCAAGGTTAATGACATGGTTGAGTTTGTTGGCATCCTCTCTGTTGACCCTGGCCTTGCCATATTCCCTGACCAGCACATGGAAGATGCTACTGACTCAGATGGCTTGATCACCCCAGAAGAACAAGCTGTCCACCATCCACCACCATCACTTGTCCCACGGCTCCACTGTTTAACTTACCGCAGTTTGACACACTCTAACCCATGTGTCCCTTTCAACATCAAAGGAGAGTCTTCCATGCAACAACTCATGGGGCAATCAGCTGAAGTCAGAGGGGAATTGTTATCTTTGTTGACACAGGTTGCATATGGTGATTGCCTTGCAGCAGAGTACTTGCTTCTTCACTTGGTTTCCTCGGTTTACAATTGGACAGGAATTACACCATTTGGGAAGTTTGCGCTGAATGTTAGTGGGTGTTCACAGTCATTTCCACAGGAGGTACACAAAGTGTTTGAGTATCTTGTACCTAAGTGTCATTTCCTGTCTATGACACTGAACAACATGAATACCTTGAACTTTGTACCAAAGAAGGACTACACAGCAAATCGGCTGAGGAGCGGTATCCTCCAGTTACCAGACAGCTCAAACTTGATCTTGGATGAGACAGCCTTAGAAGCTGGGCAACTGAATGAAAATGGAGTCAACAATGTAACAGCCTTGGGGCATGTCATCTCTTGGCAGAAACTTGAGTACGACTTCAATTTTTACAAAGCAGAGTTCACTACCAACCTGCTGGTGTTGATTCTCTCTGAAGGAAAGTCCCTTCTTCCATCAGATTGCCATGTGGTCCTGAGACAGCACAGTGCACCTCAACCAGCAGAAAGAGTTTTGAGCAGGATTTCCCCAGACACCATGGAACATATGCGAGCTTTCTTGGGAGTGGCACGATTGGCTGAGTACTCATTGTCATCTGAGATGCAAGACGTTCTGCAGGATGATTTTGTGAAGAGCAGGCAGCAAGATCGTAGAAACATGACGGCAGAAGACTTTCACCAGCTACTGCTGATGTCACGACTGATGTCTCTGAGTTGTGGGCAAAGTACTCTCACACCAGAAATGTTGAACCATGTTAAACAGATGGAAGCAGAGAGAAGAGCAAGATTAGCAGCATCTGGCAGTTCTCGCCACTAACTTGTCATACTGCGTTATGTACTGTAGCCATTGCTGTTTACTGCTTATCCAAGGGACAGCTATACATGTATTACATGGCTATCAATTTCCCTTCATCTCAACTTTAACATTAGTATAGTGTAAGAGCTAGCACTATAGACTGATTTTGCAGTGTGTTTTCTTGCAATTGCAGAACATTTGTAATGACCATAACCTTTAATTGACTTGAGCCAAGCAGTGGTCCAGATAAGAAGAGGGTCTCTGTTTAAAAACCGTACAAAGTCAGCTACATGACCCAACAAATTAATAGAAAATTTTGGTTTGGTGGGAGCAGTGGAAATTTGACCCATGGAATTCCTTTGTGGAATCCTGGCCAAGTATTGTGATGGATTTCAAGAAAGAAAAATTGGCCTTGTCAATGTACAACCACACTTAAGCTTAGGTAAGGTATCTTTTATGCACTATACTCCCCACAGACTGACCAGTGAAAACAAGCTCATGTTCATTTTAAACTGCTGAAAGTTCTCTTTGACAATTAGTGAATTAGTCGGGACCACAGTAATTGGTTATGCTGTTGTGGCCTCCCTGCCCCATATTTGTTTAACGGGGTAAAATCAAACAAAATAAAATAAAATTAGTGTCTACATGTGAATAACAGCTTTTAGTAAAATCCAACTAGTGGTCTATTATCAATGCTGCGTTCTGATTGGTTGAGCTACTAGTAGGCTATTTGTTATAGCCCACCAGTAGCAAAAAGCGCCGGCTTTGAAAACCAAAACAATGGCGGCTGAATCGAGTTTTGCTGAAGTTTCGGACAAGTATTTGAGCTCATTATTACATAAATCTATACCAAACTCTACAAAGAAGTCAACTAAATATGGAATGAAGATATTTAATGGTAGGAATGCACAAAATAAATTTAAACTGTTGACAAATGTTAGGGTAAATTTGACTCCTTTTGCAACTACAATTTCTATCGTCTTTGTTTTGGTGGCAAAAAAGAGTTAAAGTCTAGCTTTAACTAGCGAAAGATGTTTTGTCTCGATATTTTTTTGACCAACTAGTTGGATTTTACTAAAACAATTATTCCTCTCACCCTCATGGCCTCTGAGTCAATAGCCCATTCGGCCTCATGGGCTATTGACTCAGAATAAGAGGAATAATTGTTAAATAACAGGGTTCGTATGGGTCCTGGAAACCCTGGAAATCTGTTGAACTGAATGAAATAATGAAGTTTTCCCTAAACCAGATGAACAAACTTTTTTTAGTGTTATTACAATGTATGCATTTATGGTTTTGACCACATAAATATTTCTCTTTTGTGTTTTTTCTCAATACAAAGTCCCTTCTGTTCTTGTCACTGACAAGGTAACTAGACTGCGATCATTCTCTTTCTTTTGATTTATCAGTCTATTTCTTTTTTGTCCTTGTAAAAGATGGCAGAGAAAAAAGAAGTCATCTACAGAATTCAATCTGCTGTACAAACAAAGCAGGAGGGGAGCGTTTTGGAATTGAAGATTAATTAAAAGTTAGAAGGTCAAAATAAAGCAATACGTTCTTTTTGCATTCAAAAGCAGTTCTCTTGACTCTTGAAATTAAGCGCAATTTAATTTCTTCATGGAATGAAACTAGAGCCCTTTACTCACAAATTTCATTTGAGTTTCGAAGTTAATGATACCCATCAAATGGTACTTGGAAATTTTCTTTTTGCGCACAGATTGAGTGCACTTACAAAGCATCCGGACAAAGGACCTGCCGGCCGGACCAGGGGCCTTCAAACGGAGTGGCC
>OX419335.1:43420524-43490524 GCA_948470475.1 Galaxea fascicularis | reverse complement strand
GAAACACGCACCGTAATCCCGCAACATAATTATAGGGAGCTTAAATGAGCACTGTCACCGGGATTTTTGCTATTTTTGGTTCAGTTCTGCCAAAATAACTGCCTTTTACCTGTTATCGTGTAAAAAAGCAGGGAGAGCCAACCATAATAACCTTTTTGGCGATTTTTCAGCGCATAGCTTGAAATTTTGAAAAAATTGGCAAGCTTTTCAAATTTCAATCCATTTCCATCCTCGTCATCTTTGATGGAATACAGGAGCTTATGCTGTCAATGCAGTACTACGGTATTTAGGAGCAAAACCAGACCATTATTTTAAGGTTTCCACTGATGATCCCACTGATGCATTAGCACCTTTAACCTTTTAAGTGATGGTACAATAGCGTGGCAGTGCCCCTTTAAGCAACGAGCACGGCGACGGCAACGGCAACGAGAACGCCACAAAACAATGGGATTAATGAGCAAAAACGATCGCTCCACTGCACTTGCGTTTACATTTTGGTACATTTCTTTACCGTCCTATGCAAAACAACAACGTGAAATGACCAAAATTTAGGTTTTCTCGAGAACGTGTTCGCATGACGGCAGGTTTTCCTTCCTTCTTTGCTGTAACACCGCTCACAGTAATTTAGACCATGGACAGCTCATGTTGAACGAATTGGAATAATCGAGAAAAAAGTTACCAAAACGAGAAGTTGTATTTTGAAATGACGTTTTCGTCACAGTCGCCGTCGTCGTTGCTTAAGCTCCCTATTGTGCTGTTTTTGCGACTGCATGCGACAACGTCAAATTCTATGACTATCCGAGTCGAAATTCTGTTGAATGAGTGGTGACGATGCCCTACCGTCTGTCTATATGGTGTGGTCCGCTCTGTTTTGATTGTGCAATAAATATTGTCTCATCGATCGGTTTCTATCTTTCAGGTCAAAATGTGAATGGTTATGAAAAACATATGATTGGGGAACGCAAGCCAACAATGTTCAATCACCCTGCCACTCAAGCTCCAGCTAATTCAGATAAGTCCAACACGTGTTATTCAATTCAGTTAACTGGAGTAACGTGGCTACAAGCCCATAGCTTTTGTTTAAAATTTACTTGTAATAATAAGGGCGACCAATTGGCGGTATCTAGTATGTTTTTGCAGATTGCTAGCCAATTAATTTCCATTTATTTGAATTAGGAACTTTTCGTAAAGTCTATATCGTGTTAACGGTGGAGACAAACATCTCTATACAGTGATACCAAAGAAGATATGGGAAAGTTTCGGTTTTTCCTTTACCGCCAAATTTCAAGGATTCCGAAAAATAAACACCGTCGTGAATTTCAAAACGAATTCGTTTGTATTGATACATACATAAATTATGCATTCAAGTTAGTCCTTTCCACGCCAAGTGGTGATTAGGGACCTCCTAAGAGGTTTACTTGGAGGTTTCTGTACGAACCCATCAGAGGCTCCTGGGGATAAGTGGCCAGCCCACCCCTGACGTGTGCGAGGGCAGACGAAAACAGCACCAAGAACTTATGTTCCCTACTCTAAGTTTCATTCGGCGTGTGGGTTCTTTGACATCCCCTTCCAGTTTCACGTGTGGAACAGTGTAGGAGATAAGGCTAGCGGCTACTGTCCAATGACGCGATTATCTGAACTGAAGCAGTCGTTAGAGCGGTACACAGCCAGCATGATCTTACCAGGAGCCCTGGTCTGTGGTCCGGTCTGGGGTTTGAGCCCGCGACCCCCTGCTCAGCAATCCGATGCTCTGCCAACCGAAGTAGCATCAACAATAAAGCGCTTTTTCAACTGCATCGCTGTCACGAAATTTTCTATTTTTTTTGTCATGTTCTAATTTAGCTTTTTGTTTCAGTTTTTCGGTCTTAGTATTTCGGATGGTCCTAGTGTTAATTAACTAGTGTTAATTTAACGTTGTAGTGTAGTGGTTTGTTATTAGAGATGTATTGTAACGTAGTCTGTAACTAAAAGCGTGTAAGTTTATTGTTCTGAAGTGTTGATTTAGTAAAGCGTTGCTATCATAGGATTGTAAAGTATCGTGTTTAGCACACAGGAGTGTAAGTAACATAGGAGAAAATAGTAACATAGGAGTGTAAGGTACCGCGTTTTACAATAATTATGTATGTAAAGTGTTAATTGCTAAACTAATTATGCCTATATATAAATGTAAGTTTCGTGGTTACTGGTTGGTGGTTGAAGTGGAAAAGTTGACGAAAGAATTGAGAAGAGGAGCTGAACGGCCTTTCCTTGCTAAAAGGCATTAGCAGACGCCGACCAAGGTTCAAGGACAAAACCCATTTGTCATTGGCGGTGTTTGTGGGCCTGAGGGTAGAAGGAAGAAGAAGTTGAGAAGTTTTACGGAGAGAAACGGCGCGTCGCGTTGACTGTGGACCTAGCTGTAAAAGCAAAGAAACAATTGGAAAGTAAAAGCTTGATATACCTTTAAGGGGATTTGCCTGTGGGGGAATGAAAGGGAGGGTACTTCGAAAATTTACCTCTCCCGGTTTGTAGTCTACGTTTTGATTTAATTACACTCTGGCGTAGTCTCGATAGAAATCAGTAGAAATCGATTGGATAATTAAAACCAAATCAATGCAGTTGAACTGAATCCTTGTTGCTATCAGAAGTAGATAACAACAAAAAACTTGAACAAAAATATTTGAATTGTTATCAAAAAGCAAAGTAGATAACAACGAGAATATTTCTGATCCATATATATGGCTTATAAGCAATACTGTAACTTCCGTATGTTTTGCAGTAGATAACAATTGAATTGGGAATTCGAAGTTGAGATCACTGTCTACGGACAAATCGTGTCAGCGTACGAATGACTTCGAACTTTTTCAGCCGTCGATGGCAGTCGACAACAATCGTAAACTACAAATGGTACGTGGTTCTATTTCCTGGACGCTTTTCCTCTCGGTCAAACACTCCTCTTTCTTCTTCTTCTTCTTCTTCTTCTTCTTCTTCTTCTTCGTAACATACAAAATCCATTCCAATGGGGAATGGCAAGTAGTCCACTATAACTTTCTATCGGCCGGAGTTGTCTCGTTTAGTCGGCAAAGCTCATTTCCTCTTCAAAAAGTTCACCGACGCACATTTCGTTGCTTCGTAAGCTGCATTGTTTTACTTTCATTGAAGTAATTCCTCTCGAAATACAGAAAAAAGGTTTAGTTTTCGGAAACAGTTATCTCGTAACAAAGTTTTTCAGTTTCAGTTTCCGAATCGAAGCTTGACCAAGGCCCAAATTTCTGAGGAAGATTAAAGTAATACCTCGATAATATTTTGGGAGCTTATTGTAATATCGGGACAAGATGAAGGCCGAAAACCTTTGGAGAAAACACCACTTTAATAAAACGTTTACTGCCAGAGAACAGCAAATTACTCTGGTGACAAGCCCTCGGATCTGCCATTTGTATGAATTGGTTTGCCAGGCCCGGGAAAGTTTGTTTCAGTGGTCACACAACTGAGGCATAAAGTTGGTTTGCATAACTGAGGAAAATTTCTAACTAAACTGTATATGTACTTGTCTTTCAGTTTAGAATTAGAAAATTCATAACAGTGTGTAAATTTCGTCGAAAAGACGAATTCATCGTCACGAAAATGCAACGCCAAATTCGATTGCTACGGACTTAACTGGATCGAATCTGTTTACGACACTCTTGGGTTAACGGGAGTAGCCGACCACATGCTATTTTAATATGGAACTTTCGGTTGTTGCCTTCTCGAAAGTAAATATGAAGTCAAATGCAAAAACAATCCGGGAACTACATACCGTAGTTACTGATTAACATCAGCAACGTTTTGATTTCAGCGATTCTCAAATCAAAGGAACTCGTGTATTGACGCGCCGGAAGATTTTTGGAATGTGCACGATTTGTTTGTATTGATTGTTCCTTGCGTAACTTTGAAAGCTTTCTTTTAAGGTGGTTTGCCATAGAATTATGATAAGATTATCACATACTGGGTGCCCTATTCCTGATCTAAATTCAAATCACTCTTTTGTTATTGTTACCAATTCAATAAAACTGAGTGTTTGTCGATATTTTGCAGATAGAGTAATGCTCTCCAGTTAAAACTAACAAAATATCCTAGCACAAGTGTTCATCGGGTGTCTGAAGCTTCGATTTTAATTTCAGTTTCTTCGATGAAACCTCCTGATATTTTCACAGAAAAACGAAAAAACAAATATAGGTTAACAACCGCAATAGCGGTTTCCCAGGAAAGAAAAAATGGCGGAGAGAAAGCCCCGGGAGCGAGGTTGCCAAGATCCTTTGCGTTTTTAATTTATACCTTTTTAAGGCCGATACACACGAGGGGTTAGCATACTCCAGGAGCAAAACCCCTCGTGTGTATCGGTCTTTATTCTTTCTTTGTTATAACCGTATTTTCAGTGCCGATCATATGGCCTCAACCAGAATGGTTCAAAAAGAGTTGCGGAGTTTTAGTTTATTGCTAAGTATTCTTTTAAAATTTGAGTGTTCGACATGTACATTCGCTCCACCAATGGGTGCAACATTGCAAAGGTGGACACAATGGTACACAAGAAGTTTTACGATGTGTCCGCTGTGATTTTGTTATGTCAGAACCCTTTTGTATACCAGAATTCACGAATTGTCTTTGTTTATGTACATCTCAGATCTGGCCTAAAAAGGTACTCCCTTTCGATCGTCAACTGCGATATGTATAACTGGAGGGAATGGGTTACAAGTCATTTACGTAGAGCATTAATGAAATTGCTTTAAATTTGTTTGATATTTAAGGTAATCAAGGGTTTTACGTAAACAAATCTCAGGATTTGTGAAAAGATCGTTACGAGTCTGCATAACCTCGCAAAGGACCACATATTACATTGTAAATAGATCAAAGTGTGTGTCTACTGACATAATACTAAAGATAAATTTGCTGTTATCAAGAAACAACAAGACGCCAAAGGCGTTTACGCGGGATGTGTTGGTCGATGTTTAATACAGTAACACTGACTAAATTTGAATGGTTGCCCACAGTGAGAATCTATCTTTTCACACGTACAAATAAATGGAAATGTAAACAATTAGTAGAGTATTACAAGCATCGTTCGATAAGTTGTGAGTGAACATACTGGTTCGATTAGTGAACTCATTGGTTCGATTCACGTGAACTCATTGGTTTGATCAATGGAACACTGGTTTCAAGCACATGCCAGCTATCCAATTATTCACGGGTCAATAAACAGGGAAATTGTCAGCGATCGAACCAACAATCACACAAGTTTGTCATGGCAGTCTGTGCAATTGTTCATGGTTCAATACACAAAACCAAAGCAACGTTAAAATGCAAAGGCGTTTTATTTTCGGCTCGAATAAAGCTACGCAAAGCAAAGCAAGCGAACTGTTAGGCTCTCGTATAGCACAATTTAGGTCAATTTATTGACTCGAATTGAGCACATTCCTTTACAAACTTCACTGATCAGACTGATAAAAGTTGTTTGGAAATACAAGACGAATCGAAGGATATAAAAGCACGGTGAAAATTCGCATCCAAACCTGTAATTTTTTGCAAAGTGGATCCCCAGTCTAAGCAGTCAAACGAACTTCAAAACCACACTTTCTGATCTGTCCTCGAAGAGGGATTTCTTCATCATTATCACCACGAAATAGTCACCGTCGACCACCACGTCAAAGCACATGGGAAAACGAGTCTGCAATGTTCTTTGACTACTTATGGCTCACAGAGATCGGAGACATTCGTACCACGATTTCTCTTGCGCCACGTTTTCGAATCTCCAAATATTTTCATTTGAAATGTAATATTCAATAAAACGGTAGCAATTGCAAAATGTATAAAAAGCAGTTATTCTCATTACAACCCACGTTAAAAGGTGAAAATCGATTACAATAACTCCGGTAAATCTCGGGGTGTTTTCGGTCTCACTTCGTGAGATTACTCCGAAAGCTTCCGAAAAGTCACGGACACTCTCACTCACGCACCCGATGACATTATGGTGACTGGCTTAACAGCCAGTAACCACAAAAAGAATTATTACAATTATTACAATTAGAGTTGTTACAATTATTTTTGCCGATTTCTATCGATTTTCTTTAGTGCCTTTGCTAGGTATACAGAAAAATTATTTTAGTGCCCCTCAGGAGTTTCTGGGATTTTCCAGGACGGAAAGGTGAAACAACATTTACATATCCACAATCCCATGGAAATTCAATCCTTTGCGTTTTGCCAATCGGTTTCATTTTAGTTGGCTTTTACGCATAACACCAGAACCTAAAATATACATTTTTTCATTGTTTGTTTTCTGCCATCCATCTTTGATTAAATTTAGTGATTGCTTACGAAAACAAGGAAAAACAGAAAGCGTAAGATCTTGAGGAACGTCAAACCTCGCTAATAAGGGAGGGGAGACTTGGGACACGGTGGGTTCATGATTTGCGGGTTCAAACTCTCAGACCGGCGCACAAACCAGGGTCCTGGTAAGATCATGCTGGCTGTGTGCTCAACGTCTACTTTAGTTCAGATGATCCAGTCAGTGGGCAGTGACGTTAAGCTGCTGGCCTTGTCTCCTTCACCTCCCCACGTAAAACTGGATGGGGACGTAAAAGAACCCAATCACTGATCGAAAAGAGTAGGGACCGTAGTTCGCGTTGCTGTGGTCTGCTCTCACACACATAAGGGTGGTTGGGCTGACCACCTGTCTCCAAGAGCCTCTGTTGAGTCGCAGAAACCTCCTTGGTAACCTCTTAGGAGTGCCACTAGGCATCGAGAAGATTACACACACACACACACACACACATTCTAGAAAAATAATTTCATAGAAGGAATTTCAATTTGATTTGATCTTCAAATAGTGTAAAGAGAATTTCAGTTCAGGTTTCATTATTTTTCTACTCGGATGTATCCCACTCCTTCTAATACTGTTTATTTGTTCTCTCCAGTGTTTCAGTCATACAACCGATATAATGGAGCAAGAGACAGATACAGCCATCAAGGATAACATTTGGTCAAACACATTCCACTATGGGAAGGTAAGATTTCTTTGACCTTGTTAGACGTTCTCTTTTTTGCGTTATTTTAATCAAAATATCCCAATCTCCCTGCTGTCCGCTTTACGACGACTCCAACACTGCATACATTTACTGCTATTGCAAGAACTTGGAGTTCGATTTGTTTTACATTAAGGAGTAAGGAAACCGGCATTAAAGACTTCATAGTTAAGCTTCTTTGTAGCCACATATATTACTTTTTACCTCGGTTTATAGTTGATTTTCTTTGAGCTTTGGTAAAGAATTGCTGAGACGTAAACTAAGGACAACTTAATGCTCCTCTTTCAATATTTTCTTCCTACCGGGTCAGGAATTTTCCATCCTCGGAGACTCATGGGCAGATAGTCGGGACGGGACGAAGCTGGTAATTTCAAGCTGAAATATTGCTTTTCTTTACAAGAACAACACTTTGAAATTTGGTCAGATACGTAGCTGGCCCAATGCAGAATTGATAATTCTGTAAAAGTACGATCAGAGCTGAAATAGGAAATCGATAGCACTGACTTCCACGGCGGCCAAGATGGACCAAAAAGTCAATTAACTTTCAGAAAATTGCGGTTTTGATCTCGTTTTTTTGCGGAAAAGTGCCACCGAGTTAAAATTGGTTCTGATTCTTTTTACTTTAACTCTTTTCTTCCTAAATTTAATTTTTATTTGTAAACTTGCTTCATGACATTTGATGAACACAAACATAATTATTGAATTCTGCGAGACTAAACACGAGGGACTAATTTCGGTCAATTTTGATATTGTCAACTTCATCAGCAACAGAATATTGAAACAAGCTCAAACTGCATGTGTTTTCTTGTCCCATAAAATTTACGGCCTCGCGAAGAATACCACAAAACTTCACACATACTCTCACAGATCTTCTCGGAATAACTCTTACTCAATGTTACTTTGCTTTACGAACAGCGATTTGAAATTTACCAGTTTAATCGCACCAAATGACGCGGAGACTAATCCAAATAAAATAAAACCATTTGTTTTCGCTTAACGTTTCAATTTTGAATTATCGTAATAAAACCCATATGTAACGTCTTAAATAATTTTGAAGAGAAACTGCGACTTAATCCTGCGCTCTGACGATTCGGCAGCCATGAAACTTTGATTTAGTAATTCGCTGACAAGCCACCCAAGAGTAAACTGCATACCTACAGAACGTTCCGCCAAAACACCTGCTTCTGCAGTATTGCCTTCAATTCGATGGTGTCGCTTTTCTTTGAGCTGATTTTTTGAAACTTGTAAGAGATTTTAAACCTATGGATTTGAACTTAACAAGATTTTTCGACCTTCTAGCGATTAACTTTCCGCAGGTGTTTGCGACTGGAAGGAAGACAGATAAATTGGTCATTTTTAAGACGCCTAAAATCAGCAAAAAAATATTTTGAACACTTACACTTTTCAAGACCTTTTATAATAAAAGCACAGTCTGATAAAAATTTAAAATATCCTGCATTGATCGCATATCGGAAAAAATATGCATAATTAAGCCCCATTTGCACGACATTCATTTTAGACCCGGCACTCCTAAATTTAGATACATGGGCCAATAGTTTTGGCACGGCCCACTTGTTTTTTTTGTTATGTAAATGCAAATATGTCGGCATGCGGGCCAAGAAAATCAGGTGGACCGAGACCACCTCGTGAAGTGGTCCTGGCCCCCTAAAAAGTGACCCGCGTGCCAAAACGAGATTTTGCCAGGCTTCAGTGACTTATTAAGTCACCACAAACTCAATAAAGTACGCGCAAATGCTGTCTGCGTGATTCACTGATACAAGTACACACAAAAGAAGAAGTTAGCAATGGTTAACCTAAATTCTGCTGTCGACGCGAGGTAATACAGGGTTATTGCAAGTCGATAGTTTGGAGTAACAGCCTTTCAAATCAATGTATCTTGACGAGATATACCTTTAGAAATTTCATGGAGAAGACATTCAGAAGTTACGCGAGTTGGCCTTGAAAATTTGCATAGCAAAGGTCATCAGGAAAACTTCCTTCGGCCATGTCAAACCAGGCAAAAGACTGGGGATGTCTACCGTACCTCTCTCAATCGCGCAGGGTTTAAACAGCTCAAAATAGATCTCCATATCTTTCAATTTCATTCTACTGCCGATTATTCATAAGAATTGTATCTTTCTACTTTGAGTTCCATAGAGCTTTACCTTAATTTCAATTCAGTGGAGAAAAATATCTCCTACAAGTTTTAAAAGGATCGTTGGGAGCGTGACGCCGTTGCTTTCACAAATCCTAACTTTTGTCTTCAGTTATGCATGAATGAGTTGGCTCAGAGACCTTTTATTATGCTGTCAAATTTTGTTCAACCCAAGCGAATTATGCGAGCCGCTGTAAATATGCCCGGAGGCTCTTTATTTTAAGAGTGCCTTTCTTATTTCAGGTGTGCTCTTTAGAAATGAACATCGTAAAACATAGAACATATTTTTGTCGTTTTTAAGTGTAGCGGACCATGCCAATACCATAGGCCCGCGATGGTATAGATGGTGTTCCGGCGCGAGGGCGACCGAAACAAAACTTCGTCAGCACTGTATTTAACATTTTATTCTTTAGTTGTAAATATCTAGAACAAAATATACAAGTGAATACAAGTGAGAACAAACGTAAGGAGAGCGTACAAAATAGGAAAAAAGACGCGAAAGGAAAATGAAAGGCAACGAAAAGGCTTACCAATGCTGACAGGACGGGAAACACAACGTGAATGAATTCGGAAAGCTACGAGAACTAATATAACTGACGAAATTAACATAAAGTGAGAAATGACAAAGCGTGCGGAATGTGAACACCAACAAAGTGACAATATGCATGTAAAGCGCAATTAACAATCAAATTAAAATCAAAAAACCGAAAAAACCGAAACATCCTGGAGGGCTTGGCTGAATTAAACAAATTCAGCAAACTAAGCAAAGTCATTTAATAAAAGACGGAGTCAATTAAGCAGTCAATTAGAGAGTGTTCATAAATAAAATGTCATTAAACCGCTTCCTCCAATAACACAAGCTTTGCGACTGGTCTCACAAGGGTGGTATTCTTCGTCTTGATTTCGGCTACACGGACGCGGAAATCACTTCCAGGAAAAATCTTTGTCACGCGACCAAGAAGCCATTGGCCTCGCGGAGAATTCTCGTCAACAACTAAAACGAGGTCATTGACAGCTAAATTTCCACTGTTGCGCACCCATTTGTGGCGTTGTTGTAGTGTCGGGATATATTCACGGATCCATCTCTTCCAGAAACAGTCGGCAAGGAATTGCGCCCGTCTCCATTGTTTTCTTCTGTAGAGGTCTTCACGTGCAAATAATCCTGGAGGCAGGGCGAGGTTCTGACGCTGAAGGAGAAAGTGGCTTGGTGTAAGAGGTTCACAGTCAGCTGGATCGTCGCTACTTGACGTCAAGGGGCGGCTGTTAAGAATTGTTACCACTTCGGCAAACACGGTGCGCAAGGTTTCCAAACTAACCAGGGCATTTTGATCTCCAAGGACTGCTTTCATCGACTTGCGAATGCTTCGAATAAGCCGTTCCCAGACTCCGTTCATATGACTGGCTGTCGGGGGCTGGAATCTCCACTCTGACCTTGGACACAGACAACAGGTGATCTCGTCTTTGATCAGGCGCTTGTTCAATTCATCTTCATTCCACTCCTGAATAGACCGCCGAATTTCTTTGTCTGCTCCGACGAAATTCGTACCGTTATCGCTCCATATTTGCTTAGGACAGCCACGATTCGAAATAAACCTGCGGAGCGCTTGAATAAAGGCGTCAGACTCCAGCGAAATCACGTCCTCTATGTGCATGGCACGACTGGTGAGGCAGGTAAAAAGACACCCATACACTTTCTCAGAACCGCGACCCCGCTTGACATGGAATGGACCGAAGAAATCGACACCAGTGTAGGTAAAAGGTGGCTCAAAGGGAGTTAAACGTTCCTTTGGCAGGTCGGCCATTAGTTGCTGCATGGGAGCCTTATTTCGCTTGTGGCAATCTACACACTTTCGCAATACTTGTCGGATGAGAGACCTCCCTTTCAAGATCCAGAAGCGCTGACGCAAAGTTGATAATACATGCTCGCGGCCAGCATGACCCAGAACTTGATGGTAGTGGCGCACTATTAAGGTACATACGGGATGATTCTTCGGAAGTAGCATTGGATGTGCCGCGCTGAAAGAAATGGGGGCATGGCGAACTCGTCCTCCCACGCATAAGGTTCCATCGATCATGACTGGCTGAAGGTTAGCAAGTTTGCTGGTACCCTTGATTGGGCGACCTTTGCTTAGAGAGTCAATCTCTTCAGGAAAGCTCTGACGCTGCACCAACTGGACGATCTTTCGGGTGGAACGTCGCGTATCTTCTAAGTTAATACCTCTTCGTTCTGGGGGGATTTTCTGGCTTTTAATGTAGTCCATGAAGCGCAGTAGCCAGGCGATAAGAATTTGAAGGCGCGGCCAAGACGAATATCGTTGCAGGATTTCATCCAGGGATGTTCCATTAGTCTTGGCGTTAACAACTGTTACGTGCCTCTCAACTCGAACTTCGTTGTCGCCATCTGGGATGCTTCCAATTCGATGAGCAGGCCACTGGCCGTCATGAAGAAGGATAAACCTTGGCCCCGTTAGCCAACGACAGTTTTGCTTGAGGACATGTATATCCACACCTCTAGAACCTTCATCTGCTGGGTTGAGGGACGTTGGGACGTGTCGCCATTGCTCAGGTGTTGAAGCATCGTGAATCTCGGTCACTCTATTAGCGACAAAGGGCTTGAATCTTCTCTTCTCGTTTTTAATATACTGCAAGGCTGTCAAAGAGTCTGTCCAAAAGGTAACGCCGTCGACGGGAAAATCTAATTCGTCACGAATAAGTACATGCATGCGCACAGCTATAACAGCTGCCTGCAATTCTAGACGTGGGACTGACCACTGCTTCAAGGGGGCGTTGCGCGTCTTTCCCATTATAAAGGCGCAATGAACCATTCCTTCGTTATTTACCAGTCTCAAGTAGGCAACAGCTGCATAGCCACGATTAGATGCATCTGAGAAATAGTGCAGTTGGATGTTCGAAATCGGGATATCCTCAGGGAAGGTCTTGAAACACCTGGGGATGCTGATGTTCGCGACAAGAGGAAGAGACTGCACCCAGCTGAGCCACTGCGTTCGAAAGGGTTCTGGGATGAGTTCGTCCCATTGCACTGCCAATCTCCAAAGTTCCTGCAGAAGGACCTTGATCGGGAAAATGAACGGACCTAAGAAGCCAAGAGGGTCATACAGAGAACTAACGGTAGACAAAATTCCACGTTTGGTCGGTGGCTTGTTAGGGGGCACAAACTTGAAGTGGAAGGTGTCTGAGTCTGCATCCCAGTGTAGTCCAAGCGCTCGAGTAACAGGTAATCGGTCAAGATCCAGATTTATAGCAGGGCCTGCACGTTCGTCTTGAG
Source organism: Galaxea fascicularis (assembly GCA_948470475.1). Lineage (NCBI taxonomy): Eukaryota > Metazoa > Cnidaria > Anthozoa > Scleractinia > Euphylliidae > Galaxea > Galaxea fascicularis. Next base: position 43,478,049 of record OX419335.1, on the reverse strand, counting down.
GAAGCATGGTAAGAAATCTTCGGCTATTACTCGAGAACTTCGTGAGGTGAAAATTCCCTTCCTTCAATAACTTAATCAACTGGTCAGCAAGCCAAACTGCCTTCTCTTCACTGGAAACCGACTTGAGGACATCGTCAACGTAGAAGTTCCTTCGCACAGTACTGATCACTTCGGCAACATAACGATCTTCATTGTCATCTGCTGTCTGGATTAGTGCTCTATTGGCGCAACAAGGCGATGAGGTGGCACCAAATATGTGGACAAGCATCTTGTACTCATCGGGGGGATTATGCAGGTTATCACTCCACCACAAGAACCTTAAGGCGTCAGTATCCTTAGGGTGAACTCTAACCTGGTGAAACATCGCTTCTACGTCTGCGATAAATGCCACTCTTTCTTGACGGAAGCGAATAAGAACCCCAAGTAGGCTATTTGCAAGGTCCGGGCCTTGGTACAGGTTATCGTTTAGGGAAGTACCACTGAATTTGGCAGCAGCGTCAAACACCACACGAACCTTGTTGGGCTTGTTAACATTGAAAACGGGATGGTGCGGCAAGTACCATGTGAAATTGGATCTCGTAAGCGTTTCTTCTTCAGTCAACCTTCTCGCATAGCCCTTGCAAACGTAATCATCGATGACGGCTCTGTACTTGGTTTCTAAAGCTGGTTCTCGGTGGAAGCGTCTTCTTAGACCTTTCAACCTAGCCTCTGCTACTGGTCTGTTAAAAGGCAGATGAGGGGGATCTTGTCTCCAAAGTAGACCCATCTGATAATGGCCGTCAACTTTTGAGATCGTTCTCTCAACTATCTTCAACGCCTTACGATCTTCCACGGACATAGACTTAGAGGGAAGTTCTCGATGGCCGGTTCCGCAAGATTCAACACGCCAAAAATTCTCCAGTTGGCGACTAAGAGTGACTTCTTCGCAAGAAATATTGTTGATGTTGAACTGACGCTTAGTTCTTTCGCCGGAAGAACCGCCAAGAATACTCCAACCAAGACAGGTTCTTATTGCAAAGGGTTCGTTAGGATTCCCTTTCCTGACTTCCAGTGGGATAAAGGCTTCCTGAACGCCTGTGCCGATAAGGACTGAAACTTTCTTCCTTTGTACTTCAGGAAAGGGCACTTGTCGTAAGTGTGGCCACTGCTCCATTTTCCTTTGAACAGCAACGTGTCTAAGTGGTATGGTCAAGTCTCTAACGGCCCATGCATCACGTACGGTGACTTCTGAGTGGTCCTGATGACAAACAGAGACGATGTTGAAGTCAACTTTGATTCCTTGCTCCCGTTGGTCTCTCTGACTCACTGTGGAAAGGAAGAGCTGGCCCTGTTCACCTGGAATTTCGAGTTGATCGACGAGGGATGGATCGATCATTGTTACATCGGAGCCAGAGTCGATCAAGCCATAAGTAGTCATACTCTTTCCATTGTTGCCAAGGATCTTTAGCGGAATGATTTGCACGAGAATCTCAGAGGATTTAGTCAAACTTGCACACATACTCGAGGGAGGATCTGCATTGTCTGGCTGTTCCATGGGAAGAGTTGAAGGAACTGCAATTTCGATATTATTGGCTTGATGAACAGCACTTATTCTCGGAGGACTTGGCAAGTGCAACAACGTATGATGGGGCTTTCCACATCCTGGAGCTTTACAGCGTACATATGACTTGCATGTCTTAGATGAGTGCTCAACAGAATTGAGGCAGTTAAAACAGATCCGCTTCATCCTGACGAGTTCACTTCTTTCTTCAACTGGTTTGGACTTGAAATCTTCACAACGGTAGAGTGGGTGCGACTGGGCGCACAAGGGACACCTGACAATTCTGTCATCTTTCTTGTTCTCAGGTCTATCTTTTTCCTTTGTACCACTCGTTCTGAGTGTGGTGACTCTGTAAGGGCGGGATTTATCGTCAACATCGGACTTCTTTGAGGGTTTGGTTTCCGTTGAGGAGCTCGTAAAGAATGGATGGTTAGCCACATCAGCTCGGTCATTTAAGAATTCGACAACGTCCTTAAATGTTGGCATAATTCGACCTTGGCGTTCAAGCTTTTTCAAATGCTCACGGAACTTAGCTTGAGCCCATTTAGGCAATCGTAAAATCATTTTCTCGAGGTTGTCAGTGTTCATTTCTCCCAGACAATTTAAAGCTTCCAAGTTGTCGTACATGGCCCGTGCGGTATCTGCGTAACGTTGTAGGCCTTCTTTATCATGAGGTGCTATGGTGGGACCTTTTGTCAAGTTGTCAACGCACGCTCGCACTATCTTGAAGGGCTGACCAAAACGATCTTGAAGAACTTGAAGTGCCTTTGCCAAGCCTCCCGGAACTGACTCGTATCTCTGCACGGCTCTTAGAGCGGAACCTTCGAGGAACTGCAACAGGCGGGCCATTTTAGTTGGCTCGTCTAAGGCCTTCGACTCTACCATTTGATGAAACCTCTGTCGAAACACGGGATACGTTTCAGGAGAACCATTAAACCTGACAACTTCCATTGCGGGCAAACCGTGATCAGCATTCATCTTCTCCATAGTAGCAGCAATCATCGCAAGAAGGTTTCCATCTACTTGCTGTGGAGAAGGTGAGACATGTTGTGAAACGTCAACAAAGCTTGGAGGCGCTGGGTAACTGTGCCCAAAGTTTGAAGTCGGACCGTCATTGTTGCTCGCCAAGACGCTGAAACGAGGCGCTGAATGACAGGGCTGAACAACAGAAGAGCAACCATATGTAACGTGCGTACCCGAGGGGCCAACAGCGTAGGACCTGGTTGGAAACGTGGGATGTATATTAGGAAATGAGGGCGCAGCTGAAAACCCCGGAACTTGTGAGAATGAGGAGGATGGAAACGTGGAAACTTGCGTGGAGACAGCCGTGAACGGCAAAACTTGCGTGGGCAGGACCGGGAACGTGAAATCTCGCGTGGCGGTGGCTGGAAACGCTGGAACCTGCGTGGACTGGGAAGTTATCGTTGGTACTCGCGTGAACGTGGCTGGAAACGGTGCTGCTCGCGTAAACTGTGAAGGTATCGTGGAGGCCAGGGATGACGTGGCTGAGAACGCCGACATCACGGGAACTTGCGCGGACTCGGCTGAGAATGAGGATACTTGAGCAGCCTTGGCGGGAAACTCGCAAACCTGCGTGGACGCAGCTGGAGTCGTGTAAACTTGCACGGTTTCGGCGGGAAACGCGCTAACTTGTGTGAATTTGCTTGGCGAAAATGACGAAGTGGAGCAAGAGGTGATAGGCTTGTGCTCTGAACCAACGCGAGCGTAGACCGCAGATGAATTTAAGTTTAACAGCTCAGAGTATTCGCTTTCAGCTAATTTAGCTTCCAGCTCAGCCATCTCAGTCTTTTCTTTCGCTTCGGCGACGTCTCGATCAGCTTCCAATCTCGCTAACTCCAACTGCTGTGTCACTTCGAACTCTTTCTGTTTCATTTGGAATTCCAGGCGTTTTACTTCTATTTCTAAGGATCGTCTTCGTTTCTGTTCGATCTGTTTCTCCACCATCGCGGCTTTAGCTGCTGCGACCTTCGCTTCGAGACGTCTTGCGCTAGCTTCAGATAATTTCGACGAAGCCCGGCTTGATACTGAACGTGTGGATTTGGTCGGTGACGCCAGTCTAGAATCCGCGAGCTCTTGCGAAACTCGTTCGTTGAAATGCGTGGCAGCAGCGATAAGGTAACGCTCAATTATTTCATCATACATGCATTTCCTCGCTTCTTGGGACGCGTATTGACGATCTGCTTCGAGTATTTCGCTGCTATCATCGCCTAGTAGGACTTTGTAACGGTGAGACGTTTCTTGATAATTTGACCAGGCCCTGTTAAGGGTTGATTGAAGGGCTTTTACTTTTGATAGGTTAGCGAAGTCAGCGACGAGAACATCAATCTCTGAACAAGCGGTAGTCATCGCAGCGGCGGAACCTCCGCGTGATTGCCTAAGACTTAGCAGCGCCTCTTCCACAGCACCTTCGTCGAGCCGGCTTGCCATATTCTTTCGAGGACGTAGACTTGAACGCATTGATATTTACCATGTTCCGGCGCGAGGGCGACCGAAACAAAACTTCGTCAGCACTGTATTTAACATTTTATTCTTTAGTTGTAAATATCTAGAACAAAATATACAAGTGAATACAAGTGAGAACAAACGTAAGGAGAGCGTACAAAATAGGAAAAAAGACGCGAAAGGAAAATGAAAGGCAACGAAAAGGCTTACCAATGCTGACAGGACGGGAAACACAACGTGAATGAATTCGGAAAGCTACGAGAACTAATATAACTGACGAAATTAACATAAAGTGAGAAATGACAAAGCGTGCGGAATGTGAACACCAACAAAGTGACAATATGCATGTAAAGCGCAATTAACAATCAAATTAAAATCAAAAAACCGAAAAAACCGAAACAGATGGTTTTGCGTCCTGCTTTGATGTGTTTTCAAATAATAGTGACTGGATGACGAATATAACCTGAAACCGTCAACTGTCGGATCTTTTTTCGGCAGAAACCTTGTTTCTTGTATACATAACTTGACTCTGTAACAATGCATCTGTCAGATCGTACATAATTGAAACGCTTCTGATTTTCTGTCTACAGGTTGAACTGGAAGTCGCTAAGACATCATTGATCCAGTTGGATCTTGGACAAGCCAAGGAAATGAGCAGTGAAGATCAGCAGTAAAGTGTAATCTGTCAAGTATTCCAGGGACACGCTGAAGCTGTACAACTACAATACCACCCTAATTGAGATACGGCCGAGTTGTTTTAACCTGTTTGCCAGCCGGCAAAAGACTGTAGTTATAAATTCTAAGAGGCTTTCCCATAATGAGTACAGAAAGCGAAGAGGTTCAAAGGGTAACAGCATACAATTCAGAAGCATTTAAGGATTACAGCTTTGATCGAAGAACTAATAGAGTTTGGTCTCTACCCTGATGAATTAAGGAACCTTGAATTTACTTGTGCCACAACAGAACCTCAAGCCGTTTATTCCATTGATTTTTCACTTTGAATTTGTAAATATTACTTCTCAGTACTAAAATCTATTTCTTCGCATGAACAGCAACGAAACTTACAATTCTGCATCGAAATTAGGAAATATTTTGCGCACGTTTCATTTCTGTTGAAATTTTCCAGCAGTGCTATCGAGTTCTGTTTTCACAATCCAGGGCTCGGCTAAAACCACAAACCAAATAGGACATTTTTTACCAAAACTTTTATGTTGTGCTACTTAATAGTTTCTTCTTCTCGTAAATAGGTTTTTACGAATCTATTTCGTTTTTCTTGCGTTCCCACTAAATTCTGTTTCCACAATCTAAACTCGGCTAAAGCCAAAGTGCACTTACGAAACGTTTTGCCAAAAGGTTTTCATTTCACGGTACTAGACTCTTTTTCTCGTAAAAGGTTTCGGAATCATCTTACACTTAGAGATCGCAAAGATTTAACCATTACAGTATTTTTGGGTCGTCGTCGTCTAAAACATGCATTCAAGATTGCAAATATATAAATGCAAAATAAGAGTTTCAGGCGTATTACTTTAAATTTCTGCTTTAGGTGTTGATTTGCGATAATTTCTTTCCCCTTCTCGCCAGAAGGTATCAGGATTCTAACTTTTTTTTCATAGATGTAATTCTTACTTTCCTGAGGTCTTCGTCATCTAAAACGATTGAATAATGCAACAATACAAGAGATCCTAGCGCATTAGTTTCAAAACTCCTATGTGTTCTAGACTAACTACCAATGACAAAGAAGAAAGTTGCCGAAGTCTGGACAGGAGAGAGGAGAGAGAGAATTTGGCATAAATAGTACTATAGTTAACAACTATTTTAGTCGTAGCACTGCAGCGATGTTTGTGACACCCCTGAAGACAACAAGGTAAGTGAACAAACTCAAATTCGAATATAGTGGCTTCCAACAACAGACTAACTACCAGCGAGAAAATTATGAAAAAAAAATATCGTCTTCATGGGACACTACCATAAGATAGATTCAAATGGAACAAAAAGTATTTTTCCTTATTTTCTTCCGTTTTGCTTAGGAACTAATTTTTTTCCTCACGAAGCTAATTTTCAAAGTAGCAGTACAAACTTTCAAATAAAAGCACTGATTGTGAAAATGACTCGATAGCCAATAATTTATTATTTTGAAACCTGACACTCAAAATTTTCAAATAACAACACGTTCTTTATCCATTTTGGAAAAGACTTCATAGGCCTTAAAATACTTTTTCATAAGTGGCACACGAAATTTCAAGGTTCCTGTTCAAACGAGTAAAAGCACCCCAATTAATTACAATTGGACCATACTGTAAAACCGACAATAAAGTCGGAAATAAACTTTCACAAAAACTAGCAATATTTCTAGTAATTCATACGCCAGACAAAGGACAATTCCCGATATTTTAGACTCGAATGTGTCAAAAATGAAATACCAAATATGTAGATTTAAATCAGAAAGACAAATGTAAAGCTCTTCTCAAAATTTAATAAAACAGTAAACATAAGATAGTTATTAGCTTCAGAATACGAAATGACTCTTATGTCTAGACAATGTATTAAAAAAATAAAGTAAAAAAAACAAAAGATGGCAAATAAAAAACACCAACCCTTCACATTACAGTCAAAGAAAAAATAAAGTGCTGCAACAATAGGCGGCAAAACTTCTCTGTCTCCTTGTTAACTTTATAAAGTAAGAACTTACGATGGAATGGAGAATATCAAAAAGGGAACAGTAGAAAAAGAACAGATTGAAAGAGGGAGGGAGAGAGAGGGAGGGTGGGAGGTACTCCCAACCCTCCCCTCTTCCACTCGGCAGAGTGGGAGAGGGAGGGGTGGGAGGTACTCCCAACCCTCCCCTCTTCCACTCGGCAGAGTGGGAGAGGGAGGGGTGGGAGGTACTCCCAACCCTCCCCTCTTCCACTCGGCAGAGTGGGAGAGGGAGGGGTGGGAGGTACTCCCAACCCTCCCCTCTTCCACTCGGCAGAGTGGGAGAGGGAGGGGTGGGAGGTACTCCCAACCCTCCCCTCTTCCACTCGGCAGAGTGGGAGAGGGAGGGGTGGGAGGTACTCCCAACCCTCCCCTCTTCCACTCGGCAGAGTGGGAGAGGGAGGGGTGGGAGGTACTCCCAACCCTCCCCTCTTCCACTCGGCAGAGTGGGAGAGGGAGGGGTGGGAGGTACTCCCAACCCTCCCCTCTTCCACTCGGCAGAGTGGGAGAGGGAGGGTGGGAGGTACTCCCAACCCTCCCCTCTTCCACTCGGCAGAGTGGGAGAGGGAGGGTGGGAGGTACTCCCAACCCTCCCTTCCGGGATAATTTATTCAGATGTGAATTTTTTACCTTTTTTTAGGACGGAGAAATAGGCCATTTACGAGTTCATGTCTGCCTCCTCTTCAAAGCGAGTCTAAGTGCGAAGTTTTTGTTATGGAAATTAGTTTTTATTCATATGAAAAGTAGAACTAATTACCATCACAAAAACTTTGCGCTTAGACTCGCTTTGACGAGGAGGCAGACATGACCTTGGAAATGGCCTATTGAGATACTGGAAAGATAACTATTAATGTTTGTACAAATTTAGGAGAATTTCATTTGCTGCATGTGTAAAGAAGAAGTAATTTATTCATGTTGTGAAGTTTTTTTAGGGACGGAGGAATATTGATGCGTTGTCGTACTAACTGCTCTGTTATGCAATACTACTAGGCTTGACCCTTGAACTCTTAGAAGTGATTAGCATATTTGTTCTTAGAGTAAGGAGTTGGTAGATGTGAAATTGGGAGAAAATGGGGTGAATCGAGATTGAAAGAAAGGTAAAAAGGTATACACATAAATTATAGTCTGGAAATGGTGAAAGAGGCACGGTATTGTGGTGGAGGACGGTCTGTTCTTAATCTAATTATTTACTAGAAATTTAATGTTTGAACGTCTTTCAATATTTTCCACTTATCCCTTATTTTCAACATTCTCCCAAGCAACTCTTCTTCCTTCCAAAAGTTTACAGGCTTACTGAAACCATTTTGACGGAAGTGATGAAAGGTACAAAAAACAAGGCATTTAAAGGTAAGCCCAACCCTCTCAATATATTGTCCAGCTGAATGGACAAACTTATCAGGCAGAGGTTATGTTAATATTACCCCAAATTCTCTTAACTAATGCACAAAGAAAGTTATAGAAATGAGAATTGATATTGAACTAAGAAGTCTCACTAGTTCTGTTTCCGTTTTCTTAGGGATAGCTTGGGAGTCGGAATTCTCCTTTTCGTTCTCTCTCTTATGGAGTGAAGTTAACTGGGTTGAACTTGCACTCTTTCCCTTTCTCCACAGGAGGTAGAGAAGGCCTTCTCTTCTTAGAGAGGGAGGGGTGAGAGGTTCTTTCATCATTAGTCCCCAGGGAATCACTTTTTTTTTATGGTTTTTAATTAATTTTATTTTTCAAGTTTGATTTGCTCCTATGGTGTTTTGTGTGCTGTCTCCAGTGTGACCAGTTCTTTTAATTTTCTGTTTGCTCTTGAGAAAGAGCTACTTGTTTCATGTAACTGATTTATTTTCCTTTTTCACTAAAGCTTTTAAAACATTAGTTTGCCTAATTACTGGTGGCTGTGGACGAGCACTTTGAATTTTAGTGCTAAGGCTTCGATAAATGGTCCTATACAACAATACGGCTGTGACTCGAGGTAGTAGCTGGGGACAGTTTTTTTTGAGTGTCTTGTACACGGAGGGTCTCCTGTTCCCAGTAGGAGGCGACTGAAATTGGTTCTACATCCAAGGACCCCTGTGCCAAGCTTTGTTGGTAAATCCCCAAACCATAGGCCTTTGGTACTTCCCAGTTAAAAGTAAAGTACACAGACACGGAGGATTGGCCACATTGTAGACTTTGTGGCAGTTTACTATGAAAAGTGTAAACTCTAACAGTTTTTTTCCGACTGTTTGTTCTTCTTCAACTAACCACACACACAAAGGATCAAAATTGATCAGGGCAGTGCCAATCAAACCAAGCTTTGACGACAGCCTTTAAAGTAGCCACGTAGCTGAATCGGCTATCCAGGTTAAATAAAGTTTGCCTTTTTTATTATAAGTTTTTATTTAAGAATTACTACACAATGTTTATAAAATGGACACCACACTAAGAACGTTAGTTTACGACGTTGCACTGTGTACAATACACTGCTTCTGGTTAAATAAAGTTAGTTACTTGTTCGAATGTAAGCAGGCTGCACCTTTGCCCTTCGATGACATTGACGCGAGAATAGTAAATTCATGAATATTGGGGAGAGAAAGATATCAGCAGATCAACAAGAAGATACCAAAGAAGTGCTTCGACAGTTTTTGGAACGTGATCTTGGTTACAAAGATGCAAGAGACTGCTGAGATTCAGCGGGTTCACCGAATAGGCAAGGGAAGGAATGGAGGACTGCGACCCATACTAGCCCGCTTTTTACCTTATAAAGATTGCGAGGAAATATTGGCGCCGGGTCATCGATTTTGTAAGGCACAAAATACCAAATGTTCAAAGACCCTCCACCAAGATCGTCAACAGGCAAAAAGTACAACTTGACACTGAAACAAGCTCGAAGGAACCAACCAGACAAACTATACATAAATGGTGAGTATTGGTCTGCTGGCAAGGAACTCGAGATATCCGATGGCCGCTAATCTTGAGAACAGCCAAAGTGTAACGTTTAAGCCACTATTAAAATCAAACTTAAATTCTTATTGAGGGCGTACGCAAACGGAGAGTTTTGAAGATAGGCCGCAAGCAAAACGAATCAGCATTGCAAACTTCAACTCTTTGTGTCCTACGGCTGTTTTTATTGCTGTCTTTGTGTATTTTTGTCCGCATATTTTCTGACCCTTTTTTTTTTTATTTTGTAGTTTACACCCTTGATCAATCACAGAAGTGCTCTTGGGGATGGATGGCCAGGGAAATTTATATTACAAACCAAAGTAAACAAATAAATGGATCTTAAAATAGGGTCTCTTAATGTAAGAGGATTAGGAGACAAGGCAAATCATCGGGAAACGTTTAATTGGCTCCGCTCGAAAAAGATGTCAATATTTTTCCTTCAAGAAGTTCATTGTACTGAAGAAAATAAGCATGATTGCCGAGCAGAATGGGGACATCAAGTACTATTTAGCTGTGGCTCAAGCAAAACTGCAGGTGTTGCCATTCTCTTTAACAACAATTTTGACTTTCAAATTTCTAAAGCTTATTCAGACCCCGGGGGACCCTTCATAGTATGTGACTTTATTACAAATGGGAAGCACCTGTTAACCAAATCAAATCAATTATACAACAAACTAAGGATGAATATGCGAAGGATATGTTTGTACTCTGGGAAATGGTAAAACTGAAAGTAAGGGAGGAATCAATGAAATATGGAGCATCTAAGGAAAAGAAAATGACGCAGGAACGAGAGAATATTGAAACTTTAGAAAAAGATATTACAAATATCTACATAGATAACTCTCAAAAACAAAAAGTATGGTTGCAACTTGAAACAAAGAAAGGAGAATTAGAGCTATTGATTGAATACCAAACTGAAAGAAGCTACTCTCAGATCCAAATCTCGATGGTACAATGAAGGCAAGAAAAATACTAAGTACTTTCTTGATTTTTCTTGAAAAAGACATTGCAAACAGGGAACTATAACTCAGATTAAAACTAATGAGAACAATTTGGTTGTCACCGACAAAGACATTTTGAACGAATGTGTTTCCTTTTATGAAAGCCTCTATAGCTCCAAAATAAACAACGAGTGCCTCACTGAAGACTTTTTTCAACAACCAAATAAAAGACATTTGAATGAAAAAGAAGAATTTTCTTGCAAAGGACTGCTCAACAGGGAGGAATGTCTAGATGCGCCTAAAACTGTCTTCGGATAAAACCCCTGGAACAGATGATCTTCCCGGTGAAATTTATAAGGTTTTCTGGAACGATTTGGTTGATATTCTTACAAACGCTCTCGATTACTCATATGAAACAGGGAAACACTCTGTATTGCAAACACGAGGTATCGTGAAACTTATACCCAAAAAGGCTGCCGAACTCAATTTAGTTAAAAACTGGCGATTGTGCTTATAAGATTGCGACTAAAGCCATAGCGAACCAAATTAAAATTGTCCTTGATGGACAATGTTATTAAATATACTAAAGCGAAAAACATTCCGGGACTTCTTCTTTTTCTTGATGTTGAGGAAGCCTTTGACACACCAGAATGGTTCAAAGGACTTAAGACGTTTTTGGTTCCGGATCACATTATTACAATGGATTAATGTTCTCTACTTCGACACAGAAAGCTGTATTTTAAATAATGGATGGGAAGTAATTTCTTCAAACTTAATTGAGGAGTTCGGCAGGGCTGTCCCCTGCCGCCCTATTTGTTCGTTTTATACCTCTTACTAACCGAGTTCGAGGTCCGTACTGTAAGTTATGGACCGAGAAAACAAGGTTAGTAGGATTTGTTATATCTCTGAGGTTAATCAGGAGTGCGGGAAAGGGAACTTTCAAATTTAGCGGGCTGTACAGTAGAATACGGCCCGCAAAATTGACCAATCACAGCGCACGTACTAACTGAGAGATATAATAAGTAGAAATAATGGCAGAAGGTTTTCGAAGAAGTAATAAGATCATAAAATCGTATAAAATACGCAGACGACACCACACTTATATTAGACGGTTCGGAACATTCCCTCGAAGAAGCTCTCAGGCTATTAGATGTTTTTGGAAATATGTGCAGCAAATCGGAAGCCTTGTGGATTGGCTCAAGAGCAAAATACGATCTTAAACTTTGTCCAGCAAAAAAATTCAAATGGTCGAGTAAAAAAAGTCAAAGCACTTTGAGTGTGGTCAGTATCTCAAAACTACAAAGACAGATTGGAAAAAGCAAAGAACATATTAGGCTGCTGGAAATTTCAGAGACTCAGTCTATTAGGAAAAATTATGGTTTTAAAAAAGTCTAGTGGTATCACAATAAGCATATATTCTTGCCCCTCTCCAAATGGATGTCGAAACAATTAAAGAGCTTAAGGCAATTTTTTACAAATTTCGTTGGAACGAAAAAGTAGACAAAATAAAGCGTAATGTAATAATAAACAACTATGCTGAAGGAGGACTTATGATTGATATAGCTTCTTTTAATAAACCCCTTGAGGCTTATTGGATAAAAGAATCTCTCAGTATTGAAAACAGTAGCAGCTGGAAAAGTATCCTTGATTTGGAACTTCAACCATACGGAGGCAAAGTGGTGCTACTAGGAAAGCTTAATAAAAAAGACATGCACAATATATTTACGAAATCAGGCAATTTGGTTAAAGAAATCCCTGAAATCTCGTCTGCCACCTCCTTTGAGGAGAAATTCACATCAGACAAACACCTTATGTCGTCACCTCTAGGGTACAACTCGCTGATAAGAATTGACGATAAACCTGTCTTTTACAAGGACTGGTTTTTTAAGGGAATAACAAAAGTTGAAAATTTAATGGATGAATATTCTCTAAGTTTTCGTCACCAAATGCTTTTCAAAATGAATACGGCCAGTAGGTTTCCCCTCTAAAATTTTACGGAATGATCTCAGCAATTAATTGTCTACGTAGACAGATAGAGGAAACACAGGCTGGCTAATTGAAAGCTTCCATTTGAAATTCCTGGAAAAACCAAAATCATCAAGACTTGTTTAGAAAAAGCTTGTGTCAAGTAAAAACGAAAAACCAAAACAAAGCCAAGAAAAATGGCACAAGGAAATAAACATTGGCTCACACGAACACATCATCTGGAAAACAGCTTATGAATTGGCTTTTACATGTAGAAAGAACTCAAAACGTATAGTTTTTAACTTCAAATTATTACAACGGCAATTAGTGACCAATACCTTTCTCGACAAAGTGAGACTTGTAGATGATGAGGTCTGTAATTTTTGTCAGAGTGAGAGAGAAAGCCTTTACCACTTATTTTGGGAATGTGGAAAAACAAAGCTGTTCTGGAAAGGCAAAGTCAAGACGGTCTGCCAATTTGCTCCTCACAGATCATGTGTTCAGTAAGCAGAAAAGACAGCTTAAAATTCCTTACCAAAGGAGATAAGATGACTTTCTTCATTGCATGGACAATGGTGTTTTGTAAACAAAGAGATTCAGTGCTGTTGTCCACAGGGCCGGGGTGAGCTTAAATACCAGGTCACCGCCAAGCAAGCAGTGGAATGTTGCTGTTATGTTTGGATAGTATGCACACGAGCATTTTTGGCATCCAATCTTGACGTTACGTGACAAAGATAGCTTCCATGGGCAATAAAAAGGACCAACACAAACAGGAATTCCAAATCGACAGAGATAATAAGTCCTCGTTAGCAAAATAATTTTAATGTAGGTTCGATTGTTGTCGTTTCAGGTCAGCAAATATGAAAAGATGCTATTGTTAGTAAAGTGGGTTCTATTCTTTGCAGACTTAGCGTTGCCGCCCACATTTGAACAAGATAGAACCAGCCACATATCAAACGTCTGTTTTTGAAGCCGATGCTGACTTTCCAGCGAGCACAAACGCCCAGGATGTACTCCGGGTAATTAGACACATCCTGCTCTGAAACAATCCCCCAAAATAGCAGCCATACAAAAGAAAAGAAACGAAAAAGACAGAGATAAGAAAACCGTCACTGTTATGTATTAGCATTATTTGATAGCATGTTGGCAAGTGTTACTGTGCACTTTTGCCGTACAAAGTAGACTAATGTCACAACTTTCCACTGCTAAGACGCAAAGGTATTTCTTATAAAATTGATAAAACCAAAAGGAAAAGCTTTAACACAAGCTCCTTCATGTTGTTACGAGTTTGTTGTTGTTAGAGGAATTTACATTTGTTTTTAGCTCAAAATTTTGCTCGGTGCCCTTAAATCTTGGTTTTTTGCATGCACGCACCATTAACGCGGACACTTCAAATATAAAAGTTTCAGGGAAAATTATCTAGTACAATTTTCTGTAAGCCATAAAACACGTTTTTTCTAAATATCTTTTATTCTGCTACATAATTTTTTTTTCATACTACCTGAAAAGTTAAAAAATTTAGGGAGTTTCCCAACAAAGGAATAGAAACGGTAGCTCACCACCATTTGACAACCCTGAAATGAATTTTATGGACACTATTTGTTAAGCTGAGACAACACTGACCTTTTAACCGATGCAACAGATGGGGTCTGTCTGAGATCTTCCCTTACACAAAGAAATGCTCTGAAGGATAGAGAAATGGAAAGACCAGAAAATTAGGGCAACACAATTCTGATGATAAAATAAAATTTGCAAACCCAGGAAGACAACACAAGCTACAGTCATGCAAACAATCCTTGCAATGGGGGTTTTTACTTTGACTGTTATGCTTTTGTACAGTAGTCTGGTTTTGTTATATTTTTCTTTAGTTAATTATTTTTTCAGGAGAATGAAGCAATCCATTGCATTTGACACACTGAAAAGGCAAACCAGGGCTGTCATTAAGGGCCAGGGCCCGGGGATTTTCCCCTCATATTTTGAGGTATATTCCCGGCTACTTTGATATAAAATCAGCATGTTTACTACACTTCAGCAACTTGAATCCCCCATTATTTTTTGGTATACACTGTATCCCGATCTACTACAAAAATTAGATGACATTGAGATGATGGGTTAATAATTGAAAACTTGTAAAAGGGACAATCCCACTAATTTTCTTTCAAAATGTTGTCTAACTCCAAATGTAAACATGTCACCATGCTCTTAAGGCTATCACAAATATAAACAAGTGGTACTTACACCAAGCCTTAATTGATCCGGCCTTGTTTAGTGAAGCTTAAAAAAAAATGAAAGGCAAAGTAGGAGTACTGTAAATGTTAACCCTTTCACTCCTGATGGTGCCAAATGGCACTTATCATAGATTTTACTCTGTCTAACGCTACACGATTTTACTCGTCAATGGGGAACCCCTTAAGAGGGAAAGGGTTAACATACATGTAATTTGTTAAGCAAAGTAGCTGTAACATAACAAGGAATTAGTCATTTGTTGAAAACCAACCCTGTTTCCCCAGTGTTTTCCTGTCTTTCTCATAAGATAGAAAAATGTGTTTGCTGTGATACATGTAATTTACTTTGGCAGATACACTCTAAGAAAATAAACTCCTAATAAAGCTGGCTCTTCAGTACCCTTCCAAGCTATCCCAATTTAGTGACTGGTTTACCCAAACAAGATGTGCCCACCAGACACATTTTGTTGGGAATGTGCAAATTCTTTCTTTCAAAAAATGAGTTACTGCAAAGTAAGAAAGATTTACCAAAGGTAGAAGAATGTTAGCCTTCGTTGCTTAAAGGGATGGGCATCAATCTACTAATCGAAAAAAATCTGACTACTCAATGAAAGGACCCACGACTGGAAAGGCCTCCCTCTGCCATTGAATTGGCTGGGTTGCTTCTATTACACACTGCTTTACAGTGTATATGGGAATTCTCGATAGTGATTTAAACTGTATCAATATTGCAAAACATTCATAACTACAGGGCCATAACAGTTATACAAATTATTGCCATATTATTGGCCATATACATGTATGACTGACTGTGATTCCAGGTTTCTTGGAATTGCAGTCATTATCAGTAATCCAATCAGTGATTTGCATTATCAGTCATCCAGTCTGTGATCATTAGCAGTCATCCAATCAGTGATATCATTAGCAGTAATCCAATCAGTGATCATTATCAGTAATCCAATCAGTGATCGTTATCAGTCATCCAATCAGTGATTTGCATTATCAGTCATCCAATCAGCGATCATTAGCAGTCATCAGTCATCCAATCAGTGATCTCCACATGATCATTACATGTATTCTTAGAATAATTAGATTGCAATCAATTCATATTTTGAAAGAGCAACAACAACAGTTCCTTCCCTTCATGTTTTACATAAATAAATAAATAAATACTTCATTGACCACTCCCCTAAAGGGGCTTTTCGGCGCCAATGAAACAAATAATACAAATGAAAACAACAGAGTTGACCAAGGAGTTGAACCAGGCACTCACCCAGAACAACTCCAGCTAGTGGCCAGAGCGGGATTTGAACCCGGGTCACTGCATTGAAAACAAGCGCCCTAAACCACTCAGCGATCCTGCCTCCATGTAGAAAAATCACGCAAATCATGTATAAACAGGGTTGGACACTTAATTTTGAGAGTATTCACCATTCAGGTGAGTGACCCTCACCCTCACCCTCACCCCCTCCCACCTGCCTCACAAAGTCGTCCAGCACATGGCAGACCAAGGACCATAGGATTATCCCAGGATTATTACTTCAATGAAAAATTCTATTTAAAGACCTCAAACCCCAAGAAAACACAATTTGGAGACTCTTACTTTATATTTCAAATAGTTTTTTATTGATGAATCTTCGTGAGATCCCTGCAGTTTGCAAGTAAATGTGTCTGTTCTTCTCGGGAGTGGTGATCACTGATGGCTGGATAGTGACCAGCAGTATAACTTTGTACAAGTACATGTGTTATGTAATTATCACTAACAGAAGGCCATATTATGTTGCCTTTCAGCACCAATTTACTAGACAGTTTGGAATGTAAAACTTTGCAAAATAGAAATGGAAAGTTTGTGTTCAGGAATTTTCTCAGCAAATATTATCTAAATAATTTCTTGGCGACGAAAATTGCACTTGTCAAACGGGCGAGTGATCGATGATTTGCGCTCGCCCGACACTTACGACACTCGCCTGGGTGAGCAGGCAAGTGCTAATGTCCAACCCTGTATAATTATTACATTTCCCAAGGAAATCCAATACATTATCCAGGGCTGTGCTCTAGCGGCACCCGGTCGCCCCTGGAGACTTACTTTTGCCATTGGGTGACCAGGAAATAATATTTAGTTTTTGCACCAAACTTACATGCTGGGCGCCTTGGATTTCAAAGGTTTAGAGGTTTGGGCACCCAACTACTTTTCTTAGAGCACAGCCTTGATTATCTGAGCATTTCCTAAACAAAAACAATATCAGTACTGTATTAAGGTAAAATACCTTGATTTTGCCCCTTTACTGGTTTCAAGAAGCATTGCCCTGCATAGTTTGAAGTACTCTTCAACCTTCTCTGAAAGCTAAGGCATCTCTCTCCCTTTTCACTCTCAAGCTACATACACAATATTTGATCGTTCTGATTCTTCAAGTTCGGATTGCCAGGAAAACTTGATTCTGATTTCTATCATGTCAACAGAAAAGCAAACACAGTTGTTGTATGCAAACACCACAAAGTCCCCTGTCGAAAAAAATACAACAAAAGTCAAAGCCAAATTTTAAAATACTTTAATCTTTAAATCAAAACATTTTAACAATCCAATTCCATGCTTTTGACTTACGTTGGCAAGTTCACTGATTTTGGGGAGCTTTAAAAACATCTGTAGCGCAAACACCAATTTGTAAACAAAAGTCTGTGTATTCATAAAGCTGGTTTCAGTTGTGTTACAGTGTAACTCTGACCCTATCCACTTTTATGGGGGTACTTTAGAATAGGAACACTGGGAATAGATCATTAAAATGATTCATCCTGAAAACTCCTCTAATAAAATTAGTATCCCTCTACAACACAGACAACTGTATTGTACAAACATCTGAATCCATTTCTCTGCTATTCTCTTTCATGATTGAATGAGATTAAACCATGTTACTTTGATCAAAATTCCCCAAGCACCAGTTGGTTCAGTTGATACAGCACCAGATTGTTGAGCAGAGGGTTGCAGGTTTAAACCCTAAGACTGCACCTCAAACCAGAATCTAATAATAGGTAACATCATGCTGGCTGCACGCTCAACATCAACATGTACATGTACAGTACCTCAGTTCAGATGATTGTGTCACTGAGGAGTGACATTAAGCTGTTGGTCTCATGTTGTCCTTCATATGCAAAAACTTGAGGGGGGCATAAAAGAACAATAATTCGCACACTTATTGAAAAGAGTAGGGAACAATCCTGCTGTTGTGATCTGTCCTCATGATTGCATATCATGACTTGTAGCAATCTCACTTGCGGCCGGGTGGAAACTTACGGTGAAAATTGAATAGGAGGTAGTACATGTATGTATATGTAAAGGACTGCATGTGTGAAGTATGTATCTATCTGGCATACTGTAAAATACCAGTTAAAAGTGCTCATTAGAATCAGCTTCTTTTCTTGTTCTCTTCTTTCCTGCTTTCTGACAACGTTTTTATGATTTAATTAAATTACGCTTGCTGCGAACTGTACATCTTTCTTCCCAGTACGAAAAAGCACGTCGGTAAAACTGAGTTTAGCTCGTTGAGCACCACGTGGGCCCTTTAACAGCACAGTACAAGAACCTGAGCAAAGCTCGGCATGGTAGCATCGTATCAGCAGTCAATTATCAATGGTAATTTCTGTTCGGAACTTACCGATGTTACCGTAACCCTCATTTAGTTTTGAAACGTTCTGGAAACTTCGTTGTCGTCCTAGTTTCGAATAATCCTCTTGTGATCAGTTTGTGAGCATCACCAACGAACGCGGATAAAAATCCCAGTTTTCGCGCTCGGAACAAACGCTACGTAATGTAAGAATCATCGTACGGTCGCGTCCTTGGTGCGGGCTCTGGGGGATTGGAAATCAGCCAAAGTTTTCCCATCTCCTTGGCGCAATCGTTCAGAGACAGTAGTCCTGCAAACAGGAATGTACCGCAGCACAACCAAAGATTTCAGACACCATCATCAAGGGACAGCAGTCTAAATAATGGAAGGGTGCTAGAAAATCTCAGAAGCCGTCTGTTTGCACCGTACACGTGTGTGGTCTCGAGAACAATGAACATGCAGTCAGCCTCTAGCTTGCAAACAGGCTCTCCGTATGATTTATTCCAAGATTTGCTTTCTAATGGCGCGCGGTCAAAAGCTAGGGGATTGGCTAGGGGATCGCGCTCGGCTGGAAATCGACTTCGAATCGGATTTCGTTCGTAACGTTACTGAGCTCGGTGAACTCGTTGCCTTCAAATTTTTCATGCGGGAGGGGTGGTGGAACGGGGAAACATTCCTGTTTGTTTTTCTCAATATATGTGGCCAAAATCTCATTTCCCCAGAAATCCCCGTTCTTGTTTTGCTCCTCCGGGCCTCGAAAGTGTATCAACTGGTCGAAAATCGAGGTTGACCCTGTTTTAAACATTCCTCTCTGAATATATCAAGAGGATGCGAAATTGGCCAACGTAACTACACTGTAGAGTTTTATAATAAACATAGTTATGAGCCATCCCGTTTTTGGTTTCTGTTTCTGTTCGTTTTGTTTTATTTTTACATCCTTGGCTCTATTTTTTTCTTTCCTCCGTTTTCTCTGGTTCATGTAATTTCAAGGCTCCTTGGGACCCTTATTGGAGTCTAGTTGTGGTCTAACTTGCCTTTTCCAAATTAATAAAGTGCTAGGGTCTAAAATGTTTTTTTATCAATATCATGTATATTAATAAGAAAATATGTAACATTAACTTGAAGAAAAAGTATATATTAGTCACAGCAGCAGCCGCTTTTCATTTGATGTACTGTACATAAACCTAAATTCGCTAGTATTTAGCAAACTGTTCTACTGCTCGACTGTATGGTTTGGGACTTCTAAAGAAAACATGCATAAACTAGAAATTATCCAAAACTTTGCCGGCCGAATACTTATGCATGGTTCAATTCTACGTGTTACCATGCTCCCCCCTCCGGGCACACCCCCGGGGATTTGCAAGTTTATTCGTACTTGGCGGTTTATTCCAACCCCCGGTGCTCCTCATAAACCACAAATAATAATAATAATAATAATAATAATAATAATAATAATAATAATAATAACATTGCGTTAGAGAAGAAGAAAATAGTTTGGGTTTTATGTCGCCACTTCTGAGGAAGATTTCATTAGGGGAGTTTCTGCAGCTGAGGCAATCAATACGGAAGATGTTTTAACAAGTGGTGAATTTAAAAATCAGAGAGCACTGGAACTTAAACAAAACTGGACTGAAAAGAAAATGCATGGATAGTTTGTCAGGGAAATGCCAGAGAATGTTGATAAGGATAAAACGTGGCAATGGTTATCCAAATGTGATTTGAAGATTGGGACAGAAGCGTTGTTATGTGCAGCACAGGAACAGGCCATCAGGACATATTATGTAAAGCATCATATCGATAAGACCAGTGAAAGCCCCCTGTGTAGATTATGTGGGGAAAAAGATGAAAGCGTGCAACACCTAGTATGTGGATGTGAGAAATTGGCTCAGAAGGAATATAAGAGACGACACGACAATGTAGCAAAGAAAGTCCATTGGGAGTTTTAAGAAGAATGGGTTAGTGCATACGGAAAAGTGGTATGAACATGTCCCAGAAGGAGTAGTAGAAAATGAAGAAAGGCGCGTTTACACTACAGGAAAAATGGGTCCAGACTCCATCAAAAAAAAGTAGTAGGGACCCACAACTTTTGTAAAGAAAAGGCGCGTTTACACTACAGAAAAAATGGGTCCGGGCCTCATCAAAAAAGTAGTACGGACCCATAACTTTTGTAAAGAAATACTGGAGTTTCCGCGGGGCCATAGGCGCCTATGGCCCTGCGGAAACTCCAGTATTTCTTACAAGAATTATTGGTCCGTACTACTTTCTTGACGGGGTCCGGACCCATTTTTTCTGTAGTGTAAACGCGCCTGAAGATAAGGTTTTGTGGGATATCAATGTTCAGTGTGACAACGTGATAGAGGCGAGAAGACCAGACATAATTGCAATTGACAAGAAAGAGCGAAAGGGGCTAATCATCGATATTGCTGTACCAGCTGATGTAAGAGTGGAGGAAAAAGAAAGAGAAAAAGTAGAAAAGTATCAGGATTTGAAGAGGGAGATTGGAAGATTGTGGAAACTTAAAAAGATGGAGGTTGTACCTGTAGTAATAGATGCCCTTGGAAGTGTCACCAAAGGATTTGATAGGTGGATTGAAAAGCTAGGGATAACATTCAGTGTTGGAGTGGTGCAAAAGACTGCGTTGTTGGGAACTGCAAGGATATTGAGGAAGGTACTGGAAATGTGAAGAAGAGATAATTCCGTTAGCCCTTGGTCATTTGTTGTCGCCTAATGGAAGTAATCACGGCAATGACAACAGCCAGAACATGATGTTAAACAAAGATAATAATAATAATAATTATAATAAAATCTTTATTACCGTGTCTATGTATTTAGCTCATAGAGCTAATTGGGGACACCTACTATTACAAAATTAATAGAAAAAAGACTATGTACAGTATCATAATAGGAGACGATATAAATACGGCATTATGTGTGAAAAATGAACTTAACAATATCGATTTCGAACAATAGACGTTTTGTCAAAAACGTACACGCTCTTCTAGAGGTTTTGAACAAAGGATGCTACCTGTTGACGGTTATATAATAAAAATATGAACACCGTCTTTGAAAAAGAAAGCTGACGAAAACATTCCGTGCCATCAGAGGCCTCTTTTCCTTGTATTAAGTCACAAGGAAAAGAGGCCTCTGCTAGCAGGGAAACGAAAAAAACGGTAACCGCACTACTGGACAGAACATTAATACTACATTAATGAAACCGTGAGTTTTCGATCAAATTAATTTTTTTAGTGCTTCTGAGTCAAATGAATACCTTTCAATAGAGTATTAAAAAGTCTGGCCCTTTACAGTTTAAATCAACCAGCTCAGAGGACTCGGCATTTTGGACCAATATTTGGTATTCTTCAACCGGTTCGGCGACATCGTGAACCGAAAAGTGGGAAACTTCACAAGAATATTCAGATTGCCCGGCCCCCTACCCCCTGGGGACTAGATCGCTTCAAGCACTTCCCCATCACTTGTCCCGGGGGTTGCCCGGGGAGGAGATGGTTACAGGTAGAATTGAACCATACATTACACCAGTCTTACATGAACTTGGTTGGCTCACCAACGAAGAACTACTATGATTAATTAATTGCTTATTAGGTATATAAAATTTAAAATTTAATTGTACTTCTTGTATCCAAATTTAATTCTTTTAACACATGTAAATTTTGAGAGAATTAGTAATGTATTGTATTGTATTATAATTATTAGCAAGGAATACAAATATAGATGATAATATTCTCATTAATCAAACTGGCCAACACTGTAGATTAACAGTACAGTATTACTAATGAAGAGCACTTAACAAATTCTTAACGGCTGATTTTTTTTTGTTAGAGACTGGTCAAAAAGTATAGACAGGGGGTGAGTCATCAGTTTTCAGACCTTAGTTAGGGGTGGGTTGAACAATTTTAAGGAAGCCACGGGGTGCTTTTACATATTTTAAAAAAACATTTTTTATGAAAAAGGAGAAAGTGCTTTTAATTAGCATTTCTTAACAAACATATCTTAACATGCATCAAAATAATCAAAAGTCCATGCAGTACCTTCTCCAACCAGAAATCGTATTTGGTTTTAGGGGTGGGTCGCTCAGTTTTGTGTAAAAAGAAGGGGGGAGCCATGTGATCATTTTTATACCCCACAATTCCAAATACGTACTCCGGCCACCCCCTGTACTGTTTGACCAGTCTCTTACTGTAAATAATACTAAATGTGTTCAGCCGCTGAAATGAGTTCAGGTTCAAATTGTATCCAAAAGTGACCCTACTATTGCCAGAAATATTCTTTTGCAAAATAAAACTCAATTTGGTTTGTATAATTTGTTTGTTTGTTTATTTCATTGAATCTTTACGTTCTGCTTTGTGTTTTTTTCTCCTCTCTGTCGTTTCCCTGTTGTCTTTCCTTTTCCTCTTGTGTTTTTCTTCTGCCTTTTCTGCTGGTTTCATTTCCTCCTCAGACCCTTCATCCGTCAAGATGGACAATTTTAACTAGAGTTATTCAAATTGTAAGTATTGATTTGAGTTGATCATACTCAGACTAAGGGATCCGCTCTAGTCTGTTTGCCTGTTCAGAGTTTTGTACCTGCCTATTTTCTTATCACTAGGGATATCGAATGGTACCTTCAATCATTGTGCTTAATTCTGTGACAAAATATTGTCTTGTGAGCGACCCGCACTTTAAACTGCAGATGGTGAGCAGAATACCACGTCGCTAATCGGCCTCCGCAAGATTCAAGCCCCCTTTTTTTGGCTTATTTGGTTTAAATTAAACATTTTATCTTTGGTCTTTTTATATGGCAATCCCAGTTTCACAATAAACGGAAGCGTGATCACTGCCTTTACGAAAGATTTCTCGTCAGATTTGGACCTTGTCTTTTGCCAATGTCAGGCACAGGCGTGCACACGCAAGAAGTGGAAACTGCCTGGAGCCAACTTAAACTGGGCCGAAATAGAAGAAAGGGACTGCGGAGAGAAGATCTGCAATCCTATTTGGACGAGAGAATGTGGCGACAATGGAGAGGTGGTAGTCATGATGTCATAATGAGTACTTTCTTAGCTATTTTGCCTTTGCAATTTCCTGTACACACTCCTGTGTTATGACTTTCGTCAAGATTTTGACAACAGTATGACTTTCTATATGTAAACATTTTTCGTCCAATTTGAAAATCATATAGAGCTGTTAGATTTAATGGAAAGATCGGTAAACGTATACTCGTATCGAGAAAACCTTCGCTTGGTCACTTTCAAAGTGGAATGTTAGAAAGAGACTACAATTCTTAAACTGCGATTGGTTTATCAGCTTTTATCATATTCCCTACCGCTATTTTTGTTTTATTTCCTTGTTCAATTTCATCTATAGCATATAGGCTCACTTTTGTGATTTTTTTTCCTGAATGTTAGCGGGAAACAACCACGTAAAAAATGCCAAAAATATTTCTGAATACCCAGTCAATACATGATACTTTACGGCTTATGTGTTTGAACCTTTATACGCCTTTCGATCAATGTATGAAATTGCCTGAGTGGAGTGACATTTGAATTGGTCTGAAACCATACGCGTGATTTCAAAATCGCGCGCATGAGTATGATTTCCGACCCAATTTGCAATTCACGAAGTTCAATTACCACCTTATTACACCATTTTCAATTAACAAGGCTTTTTGCCAATATTAATATTTGTTTATCCATGGAATTTCGTAGGTTGGTATTGTTACATTTCCATTTTGAAGTATAAGAGAAAATTAAAACCAAAAACGCCTACGCTGCGTGAGGATCACCAGTGATTTCAAAAATTATAATTCCAAGTCAGTAATTTTAAATAAAGGCGTGTTCTGCTTTGACATAAGTACGCTTTTTGTTACACTCAGTTAATGTTATTGCATATTATTCTTATTTCTGTTAAAGGCCAACAGTGACCGCCAGTTTCGTGATCTTAAGTACAACCATTAAATTGAAACACAATGGGCAGAATCAAGAAGTTCATGATGATCTTAAGTCCAAGCATTGTTATTGCATTGAATATCATCGAATTAGTGCACGCAATATTATTATTGACACAACAGGGAAGAGGTCAGAGTCAAATGAAGAGCGTTTGCTGCTGTGAATAATATATACTTTTTCTTCAAGTTAATGTTACATATTTTCTTATTACTGTTAAAAGTAATAAACATGATATTGATGAAAACATTTTAGACCCTAGCACTTTATTAATTTGGAAAAGGCAAGTTAGACCACAACTAGACTCCAATAAGGGTCCCAAGGAGCCTTGAAATTACATGAACCAGAGAAAACGGAGGAAAGAAAAAAAATAGAGCCAAGGATGTAAAAATAAAACAAAACGAACAGAAACAGAAACCAAAAACGGGATGGCTCATAACTTTGTTTATTATAAAACTCTACAGTGTAGTTACGTTGGCCAATTTCGCATCCTCTTGATATATTCAGAGAGGAATGTTTAAAACAGGGTCAACCTCGATTTTCGACCAGTTGATACACTTTCGAGGCCCGGAGGAGCAAAACAAGAACGGGGATTTCTGGGGAAATGAGATTTTGGCCACATATATTGAGAAAAACAAACAGGAATGTTTCCCCGTTCCACCACCCCTCCCGCATGAAAAATTTGAAGGCAACGAGTTCACCGAGCTCAGTAACGTTACGAACGAAATCCGATTCGAAGTCGATTTCCAGCCGAGCGCGATCCCCTAGCCAATCCCCTAGCTTTTGACCGCGCGCCATTAGAAAGCAAATCTTGGAATAAATCATACGGAGAGCCTGTTTGCAGGCTAGAGGCTGACTGCATGTTCATTGTTCTCGAGACCACACACGTGTACGGTGCAAACAGACGGCTTCTGAGATTTTCTAGCACCCTTCCATTATTTAGACTGCTGTCCCTTGATGATGGTGTCTGAAATCTTTGGTTGTGCTGCGGTACATTCCTGTTTGCAGGACTACTGTCTCTGAACGATTGCGCCAAGGAGATGGGAAAACTTTGGCTGATTTCCAATCCCCCAGAGCCCGCACCAAGGACGCGACCGTACGATGATTCTTACATTACGTAGCGTTTGTTCCGAGCGCGAAAACTGGGATTTTTATCCGCGTTCGTTGGTGATGCTCACAAACTGATCACAAGAGGATTATTCGAAACTAGGACGACAACGAAGTTTCCAGAACGTTTCAAAACTAAATGAGGGTTACGGTAACATCGGTAAGTTCCGAACAGAAATTACCATTGATAATTGACTGCTGATACGATGCTACCATGCCGAGCTTTGCTCAGGTTCTTGTACTGTGCTGTTAAAGGGCCCACGTGGTGCTCAACGAGCTAAACTCAGTTTTACCGACGTGCTTTTTCGTACTGGGAAGAAAGATGTACAGTTCGCAGCAAGCGTAATTTAATTAAATCATAAAAACGTTGTCAGAAAGCAGGAAAGAAGAGAACAAGAAAAGAAGCTGATTCTAATGAGCACTTTTAACTGGTATTTTACAGTATGCCAGATAGATACATACTTCACACATGCAGTCCTTTACATATACATACATGTACTACCTCCTATTCAATTTTCACCGTAAGTTTCCACCCGGCCGCAAGTGAGATTGCTACAAGTCATGATATGCAATCATGAGGACAGATCACAACAGCAGGATTGTTCCCTACTCTTTTCAATAAGTGTGCGAATTATTGTTCTTTTATGCCCCCCTCAAGTTTTTGCATATGAAGGACAACATGAGACCAACAGCTTAATGTCACTCCTCAGTGACACAATCATCTGAACTGAGGTACTGTACATGTACATGTTGATGTTGAGCGTGCAGCCAGCATGATGTTACCTATTATTAGATTCTGGTTTGAGGTGCAGTCTTAGGGTTTAAACCTGCAACCCTCTGCTCAACAATCTGGTGCTGTATCAACTGAACCAACTGGTGCTTGGGGAATTTTGATCAAAGTAACATGGTTTAATCTCATTCAATCATGAAAGAGAATAGCAGAGAAATGGATTCAGATGTTTGTACAATACAGTTGTCTGTGTTGTAGAGGGATACTAATTTTATTAGAGGAGTTTTCAGGATGAATCATTTTAATGATCTATTCCCAGTGTTCCTATTCTAAAGTACCCCCATAAAAGTGGATAGGGTCAGAGTTACACTGTAACACAACTGAAACCAGCTTTATGAATACACAGACTTTTGTTTACAAATTGGTGTTTGCGCTACAGATGTTTTTAAAGCTCCCCAAAATCAGTGAACTTGCCAACGTAAGTCAAAAGCATGGAATTGGATTGTTAAAATGTTTTGATTTAAAGATTAAAGTATTTTAAAATTTGGCTTTGACTTTTGTTGTATTTTTTTCGACAGGGGACTTTGTGGTGTTTGCATACAACAACTGTGTTTGCTTTTCTGTTGACATGATAGAAATCAGAATCAAGTTTTCCTGGCAATCCGAACTTGAAGAATCAGAACGATCAAATATTGTGTATGTAGCTTGAGAGTGAAAAGGGAGAGAGATGCCTTAGCTTTCAGAGAAGGTTGAAGAGTACTTCAAACTATGCAGGGCAATGCTTCTTGAAACCAGTAAAGGGGCAAAATCAAGGTATTTTACCTTAATACAGTACTGATATTGTTTTTGTTTAGGAAATGCTCAGATAATCAAGGCTGTGCTCTAAGAAAAGTAGTTGGGTGCCCAAACCTCTAAACCTTTGAAATCCAAGGCGCCCAGCATGTAAGTTTGGTGCAAAAACTAAATATTATTTCCTGGTCACCCAATGGCAAAAGTAAGTCTCCAGGGGCGACCGGGTGCCGCTAGAGCACAGCCCTGGATAATGTATTGGATTTCCTTGGGAAATGTAATAATTATACAGGGTTGGACATTAGCACTTGCCTGCTCACCCAGGCGAGTGTCGTAAGTGTCGGGCGAGCGCAAATCATCGATCACTCGCCCGTTTGACAAGTGCAATTTTCGTCGCCAAGAAATTATTTAGATAATATTTGCTGAGAAAATTCCTGAACACAAACTTTCCATTTCTATTTTGCAAAGTTTTACATTCCAAACTGTCTAGTAAATTGGTGCTGAAAGGCAACATAATATGGCCTTCTGTTAGTGATAATTACATAACACATGTACTTGTACAAAGTTATACTGCTGGTCACTATCCAGCCATCAGTGATCACCACTCCCGAGAAGAACAGACACATTTACTTGCAAACTGCAGGGATCTCACGAAGATTCATCAATAAAAAACTATTTGAAATATAAAGTAAGAGTCTCCAAATTGTGTTTTCTTGGGGTTTGAGGTCTTTAAATAGAATTTTTCATTGAAGTAATAATCCTGGGATAATCCTATGGTCCTTGGTCTGCCATGTGCTGGACGACTTTGTGAGGCAGGTGGGAGGGGGTGAGGGTGAGGGTGAGGGTCACTCACCTGAATGGTGAATACTCTCAAAATTAAGTGTCCAACCCTGTTTATACATGATTTGCGTGATTTTTCTACATGGAGGCAGGATCGCTGAGTGGTTTAGGGCGCTTGTTTTCAATGCAGTGACCCGGGTTCAAATCCCGCTCTGGCCACTAGCTGGAGTTGTTCTGGGTGAGTGCCTGGTTCAACTCCTTGGTCAACTCTGTTGTTTTCATTTGTATTATTTGTTTCATTGGCGCCGAAAAGCCCCTTTAGGGGAGTGGTCAATGAAGTATTTATTTATGTAAAACATGAAGGGAAGGAACTGTTGTTGTTGCTCTTTCAAAATATGAATTGATTGCAATCTAATTATTCTAAGAATACATGTAATGATCATGTGGAGATCACTGATTGGATGACTGATGACTGCTAATGATCGCTGATTGGATGACTGATAATGCAAATCACTGATTGGATGACTGATAACGATCACTGATTGGATTACTGATAATGATCACTGATTGGATTACTGCTAATAATATCACTGATTGGATGACTGCTAATGATCACTGACTGGATGACTGATAATGACTGCAATTCCAAGAAACCTGGAATCACAGTCAGTCATACATGTAAAGTAAAGTCACCTTATTTAACGTCGGTAGTTCCTTCAGCTACGAGGCTGGTATCAATGGAAGCCGACGGTGCGCCCTTTACCCCCCTCCCTCTGTCAGTGCTCCGTTTTATGGGTATTTAAAGCTATAGCTACACGGATCAGAGGAAAGTCGAAACAGACGTTGAAGTCACCGAGAATCGAACCAGGGACCTCTTGCTCCGAAAGCCGCACACTAACCAACTGAGCCACGCCTGCCCCTATGGCAATATGCCCCTATGGCAATATGCCCCTATGGCAATAATATGGCAATAATTTGTATAACTGTTATGGCCCTGTAGTTATGAATGTTTTGCAATATTGATACAGTTTAAATCACTATCGAGAATTCCCATATACACTGTAAAGCAGTGTGTAATAGAAGCAACCCAGCCAATCCAATGGCAGAGGGAGGCCTTTCCAGTCGTGGGTCCTTTCATTGAGTAGTCAGATGTTTTTCGATTAGTAGATTGATGCCCATCCCTTTAAGCAACGAAGGCTAACATTCTTCTACCTTTGGTAAATCTTTCTTACTTTGCAGTAACTCATTTTTTGAAAGAAAGAATTTGCACATTCCCAACAAAATGTATCTGGTGGGCACATCTTGTTTGGGTAAACCAGTCACTAAATTGGGATAGCTTGGAAGGGTACTGAAGAGCCAGCTTTATTAGGAGTTTATTTTCTTAGAGTGTATCTGCCAAAGTAAATTACATGTATCACAGCAAACACATTTTTCTATCTTATGAGAAAGACAGGAAAACACTGGGGAAACAGGGTTGGTATTCAACAAATGACTAATTCCTTGTTATGTTACAGCTACTTTGTTTAACAAATTACATGTATGTTAACCCTTTCCCTCCTAAGGGGTTCCCCATTGACGAGTAAAATCGTGTAGCGTTAGACAGAGTAAAATCTATGATAAGTGCCATTTGGCACCATCAGGAGTGAAAGGGTTAACATTTACAGTACTCCTACTTTGCCTTTCATTTTTTTTTTAAGCTTCACTAAACAAGGCCGGATCAATTAAGGCTTGGTGTAAGTACCACTTGTTTATATTTGTGATAGCCTTAAGAGCATGGTGACATGTTTACATTTGGAGTTAGACAACATTTTGAAAGAAAATTAGTGGGATTGTCCCTTTTACAAGTTTTCAATTATTAACCCATCATCTCAATGTCATCTAATTTTTGTAGTAGATCGGGATACAGTGTATACCAAAAAATAACGGGGGATTCAAGTTGCTGAAGTGTAGTAAACATACTGATTGTATATCAAAGTAGCCGGGAATATACCTCAAAATATGAGGGGAAAATCCCCGGGCCCCGGCCCTTAATGACAGCCCTGCTTTACCTTTTCAGTGTGTCAAATGCAATGGATTGCTTCATTCTCCTGAAAAATAATTAACTAAAGAAAAACTTAACAAAACCAGACTACTGTACAAAAGCATAACAGTCAAAGTAAAAACCCCCATTGCAAGGATTGTTTGCATGACTGTAGCTTGTGTTGTCTTCCTGGGTTTGCAAATTTTATTTTATCATCAGAATTGTGTTGCCCTAATTTTCTGGTCTTTCCATTTCTCTATCCTTCAGAGCATTTCTTTGTGTAAGGGAAGATCTCAGACAGACCCCATCTGTTGCATCGGTTAAAAGGTCAGTGTTGTCTCAGCTTAACAAATAGTGTCCATAAAATTCATTTCAGGGTTGTCAAATGGTGGTGAGCTACCGTTTCTATTCCTTTGTTGGGAAACTCCCTAAATTTTTTAACTTTTCAGGCAGTATGAAAAAAAAATTATGTAGCAGAATAAAAGATATTTAGAAAAAACGTGTTTTATGGCTTACAGAAAATTGTACTAGATAATTTTCCCTGAAACTTTTATATTTGAAGTGTCCGCGTTAATGGTGCGTGCATGCAAAAAACCAAGATTTAAGGGCACCGAGCAAAATTTTGAGCTAAAAACAAATGTAAATTCCTCTAACAACAACAAACTCGTAACAACATGAAGGAGCTTGTGTCAAAGCTTTTCCTTTTGGTTTTATCAATTTTATAAGAAATACCTTTGCGTCTTAGCAGTGGAAAGTTGTGACATTAGTCTACTTTGTACGGCAAAAGTGCACAGTAACACTTGCCAACATGCTATCAAATAATGCTAATACATAACAGTGACGGTTTTCTTATCTCTGTCTTTTTCGTTTCTTTTCTTTTGTATGGCTGTTATTTTGGGGGATTGTTTCAGAGCAGGATGTGTCTAATTACCCGGAGTACATCCTGGGCGTTTGTGCTCGCTGGAAAGTCAGCATCGGCTTCAAAAACAGACGTTTGATATGTGGCTGGTTCTATCTTGTTCAAATGTGGGCGGCAACGCTAAGTCTGCAAAGAATAGAACCCACTTTACTAACAATAGCATCTTTTCATATTTGCTGACCTGAAACGACAACAATCGAACCTACATTAAAATTATTTTGCTAACGAGGACTTATTATCTCTGTCGATTTGGAATTCCTGTTTGTGTTGGTCCTTTTTATTGCCCATGGAAGCTATCTTTGTCACGTAACGTCAAGATTGGATGCCAAAAATGCTCGTGTGCATACTATCCAAACATAACAGCAACATTCCACTGCTTGCTTGGCGGTGACCTGGTATTTAAGCTCACCCCGGCCCTGTGGACAACAGCACTGAATCTCTTTGTTTACAAAACACCATTGTCCATGCAATGAAGAAAGTCATCTTATCTCCTTTGGTAAGGAATTTTAAGCTGTCTTTTCTGCTTACTGAACACATGATCTGTGAGGAGCAAATTGGCAGACCGTCTTGACTTTGCCTTTCCAGAACAGCTTTGTTTTTCCACATTCCCAAAATAAGTGGTAAAGGCTTTCTCTCTCACTCTGACAAAAATTACAGACCTCATCATCTACAAGTCTCACTTTGTCGAGAAAGGTATTGGTCACTAATTGCCGTTGTAATAATTTGAAGTTAAAAACTATACGTTTTGAGTTCTTTCTACATGTAAAAGCCAATTCATAAGCTGTTTTCCAGATGATGTGTTCGTGTGAGCCAATGTTTATTTCCTTGTGCCATTTTTCTTGGCTTTGTTTTGGTTTTTCGTTTTTACTTGACACAAGCTTTTTCTAAACAAGTCTTGATGATTTTGGTTTTTCCAGGAATTTCAAATGGAAGCTTTCAATTAGCCAGCCTGTGTTTCCTCTATCTGTCTACGTAGACAATTAATTGCTGAGATCATTCCGTAAAATTTTAGAGGGGAAACCTACTGGCCGTATTCATTTTGAAAAGCATTTGGTGACGAAAACTTAGAGAATATTCATCCATTAAATTTTCAACTTTTGTTATTCCCTTAAAAAACCAGTCCTTGTAAAAGACAGGTTTATCGTCAATTCTTATCAGCGAGTTGTACCCTAGAGGTGACGACATAAGGTGTTTGTCTGATGTGAATTTCTCCTCAAAGGAGGTGGCAGACGAGATTTCAGGGATTTCTTTAACCAAATTGCCTGATTTCGTAAATATATTGTGCATGTCTTTTTTATTAAGCTTTCCTAGTAGCACCACTTTGCCTCCGTATGGTTGAAGTTCCAAATCAAGGATACTTTTCCAGCTGCTACTGTTTTCAATACTGAGAGATTCTTTTATCCAATAAGCCTCAAGGGGTTTATTAAAAGAAGCTATATCAATCATAAGTCCTCCTTCAGCATAGTTGTTTATTATTACATTACGCTTTATTTTGTCTACTTTTTCGTTCCAACGAAATTTGTAAAAAATTGCCTTAAGCTCTTTAATTGTTTCGACATCCATTTGGAGAGGGGCAAGAATATATGCTTATTGTGATACCACTAGACTTTTTTAAAACCATAATTTTTCCTAATAGACTGAGTCTCTGAAATTTCCAGCAGCCTAATATGTTCTTTGCTTTTTCCAATCTGTCTTTGTAGTTTTGAGATACTGACCACACTCAAAGTGCTTTGACTTTTTTTACTCGACCATTTGAATTTTTTTGCTGGACAAAGTTTAAGATCGTATTTTGCTCTTGAGCCAATCCACAAGGCTTCCGATTTGCTGCACATATTTCCAAAAACATCTAATAGCCTGAGAGCTTCTTCGAGGGAATGTTCCGAACCGTCTAATATAAGTGTGGTGTCGTCTGCGTATTTTATACGATTTTATGATCTTATTACTTCTTCGAAAACCTTCTGCCATTATTTCTACTTATTATATCTCTCAGTTAGTACGTGCGCTGTGATTGGTCAATTTTGCGGGCCGTATTCTACTGTACAGCCCGCTAAATTTGAAAGTTCCCTTTCCCGCACTCCTGATTAACCTCAGAGATATAACAAATCCTACTAACCTTGTTTTCTCGGTCCATAACTTACAGTACGGACCTCGAACTCGGTTAGTAAGAGGTATAAAACGAACAAATAGGGCGGCAGGGGACAGCCCTGCCGAACTCCTCACTTAAGTTTGAAGAAATTACTTCCCATCCATTATTTAAAATACAGCTTTCTGTGTCGAAGTAGAGAACATTAATCCATTGTAATAATTGTGATCCGGAACCAAAAACGTCTTAAGTCCTTTGAACCATTCTGGTGTGTCAAAGGCTTCCTCAACATCAAGAAAAAGAAGAAGTCCCGGAATGTTTTTCGCTTTAGTATATTTAATAACATTGTCCATCAAGGACAATTTTAATTTGGTTCGCTATGGCTTTAGTCGCAATCTTATAAGCACAATCGCCAGTTTTTAACTAAATTGAGTTCGGCAGCCTTTTTGGGTATAAGTTTCACGATACCTCGTGTTTGCAATACAGAGTGTTTCCCTGTTTCATATGAGTAATCGAGAGCGTTTGTAAGAATATCAACCAAATCGTTCCAGAAAACCTTATAAATTTCACCGGGAAGATCATCTGTTCCAGGGGTTTTATCCGAAGACAGTTTTAGGCGCATCTAGACATTCCTCCCTGTTGAGCAGTCCTTTGCAAGAAAATTCTTCTTTTTCATTCAAATGTCTTTTATTTGGTTGTTGAAAAAAGTCTTCAGTGAGGCACTCGTTGTTTATTTTGGAGCTATAGAGGCTTTCATAAAAGGAAACACATTCGTTCAAAATGTCTTTGTCGGTGACAACCAAATTGTTCTCATTAGTTTTAATCTGAGTTATAGTTCCCTGTTTGCAATGTCTTTTTCAAGAAAAATCAAGAAAGTACTTAGTATTTTTCTTGCCTTCATTGTACCATCGAGATTTGGATCTGAGAGTAGCTTCTTTCAGTTTGGTATTCAATCAATAGCTCTAATTCTCCTTTCTTTGTTTCAAGTTGCAACCATACTTTTTGTTTTTGAGAGTTATCTATGTAGATATTTGTAATATCTTTTTCTAAAGTTTCAATATTCTCTCGTTCCTGCGTCATTTTCTTTTCCTTAGATGCTCCATATTTCATTGATTCCTCCCTTACTTTCAGTTTTACCATTTCCCAGAGTACAAACATATCCTTCGCATATTCATCCTTAGTTTGTTGTATAATTGATTTGATTTGGTTAACAGGTGCTTCCCATTTGTAATAAAGTCACATACTATGAAGGGTCCCCCGGG
Source organism: Galaxea fascicularis (assembly GCA_948470475.1). NCBI lineage: Eukaryota > Metazoa > Cnidaria > Anthozoa > Scleractinia > Euphylliidae > Galaxea > Galaxea fascicularis. The sequence goes on along the minus strand of OX419335.1, from coordinate 43,444,086 downwards.
GTCTGAATAAGCTTTAGAAATTTGAAAGTCAAAATTGTTGTTAAAGAGAATGGCAACACCTGCAGTTTTGCTTGAGCCACAGCTAAATAGTACTTGATGTCCCCATTCTGCTCGGCAATCATGCTTATTTTCTTCAGTACAATGAACTTCTTGAAGGAAAAATATTGACATCTTTTTCGAGCGGAGCCAATTAAACGTTTCCCGATGATTTGCCTTGTCTCCTAATCCTCTTACATTAAGAGACCCTATTTTAAGATCCATTTATTTGTTTACTTTGGTTTGTAATATAAATTTCCCTGGCCATCCATCCCCAAGAGCACTTCTGTGATAAACTACAAAATCAAAAAAAAAAGGGTCAGAAAATATGCGGACAAAAATACACAAAGACAGCAATAAAAACAGCCGTAGGACACAAAGAGTTGAAGTTTGCAATGCTGATTCGTTTTGCTTGCGGCCTATCTTCAAAACTCTCCGTTTGCGTACGCCCTCAATAAGAATTTAAGTTTGATTTTAATAGTGGCTTAAACGTTACACTTTGGCTGTTCTCAAGATTAGCGGCCATCGGATATCTCGAGTTCCTTGCCAGCAGACCAATACTCACCATTTATGTATAGTTTGTCTGGTTGGTTCCTTCGAGCTTGTTTCAGTGTCAAGTTGTACTTTTTGCCTGTTGACGATCTTGGTGGAGGGTCTTTGAACATTTGGTATTTTGTGCCTTACAAAATCGATGACCCGGCGCCAATATTTCCTCGCAATCTTTATAAGGTAAAAAGCGGGCTAGTATGGGTCGCAGTCCTCCATTCCTTCCCTTGCCTATTCGGTGAACCCGCTGAATCTCAGCAGTCTCTTGCATCTTTGTAACCAAGATCACGTTCCAAAAACTGTCGAAGCACTTCTTTGGTATCTTCTTGTTGATCTGCTGATATCTTTCTCTCCCCAATATTCATGAATTTACTATTCTCGCGTCAATGTCATCGAAGGGCAAAGGTGCAGCCTGCTTACATTCGAACAAGTAACTAACTTTATTTAACCAGAAGCAGTGTATTGTACACAGTGCAACGTCGTAAACTAACGTTCTTAGTGTGGTGTCCATTTTATAAACATTGTGTAGTAATTCTTAAATAAAAACTTATAATAAAAAAGGCAAACTTTATTTAACCTGGATAGCCGATTCAGCTACGTGGCTACTTTAAAGGCTGTCGTCAAAGCTTGGTTTGATTGGCACTGCCCTGATCAATTTTGATCCTTTGTGTGTGTGGTTAGTTGAAGAAGAACAAACAGTCGGAAAAAAACTGTTAGAGTTTACACTTTTCATAGTAAACTGCCACAAAGTCTACAATGTGGCCAATCCTCCGTGTCTGTGTACTTTACTTTTAACTGGGAAGTACCAAAGGCCTATGGTTTGGGGATTTACCAACAAAGCTTGGCACAGGGGTCCTTGGATGTAGAACCAATTTCAGTCGCCTCCTACTGGGAACAGGAGACCCTCCGTGTACAAGACACTCAAAAAAAACTGTCCCCAGCTACTACCTCGAGTCACAGCCGTATTGTTGTATAGGACCATTTATCGAAGCCTTAGCACTAAAATTCAAAGTGCTCGTCCACAGCCACCAGTAATTAGGCAAACTAATGTTTTAAAAGCTTTAGTGAAAAAGGAAAATAAATCAGTTACATGAAACAAGTAGCTCTTTCTCAAGAGCAAACAGAAAATTAAAAGAACTGGTCACACTGGAGACAGCACACAAAACACCATAGGAGCAAATCAAACTTGAAAAATAAAATTAATTAAAAACCATAAAAAAAAGTGATTCCCTGGGGACTAATGATGAAAGAACCTCTCACCCCTCCCTCTCTAAGAAGAGAAGGCCTTCTCTACCTCCTGTGGAGAAAGGGAAAGAGTGCAAGTTCAACCCAGTTAACTTCACTCCATAAGAGAGAGAACGAAAAGGAGAATTCCGACTCCCAAGCTATCCCTAAGAAAACGGAAACAGAACTAGTGAGACTTCTTAGTTCAATATCAATTCTCATTTCTATAACTTTCTTTGTGCATTAGTTAAGAGAATTTGGGGTAATATTAACATAACCTCTGCCTGATAAGTTTGTCCATTCAGCTGGACAATATATTGAGAGGGTTGGGCTTACCTTTAAATGCCTTGTTTTTTGTACCTTTCATCACTTCCGTCAAAATGGTTTCAGTAAGCCTGTAAACTTTTGGAAGGAAGAAGAGTTGCTTGGGAGAATGTTGAAAATAAGGGATAAGTGGAAAATATTGAAAGACGTTCAAACATTAAATTTCTAGTAAATAATTAGATTAAGAACAGACCGTCCTCCACCACAATACCGTGCCTCTTTCACCATTTCCAGACTATAATTTATGTGTATACCTTTTTACCTTTCTTTCAATCTCGATTCACCCCATTTTCTCCCAATTTCACATCTACCAACTCCTTACTCTAAGAACAAATATGCTAATCACTTCTAAGAGTTCAAGGGTCAAGCCTAGTAGTATTGCATAACAGAGCAGTTAGTACGACAACGCATCAATATTCCTCCGTCCCTAAAAAAACTTCACAACATGAATAAATTACTTCTTCTTTACACATGCAGCAAATGAAATTCTCCTAAATTTGTACAAACATTAATAGTTATCTTTCCAGTATCTCAATAGGCCATTTCCAAGGTCATGTCTGCCTCCTCGTCAAAGCGAGTCTAAGCGCAAAGTTTTTGTGATGGTAATTAGTTCTACTTTTCATATGAATAAAAACTAATTTCCATAACAAAAACTTCGCACTTAGACTCGCTTTGAAGAGGAGGCAGACATGAACTCGTAAATGGCCTATTTCTCCGTCCTAAAAAAAGGTAAAAAATTCACATCTGAATAAATTATCCCGGAAGGGAGGGTTGGGAGTACCTCCCACCCTCCCTCTCCCACTCTGCCGAGTGGAAGAGGGGAGGGTTGGGAGTACCTCCCACCCTCCCTCTCCCACTCTGCCGAGTGGAAGAGGGGAGGGTTGGGAGTACCTCCCACCCTCCCTCTCCCACTCTGCCGAGTGGAAGAGGGGAGGGTTGGGAGTACCTCCCACCCTCCCTCTCCCACTCTGCCGAGTGGAAGAGGGGAGGGTTGGGAGTACCTCCCACCCTCCCTCTCCCACTCTGCCGAGTGGAAGAGGGGAGGGTTGGGAGTACCTCCCACCCTCCCTCTCCCACTCTGCCGAGTGGAAGAGGGGAGGGTTGGGAGTACCTCCCACCCTCCCTCTCCCACTCTGCCGAGTGGAAGAGGGGAGGGTTGGGAGTACCTCCCACCCTCCCTCTCCCACTCTGCCGAGTGGAAGAGGGGAGGGTTGGGAGTACCTCCCACCCTCCCTCTCCCACTCTGCCGAGTGGAAGAGGGGAGGGTTGGGAGTACCTCCCACCCTCGCTCTCCCACTCTGCCGAGTGGAAGAGGGGAGGGTTGGGAGTACCTCCCACCCTCGCTCTCCCACTCTGCCGAGTGGAAGAGGGGAGGGTTGGGAGTACCTCCCACCCTCGCTCTCCCACTCTGCCGAGTGGAAGAGGGGAGGGTTGGGAGTACCTCCCACCCTCGCTCTCCCACTCTGCCGAGTGGAAGAGGGGAGGGTTGGGAGTACCTCCCACCCTCCCTCTCCCACTCTGCCGAGTGGAAGAGGGGAGGGTTGGGAGTACCTCCCACCCTCCCTCTCCCACTCTGCCGAGTGGAAGAGGGGAGGGTTGGGAGTACCTCCCACCCTCCCTCTCCCACTCTGCCGAGTGGAAGAGGGGAGGGTTGGGAGTACCTCCCACCCTCCCTCTCCCACTCTGCCGAGTGGAAGAGGGGAGGGTTGGGAGTACCTCCCACCCTCCCTCTCCCACTCTGCCGAGTGGAAGAGGGGAGGGTTGGGAGTACCTCCCACCCTCCCTCTCCCACTCTGCCGAGTGGAAGAGGGGAGGGTTGGGAGTACCTCCCACCCTCCCTCTCCCACTCTGCCGAGTGGAAGAGGGGAGGGTTGGGAGTACCTCCCACCCTCCCTCTCCCACTCTGCCGAGTGGAAGAGGGGAGGGTTGGGAGTACCTCCCACCCTCCCTCTCCCACTCTGCCGAGTGGAAGAGGGGAGGGTTGGGAGTACCTCCCACCCTCCCTCTCCCACTCTGCCGAGTGGAAGAGGGGAGGGTTGGGAGTACCTCCCACCCTCCCTCTCCCACTCTGCCGAGTGGAAGAGGGGAGGGTTGGGAGTACCTCCCACCCTCCCTCTCCCACTCTGCCGAGTGGAAGAGGGGAGGGTTGGGAGTACCTCCCACCCTCCCTCTCCCACTCTGCCGAGTGGAAGAGGGGAGGGTTGGGAGTACCTCCCACCCTCCCTCTCCCACTCTGCCGAGTGGAAGAGGGGAGGGTTGGGAGTACCTCCCACCCTCCCTCTCCCACTCTGCCGAGTGGAAGAGGGGAGGGTTGGGAGTACCTCCCACCCTCCCTCTCTTACTCTGCCGAGTGGAAGAGGGGAGGGTTGGGAGTACCTCCCACCCTCCCTCTCTTACTCTGCCGAGTGGAAGAGGGGAGGGTTGGGAGTACCTCCCACCCTCCCTCTCTTACTCTGCCGAGTGGAAGAGGGGAGGGTTGGGAGTACCTCCCACCCTCCCTCTCTCTCCCTCCCTCTTTCAATCTGTTCTTTTTCTACTGTTCCCTTTTTGATATTCTCCATTCCATCGTAAGTTCTTACTTTATAAAGTTAACAAGGAGACAGAGAAGTTTTGCCGCCTATTGTTGCAGCACTTTATTTTTTCTTTGACTGTAATGTGAAGGGTTGGTGTTTTTTATTTGCCATCTTTTGTTTTTTTTACTTTATTTTTTTAATACATTGTCTAGACATAAGAGTCATTTCGTATTCTGAAGCTAATAACTATCTTATGTTTACTGTTTTATTAAATTTTGAGAAGAGCTTTACATTTGTCTTTCTGATTTAAATCTACATATTTGGTATTTCATTTTTGACACATTCGAGTCTAAAATATCGGGAATTGTCCTTTGTCTGGCGTATGAATTACTAGAAATATTGCTAGTTTTTGTGAAAGTTTATTTCCGACTTTATTGTCGGTTTTACAGTATGGTCCAATTGTAATTAATTGGGGTGCTTTTACTTGTTTGAACAGGAACCTTGAAATTTCGTGTGCCACTTATGAAAAAGTATTTTAAGGCCTATGAAGTCTTTTCCAAAATGGATAAAGAACGTGTTGTTATTTGAAAATTTTGAGTGTCAGGTTTCAAAATAATAAATTATAGGCTATCGAGTCATTTTCACAATCAGTGCTTTTATTTGAAAGTTTGTACTGCTACTTTGAAAATTAGCTTCGTGAGGAAAAAAATTAGTTCCTAAGCAAAACGGAAGAAAATAAGGAAAAATACTTTTTGTTCCATTTGAATCTATCTTATGGTAGTGTCCCATGAAGACGATATTTTTTTTTCATAATTTTCTCGCTGGTAGTTAGTCTGTTGTTGGAAGCCACTATATTCGAATTTGAGTTTGTTCACTTACCTTGTTGTCTTCAGGGGTGTCACAAACATCGCTGCAGTGCTACGACTAAAATAGTTGTTAACTATAGTACTATTTATGCCAAATTCTCTCTCTCCTCTCTCCTGTCCAGACTTCGGCAACTTTCTTCTTTGTCATTGGTAGTTAGTCTAGAACACATAGGAGTTTTGAAACTAATGCGCTAGGATCTCTTGTATTGTTGCATTATTCAATCGTTTTAGATGACGAAGACCTCAGGAAAGTAAGAATTACATCTATGAAAAAAAAGTTAGAATCCTGATACCTTCTGGCGAGAAGGGGAAAGAAATTATCGCAAATCAACACCTAAAGCAGAAATTTAAAGTAATACGCCTGAAACTCTTATTTTGCATTTATATATTTGCAATCTTGAATGCATGTTTTAGACGACGACGACCCAAAAATACTGTAATGGTTAAATCTTTGCGATCTCTAAGTGTAAGATGATTCCGAAACCTTTTACGAGAAAAAGAGTCTAGTACCGTGAAATGAAAACCTTTTGGCAAAACGTTTCGTAAGTGCACTTTGGCTTTAGCCGAGTTTAGATTGTGGAAACAGAATTTAGTGGGAACGCAAGAAAAACGAAATAGATTCGTAAAAACCTATTTACGAGAAGAAGAAACTATTAAGTAGCACAACATAAAAGTTTTGGTAAAAAATGTCCTATTTGGTTTGTGGTTTTAGCCGAGCCCTGGATTGTGAAAACAGAACTCGATAGCACTGCTGGAAAATTTCAACAGAAATGAAACGTGCGCAAAATATTTCCTAATTTCGATGCAGAATTGTAAGTTTCGTTGCTGTTCATGCGAAGAAATAGATTTTAGTACTGAGAAGTAATATTTACAAATTCAAAGTGAAAAATTAATGGAATAAACGGCTTGAGGTTCTGTGGTGGCACAAGTAAATTCAAGGTTCCTTAATTCATCAGGGTAGAGACCAAACTCTATTAGTTCTTCGATCAAAGCTGTAATCCTTAAATGCTTGTGAATTGTATGCTGTTACCCTTTGAACCTCTTCGCTTTCTGTACTCATTATGGGAAAGCCTCTTAGAAATTATAACTACAGTCTTTTGCCGGCTGGCAAACAGGTTAAAACAACTCGGCCGTATCTCAATTAGGGTGGTATTGTAGTTGTACAGCTTCAGCGTGTCCCTGGAATACTTGACAGATTACACTTTACTGCTGATCTTCACTGCTCATTTCCTTGGCTTGTCCAAGATCCAACTGGATCAATGATGTCTTAGCGACTTCCAGTTCAACCTGTAGACAGAAAATCAGAAGCGTTTCAATTATGTACGATCTGACAGATGCATTGTTACAGAGTCAAGTTATGTATACAAGAAACAAGGTTTCTGCCGAAAAAAGATCCGACAGTTGACGGTTTCAGGTTATATTCGTCATCCAGTCACTATTATTTGAAAACACATCAAAGCAGGACGCAAAACCATCTATACCATCGCGGGCCTATGGTATTGGCATGGTCCGCTACACTTAAAAACGACAAAAATATGTTCTATGTTTTACGATGTTCATTTCTAAAGAGCACACCTGAAATAAGAAAGGCACTCTTAAAATAAAGAGCCTCCGGGCATATTTACAGCGGCTCGCATAATTCGCTTGGGTTGAACAAAATTTGACAGCATAATAAAAGGTCTCTGAGCCAACTCATTCATGCATAACTGAAGACAAAAGTTAGGATTTGTGAAAGCAACGGCGTCACGCTCCCAACGATCCTTTTAAAACTTGTAGGAGATATTTTTCTCCACTGAATTGAAATTAAGGTAAAGCTCTATGGAACTCAAAGTAGAAAGATACAATTCTTATGAATAATCGGCAGTAGAATGAAATTGAAAGATATGGAGATCTATTTTGAGCTGTTTAAACCCTGCGCGATTGAGAGAGGTACGGTAGACATCCCCAGTCTTTTGCCTGGTTTGACATGGCCGAAGGAAGTTTTCCTGATGACCTTTGCTATGCAAATTTTCAAGGCCAACTCGCGTAACTTCTGAATGTCTTCTCCATGAAATTTCTAAAGGTATATCTCGTCAAGATACATTGATTTGAAAGGCTGTTACTCCAAACTATCGACTTGCAATAACCCTGTATTACCTCGCTTCGACAGCAGAATTTAGGTTAACCATTGCTAACTTCTTCTTTTGTGTGTACTTGTATCAGTGAATCACGCAGACAGCATTTGCGCGTACTTTATTGAGTTTGTGGTGACTTAATAAGTCACTGAAGCCTGGCAAAATCTCGTTTTGGCACGCGGGTCACTTTTTAGGGGGCCAGGACCACTTCACGAGGTGGTCTCGGTCCACCTGATTTTCTTGGCCCGCATGCCGACATATTTGCATTTACATAACAAAAAAAACAAGTGGGCCGTGCCAAAACTATTGGCCCATGTATCTAAATTTAGGAGTGCCGGGTCTAAAATGAATGTCGTGCAAATGGGGCTTAATTATGCATATTTTTTCCGATATGCGATCAATGCAGGATATTTTAAATTTTTATCAGACTGTGCTTTTATTATAAAAGGTCTTGAAAAGTGTAAGTGTTCAAAACATTTTTTTGCTGATTTTAGGCGTCTTAAAAATGACCAATTTATCTGTCTTCCTTCCAGTCGCAAACACCTGCGGAAAGTTAATCGCTAGAAGGTCGAAAAATCTTGTTAAGTTCAAATCCATAGGTTTGAAATCTCTTACAAGTTTCAAAAAATCAGCTCAAAGAAAAGCGACACCATCGAATTGAAGGCAATACTGCAGAAGCAGGTGTTTTGGCGGAACGTTCTGTAGGTATGCAGTTTACTCTTGGGTGGCTTGTCAACGAATTACTAAATCAAAGTTTCATGGCTGCCAAATCGTCAGAGCGCAGGATTAAGTCGCAGTTTCTCTTCAAAATTATTTAAGACGTTACATATGGGTTTTATTACGATAATTCAAAATTGAAACGTTAAGCGAAAACAAATGGTTTTATTTTATTTGGATTAGTCTCCGCGTCATTTGGTGCGATTAAACTGGTAAATTTCAAATCGCTGTTCGTAAAGCAAAGTAACATTGAGTAAGAGTTATTCCGAGAAGATCTGTGAGAGTATGTGTGAAGTTTTGTGGTATTCTTCGCGAGGCCGTAAATTTTATGGGACAAGAAAACACATGCAGTTTGAGCTTGTTTCAATATTCTGTTGATGATGAAGTTGACAATATCAAAATTGACCGAAATTAGTCCCTCGTGTTTAGTCTCGCAGAATTCAATAATTATGTTTGTGTTCATCAAATGTCATGAAGCAAGTTTACAAATAAAAATTAAATTTAGGAAGAAAAGAGTTAAAGTAAAAAGAATCAGAACCAATTTTAACTCGGTGGCACTTTTCCGCAAAAAAACGAGATCAAAACCGCAATTTTCTGAAAGTTAATTGACTTTTTGGTCCATCCTGGCCGCCGTGGAAGTCAGTGCTATCGATTTCCTATTTCAGCTCTGATCGTACTTTTACAGAATTATCAATTCTGCATTGGGCCAGCTACGTATCTGACCAAATTTCAAAGTGTTGTTCTTGTAAAGAAAAGCAATATTTCAGCTTGAAATTACCAGCTTCGTCCCGTCCCGACTATCTGCCCATGAGTCTCCGAGGATGGAAAATTCCTGACCCGGTAGGAAGAAAATATTGAAAGAGGAGCATTAAGTTGTCCTTAGTTTACGTCTCAGCAATTCTTTACCAAAGCTCAAAGAAAATCAACTATAAACCGAGGTAAAAAGTAATATATGTGGCTACAAAGAAGCTTAACTATGAAGTCTTTAATGCCGGTTTCCTTACTCCTTAATGTAAAACAAATCGAACTCCAAGTTCTTGCAATAGCAGTAAATGTATGCAGTGTTGGAGTCGTCGTAAAGCGGACAGCAGGGAGATTGGGATATTTTGATTAAAATAACGCAAAAAAGAGAACGTCTAACAAGGTCAAAGAAATCTTACCTTCCCATAGTGGAATGTGTTTGACCAAATGTTATCCTTGATGGCTGTATCTGTCTCTTGCTCCATTATATCGGTTGTATGACTGAAACACTGGAGAGAACAAATAAACAGTATTAGAAGGAGTGGGATACATCCGAGTAGAAAAATAATGAAACCTGAACTGAAATTCTCTTTACACTATTTGAAGATCAAATCAAATTGAAATTCCTTCTATGAAATTATTTTTCTAGAATGTGTGTGTGTGTGTGTGTGTGTGTAATCTTCTCGATGCCTAGTGGCACTCCTAAGAGGTTACCAAGGAGGTTTCTGCGACTCAACAGAGGCTCTTGGAGACAGGTGGTCAGCCCAACCACCCTTATGTGTGTGAGAGCAGACCACAGCAACGCGAACTACGGTCCCTACTCTTTTCGATCAGTGATTGGGTTCTTTTACGTCCCCATCCAGTTTTACGTGGGGAGGTGAAGGAGACAAGGCCAGCAGCTTAACGTCACTGCCCACTGACTGGATCATCTGAACTAAAGTAGACGTTGAGCACACAGCCAGCATGATCTTACCAGGACCCTGGTTTGTGCGCCGGTCTGAGAGTTTGAACCCGCAAATCATGAACCCACCGTGTCCCAAGTCTCCCCTCCCTTATTAGCGAGGTTTGACGTTCCTCAAGATCTTACGCTTTCTGTTTTTCCTTGTTTTCGCAAGCAATCACTAAATTTAATCAAAGATGGATGGCAGAAAACAAACAATGAAAAAAATGTATATTTTAGGTTCTGGTGTTATGCGTAAGAGCCAACTAAAAAGAAACCGATTGGCAAAACGCAAAGGATTGAATTTCCATGGGATTGTGGATATGTAAATGTTGTTTCACCTTTCCGTCCCGCCAGTCACCATAATGTCATCGGGTGCGTGAGTGAGAGTGTCCGTGACTTTTCGGAAGCTTTCGGAGTAATCTCACGAAGTGAGACCGAAAACACCCCGAGATTTACCGGAGTTATTGTAATCGATTTTCACCTTTTAACGTGGGTTGTAATGAGAATAACTGCTTTTTATACATTTTGTAATTGCTACCGTTTTATTGAATATTACGCTGATTTCAAATGAAAATATTTGGAGATTCGGAAACGTGGCGCAAGGGAAATCGTGGTACGAATGTCTCCGATCTCTGTGAGCCATAAGTAGTCAAAGAACATTGCAGACTCGTTTTCCCATGTGCTTTGACGTGGCGGTCGACGTGACTATTTCGTGGTGATAATGATGAAGAAATCCCTCTTCGAGGACAGATCAGAAAGTGTGGTTTTGAAGTTCGTTTGACTGCTTAGACTGGGGATCCACTTTGCAAAAAATTACAGGTTTGGATGCGAATTTTCACCGTGCTTTTATATCCTTCGATTCGTCTTGTATTTCGAAACAACTTTTATCAGTCTGATCAGTGAAGTTTGTAAAAGAACGTGCTCAATTCGAGTCAATAAATTGACCTAAATTGTGCTATACAAGAGCCTAACAGTTCGCTTGCTTTGCTTTGCGTAGCTTTATTCGAGCCGAAAATAAAACGCCTTTGCATTTTAACGTTGCTTTGGTTTTGTGTATTGAACCATGAACAATTGCACAGACTGCCATGACATAAACTTGTGTGTTTGTTGGTTCGATCGCTGACAATTTCCCTGTTTATTGACCCGTGAATAATTGGATAGCTGGCGTGTGCTTGAAACCAGTGTTCCATTGATCAAACCAATGAGTTCACGTGAATCGAACCAATGAGTTCACTAATCGAACCAGTGTGTTCACTCACAACTTATCGAACGATGCTTGTAATACTCTACTAATTGTTTACATTTCCATTTATTTGTACGTGTGAAAAGATAGATTCTCACTGTGGGCAACCATTCAAATTCAGTCAGTGTTACTGTATTAAACATCGACCAACACATCCCGCGTAAACGCCTTTGGCGTCTTGTTGTTTCTTGATAACAGCAAATTTATCTTTAGTATTATGTCAGTAGACACACACTTTGATCTATTTACAATGTAATATGTGGTCCTTTGCGAGGTTATGCAGACTCGTAACGATCTTTTCACAAATCCTGAGATTTGTTTACGTAAAACCCTTGATTACCTTAAATATCAAACAAATTTAAAGCAATTTCATTAATGCTCTACGTAATTGACTTGTAACCCATTCCCTCCAGTTATACATATCGCAGTTGTCGATCGAAAGGGAGTACCTTTTTAGGCCAGATCTGAGATGTACATAAACAAAGACAATTCGTGAATTCTGGTATACAAAAGGGTTCTGACATAACAAAATCACAGCGGACACATCGCAAAACTTCTTGTGTACCATTGTGCCCACCTTTGCAATGTTGCACCCATTGGTGGAGAGAATGTACATGTCGAACACTCAAATTTTAAAAGAATACTTAGCAATAAACTAAAACTCCGCAACTCTTTTTAAACCATTCTGGTTGCTATTCACTACAATTAACCACATGTCCTCCTTGAGGCCTTTTATTTTACATGATCGGCACTGAAAATACGGTTGTAACAAAGAAAGAATAAAGACCGATACACACGAGGGGTTTTGCTCCTGGAGTATGCTAACCCCTCGTGTGTATCGGCCTTAAAAAGGTATAAATTAAAAACGCAAAGGAGCTTGGCAACCTCGCTCCCGGGGCTTTCTCTCCGCCATTTTTTCTTTCCTGGGAAACCGCTATTGCGGTTGTTAACCTATATTTGTTTTTTCGTTTTTCTGTGAAAATATCAGGAGGTTTCATCGAAGAAACTGAAATTAAAATCGAAGCTTCAGACACCTGATGAACACTTGTGCTAGGATATTTTGTTAGTTTTAACTGGAGAGCATTACTCTATCTGCAAAATATCGACAAACACTCAGTTTTATTGAATTGGTAACAATAACAAAAGAGTGATTTGAATTTAGATCAGGAATAGGGCACCCAGTATGTGATAATCTTATCATAATTCTATGGCAAACCACCTTAAAAGAAAGCTTTCAAAGTTACGCAAGGAACAATCAAACAAACAAATCGTGCACATTCCAAGAATCTTCCGGCGCGTCAATACACGAGTTCCTTTGATTTGAGAATCGCTGAAATCAAAACGTTGCTGATGTTAATCAGTAACTACGGTATGTAGTTCCCGGATTGTTTTTGCATTTGACTTCATATTTACTTTCGAGAAGGCAACAACCGAAAGTTCCATATTAAAATAGCATGTGGTCGGCTACTCCCGTTAACCCAAGAGTGTCGTAAACAGATTCGATCCAGTTAAGTCCGTAGCAATCGAATTTGGCGTTGCATTTTCGTGACGATGAATTCGTCTTTTCGACGAAATTTACACACTGTTATGAATTTTCTAATTCTAAACTGAAAGACAAGTACATATACAGTTTAGTTAGAAATCTTCCTCAGTTATGCAAACCAACTTTATGCCTCAGTTGTGTGACCACTGAAACAAACCTTCCCTGTCCTGGCAAACCAATTCCGGCATACAAATGGCAGATCCGAGGGCTTGTCACCAGAGTAATTTGCTGTTCTCTGGCAGTAAACGTTTTATTAAAGTGGTGTTTTCTCCAAAGGTTTTCGGCCTTCATCTTGTCCCGATATTACAATAAGCTCCCAAAATATTATCGAGGTATTACTTTAATCTTCCTCAGAAATTTGGGCCTTGGTCAAGCTTCGATTCGGAAACTCATACTGAAAAACTTTGTTACGAGATAACTGTTTCCGAAAACTAAACCTTTTTTCTGTATTTCGAGAGGAATTACTTCAATGAAAGTAAAACAATGCAGCTTACGAAGCAACGAAATGTGCGTCGGTGAACTTTTTGAAGAGGAAATGAGCTTGCCGACTAAACGAGACAACTCCGGCCGATCGAAAGTTATAGTGGACTACTTGCCATTCCCCATTGGAATGGATTTTGTATGTTACGAAGAAGAAGAAGAAGAAGAAGAAGAAGAAGAAGAAGAAAGAGGAGTGTTTGACCGAGAGGAAAAGCGTCCGGGAAATAGAACCACATACCATTTGTAGTTTACGATTGTTGTCGACTGCCATCGACGGCTGAAAAAGTTCGAAGTCATTCGTACGCTGACACGATTTGTCCGTAGACAGTGATCTCAACTTCGAATTCCCAATTCAATTGTTATCTACTGCAAAACATACGGAAGTTACAGTATTGCTTATAAGCCATATATGTGGATCAGAAATATTCTCGTTGTTATCTACTTTGCTTTTTGATAACAACTCAAATATTTTTGTTCAAGTTTTTTTGTTGTTATCTACTTCTGATAGCAACAAGGATTCAGTTCAACTGCATTGATTTGGTTTTAATTATCCAATCGATTTCTACTGATTTCTATCGAGACTACGCCAGAGTGTTATTAAATCAAAACGTAGACTACAAACCGGGAGAGGTAAATTTTCGAAGTACCCTCCCTTTCATTCCCCCACAGGCAAATCCCCTGAAAGGTATATCAAGCTTTTACTTTCCAACTGTTTCTTTGCTTTTACAACTAGGTCCACAGTCAACGCGACGCGACGCGCCGTTTCTCTCCGTAAAACTTCTCAACTTGTTCTTTCTTCTACCCTCAGGCCCACAAACACCGCCAATGACAAATGGGTTTTGTCCTTGAACCTTGGTCGGCGTCTGCTAATGCCTTTTAGCAAGGAAAGGCCGTTCAGCTCCTCTTCTCAATTCTTTCGTCAACTTTTCCACTTCAACCACCAACCAGTAACCACGAAACTTACATTTATATATAGGCATAATTAGTTTAGCAATTAACACTTTACATACATAATTATTGTAAAACGCGGTACTTTACACTCCTATGTTACTATTTTCTCCTATGTTACTTACACTCCTGTGTGCTAAACACGATACTTTACAATCCTATGATAGCAACGCTTTACTAAATCAACACTTCAGAACAATAAACTTACACGCTTTTAGTTACAGACTACGTTACAATACATCTCTAATTACAAACCACTACACTACAACGTTGAATAAACACTAGTTAATTAACACTAGGACCATACGAAATACTAAGACCGAAAAACTGAAACAAAAAGCTAAATTAGAACATGACAAAAAAAATAGAAAATTTCGTGACAGCGATGCAGTTGAAAAAGCGCTTTATTGTTGATGCTACTTCGGTTGGCAGAGCATCGGATTGCTGAGCAGGGGGTCGCGGGCTCAAACCCCAGACCGGACCACAGGCAAGGGTTCCTGGTAAGATCATGCTGGCTGTGTACCGCTCTAACGACTGCTTCAGTTCAGATAATCGCGTCATTGGACAGTAGCCGCTAGCCTTATCTCCTACACTGTTCCACACGTGAAACTGGAAGGGGATGTCAAAGAACCCACACGCCGAATGAAACTTAGAGTAGGGAACATAAGTTCTTGGTGCTGTTTTCGTCTGCCCTCGCACACGTCAGGGGTGGGCTGGCCACTTATCCCCAGGAGCCTCTGATGGGTTCGTACAGAAACTCCAAGTAAACCTCTTAGTAGGTCCCTAATCACCACTTGGCGTGGAAAGGACTAACTTGAATGCATAATTTATGTATGAATCAATACAAACGAATTCGTTTTGAAATTCACGACGGTGTTTATTTTTCGGAATCCTTGAAATTTGGCGGTAAAGGAAAAACCCAAACTTTCCCATATCTTCTTAGGTATCACTGTATAGAGATGTTTGTCCCCACCGTTAAAACGATATAGACTTTACGAAAAGTTCCTAATTCAAATAAATGGAAATTAGTTGACTAGCAATCTGCAAAAACATACTAGATACCGCCAATTGGTCGCCCATATTATTTCAAGTAAATTTTAAACAAAAGCTATGGGCTTGTAGCCACGTTACTTCAGTTAACTGAATTGAATAACACGTGTTGGACTTATCTGAATTAGCTGGAGCTTGAGTGGCAGGGTGATTGAACATTGTTGGCTTGCGTTCCCCAATCATATGTTTTTCATAACCATTCACATTTTGACCTGAAAGATAGAAACCGATCGATTAGACAATATTTATTGCACAATCAAAACAGAGCGGACCACACCATATAGACAGACGGTAGGGCATCGTGACCACTCATTCAACAGGATTTCGAGTCGGATAGCAATAGAATTTGACGTTGTCGCATGCAGTCGCAAAAACAGCACAATAGGGAGCTTAAGCAACGACGACGGCGACTGTGATGAAAACGTCATTTCAAAATACAACTTCTCGTTTTGGTAACTTTTTTCTCGATTATTCCAATTCGTTCAACATGAGCTGTCCATGGTCTAAATTACTGTGAGCGGTGTTACAGCGAAGAAGGAAGTCAAGGAAGGAAAACCTGCCGTCGTGCGAACACGTTCTCGAGAAAACCTAAATTTTGGTCATTTCACGTTGTTGTTTTGCAGAGGACGGTAAAGAAATGTACAAAACTGTAAACGCAAGTGCAGTGGAGCGATCGTTTTTGCTCATTAATCCCATTGTTTTGTGGCGTTCTCGTTGCCGTCGCCGTGCTCGTTGCTTAAAGAGGCACTGCCACGCTATTGTACCATTACTTAAAAGGTTAAAGGTGCTAATGCATCAGTGGGGCCATCAGGGTAAACCTTAAAATAATGGTCTGGTTTTGCTCCTAAATACCGTAGTACTGCATTGACAGCATAAGCTCCTGAATTCCATCAAAGATGACGAGGATGGAAATGGATTGAAATTTGAAAAGCTTGCCAATTTTTTCAAAATTTCAAGCTTTGCGCTGAAAAATCGCCAAAAAGGTTATTATGGTTGGCTCTCCCTGCTTTTTTACACGATAACAAGTAAAAGGCAGTTATTTTGGCAGAACTGAACCAAAAACAGCAAAAATCCCGGTGACAGTGCTCATTTAAGCTCCCTATAATTATGTTGCGGGATTACGGTGCGTGTTTCATGCAAAAGAAAGATGGACGAACAAACGAACTAAAAAAAAAAAACAAACAAATCCGGTGAAATCTTACCTTCTGTAATCGTGGATTTTTTCGCATCGTTCCTGTACGCTCCACCAATCGTGTAAGTTATAATTCACTCATTATGTCATCTAACTAACAAGAGAGAAGAAAAGGAGACCAGTTACTTAAAATTGTATACACTCGGGTCTGGATGCGAAATGTTGCTGTTTAGCGACAGAAAATCTTACGACGCTCACATCATCATCTCGAAACTGAGCAACGAAATCAGGTTGAGTTCGTCTGACAAGATTTTGTTTAGATTAACCGGCCATGTTCAAGAACGAAACTTAAATCGCTGATGTTCGCTTGATGTTGCCGGCAATAACTTGCCAAGACAAATTTCACACTCAAACCAGATAAAAATTCTAAAAGAACTAACCTGTAGAGAACTCTGATCTTTCACAGCGCACATCAATAAGACCGCGAACCAAGGATTTAAAATGAAATGAACCTCAGCAGCACACGGCGGACACCGCTCGAACTAACGGGAGTGCCTTTTGTCTCACCTCTTTTTGTACTGCATTAAAAATTCATAGCGTAGTCTACAATGTAAAATATTTGGATCGGCTTGAAAACACCGAGCAACTAACAAGTTCACTTGTCAGACTGATTGGGCGATATTGCTTCTGGTATTTTTAGTCAATTGAGTATATTTATCTCCCAACGAATGCCCATGATCTCTACATAGGCTAATTACATGTTATTTCTTTAGGCTGCATTTTTGTTCGAACAATGGGACAGGCGACGAATCAGTGAAGGATGGAATTAAAGGAGCGTGAAGTTAGGATTCCAGTGTATTAACACGTTCACTCATCGTAATCCGCTGACATGGGGTGTTACAAACAAATGAAAATTAGTTTGAATTTTAAGCAGCGTTGCTTAGCCTTGCCAAATTTTGTGGTGTGGTTTAACCTTCACCCCTTGGAGCTCACAATTTTCCGAGAGCGAACTGTTTGCTTCTCGGAACAGATAATGTCCGCGGACAAATATCCGAGCATATTTTCGCGCCAAATGGAGACTATTTTATATACTCTCCAAATGCGTGTTGCGAAAAATATTTCAGGGATAATAAAGACAGTAGCCCCCATTTGGCTTTAAAAATCTGCTCGGATATTTATCCTTGCACATAATCAGTTCCTCGAAACTTAAAGTTTTCCGAGAGCGAAGCTATTCGTTTCTCGGAACAGATAATGTCCTCGGACACATCTGCGAGTATATTTTCACGCCAAATGGAGAATGCAGGTGGGTATAAATGAAGGCAAGTGAGTATAAATGAATGCAAGTGAGTATAAGTGATTCTAAGTGAGTACAAATGAATGCAAGTAAGTATAAGTGAGTGCAAGTGAGTACAAATGAAGGCAAGTGATCATAAGTGAATGTTAGTGAGTATATATGAAGGTAAGTGAGCATAAATGAATGCAAGTGAGTATATAAATGCAAGCAAGTGAGTATAAATGAATGCAAGTGAGTATAAATGAAGGCAAGTGAGTATAAATGAAGGCAAGTGAGTGTAAGTGATTGTAAGTGAGCATAAGTGAATGTAAGTGAGTACAAATGAAGGCAAGTGAGTATAAGTGAGTGTAAGTGAGTAGAAATGAATGCAAGTGAGTATAAGTGAACGTAAGTGAGTATAAGTAAATGTACATCAGTACAAATGAAGAGAAGTGAGTATAATTGTAGGTATGTGCTTGTTAGTGGAGGTAGGTGCATTTGTCAGTTGGTGTATTCATATATGTAGGACTGTAATGTATTAGTGCCTTATATGTGGGCTAGCATGACGTTCTTGCCAGATCTGGTTTTCTTTTATAAATGCCTAAATAATATGGTTGATTTTACCTTTGAATTTGATCATTATTTCTCTTTTATTTTGTTCAGGGACGCACGCGCAGTGCAAATGCTGCTCATTGCGTTAAGACAAATTATGCCCGTACTTCCCTTTTCAGAGATTACTTTTTCAATAGAATTGCGATAATATGGAATGGTATTCCTGAAGATATCAAAGTAGCTGCTACACTATGCTCTTTCAAACGCCAAATCTTTTTACTTTAAGCGATTATATAATGTTTTTGATGGCGACAATGTACGTTCTTTCAAGATTATTTGTCCCAAGAGTCGCCGTGTAAATATTTTAATTTGAAAGCTTGCTCTTGTTAGTATCATTGTAGTCCACGATTTATTACCTTTTCCATGTTTTCTTTCTACTTCTTAGGTTGATATCTACAGTATGTTATTGATATTTAATTCTAGTTTTTTTGGGGGTAAGGGGTTGGTTTTTCTACATTATATGGGGTTGGATTAGGTGGGTGAACCAAGTAGAGACTACGTGTGCTATTGTTCTCTCCCCTGTACATTGTACGAATCTATAAATAAATAAATAAATAAATAAATAAATAAATAATAAACAAATAAATAAAGATTTCCAACAACTCTCCGAAACTGTCGTTTTGTCTCGAGTTAGTACAATGTTACGCTAACTTACAGGACAGATTTCAGCTCACTACTGTGCGTCTAAGGTAAGGAATGTTCATTTACATCTTTTTCGTCCGGACCAAGGACCATAAAGAGGCTCTTTAAAAACTGCAGATGAATTTGCTGATAGGGCTGAAGATTCAAGAAATCTTACTTGGGTTGCTAAATCAAACAGTTTGCGAAGATCTGCCAAGGAAAAAAGGGCAGCCTTGAAAGACATTGAAGAGCCGTTGGATGGAAAGCTCCAACAGCTGAAAAATAGTTAACCCTTTCAATCCCAAGATGTGAATATTAATTCCAGTTACTATTGGCTACGGATTTCTTATGTTACTTCTGATAATTTAGTGTTTAATCAAAGTACTTGATATTTTATATTTTTCATTATTATTCTCACTTGCATGTCTGATAATGTGTTGAAATTGCAAGTATAAATGAATTATTTGTCACTTCTGAGAGTGAACAGATTAAGGTGAATTTTTGAGTCCTGGAAAAATAAATCTGAAGCCTGGAAAAGTCCTGGAAAATTGTTTCTGTAAAAGGGTATGAACCCTGTGATAATATTTTAACTAATCTTGGAAATGTCATCATAGTGGGAAAAAACTCAGGTTTGCTGCTGATGTATTCATAAGATGAGTACAGCTGTACATGGAACTCGTAGCAAACACAGTGTTACAGTATGGTGTAAATTAATTTTGTGCCGATGACTTTGCTTTTGGTGTTTGTAAGGCTATATCTTTACTGCATTTAGTAATAAAACTAGGTAGATCATACAAAGTCTTCGGACCAAAACTTTCACCAACTCTCCTCTTTCCAGCAAATTTTATAAACTGTATGTTGCCGGGACAGGCCGCACCCATCCCCCCTCCCGAGCTGCGGAGGTCTGCCTCCAAGGAACACCTATTATGGACCAATGGCTCAAATTAAGAAACGCTATGTAAAAATTCTGCTACTGAAAACTAAATTAAAATCACGAAGGTCAAGACTTTTCCTTGGATTAGGCCCTGAAAAGACTCGTTTTGTGTGGCCCGGAAGAGAGCTATTAGCAATTTCCAGACTTCTCGTAGCTGTTTCCGAAAGAACGTCAAGGCTCTCCATCATAGCAATGATGTCCTTCATTGCGTTGCAGTATTGATACTACACGGTGCTTATAGTTCAATCATACGCTTTGCAAGCTATGGTGTTCGATTAGACTGAGCTAGGCATGAAACGACAAGAAAGGCTGTCGTCGCTTGCTCTAATTCACATCCACTTTCCCACGAGCATTAATATGGACGATGTAGTTGATTTATCTGCAAAGAAGCAGCCACGAAGGCTTGGGCTTGGCACACTGACTATTGTAGGATAGTCAGAACCGAGGGAATGGTGATAGGGATTGAAAAGTTAATTTTTTGGTTCACTTTTTAAATAGTCCATTTTTAATGTGATAATACTAGAAGTAAGGTAATTGCGAAATGACATAATAAACTACCTGTTTTGTGTCTCCCTTCTATGTGCTGTATGATTGATTATTCTTTTATTTCACTGTGACAATATGATTTAGTAAATTATGTGTCACATGGAAGGCTTCTGTTCGCCAAAAAACCAGTTTGAATTGAAAAAGGTTAGAGAATATATATTGTTTGGCATATATTATTTTCAAAATTTGAAGGGTGAGGAAGGCCCCATACCCCCCTACTCACTTGCGCCTCCAGCAGTCCACTGATGGCAACCCAACGACCCTCCTGTCGCCATCAAATCCTGTCTACTGGCCTAGCATATCTTAGCATCATGAGTACACTAACCATTTCAAAATCCTGCCCATGCAACTAACGGGGTTTTGGACTCGAGCGCAGGCCAAATTGTACCAGTTTCGTTCGACATCGGGATAGCTTAAATGATCCTTGGGGTCACGTGTAAACTTCATGTTCAAGGGAAAGTGCGGTCGCTTAAAGGGCATGTAAACCCCGAAACTCGTTTTTTTCTGTTAACATAGCTAACAAGAACACACTTCTAGAATACCGAAAGTGCTATTCTTTTTTCCAAGCGAGCGCGTTTTCGCGTCGAAACTCCTGCTTGAAGTTTGAAGTGCCCGCCATTTTGATTGCGTTATCTTTACTGTGACGTCACTGGTGGAATCTTTGCCTACCGGAAGACAAAATTCTTTCTCCACGACCTTTCAAAATAAGCACGTATTCGCGCTAATTCAGGCAAATATATTCATTTATTCCAATATGGTAAAGCGATGTGTTGTTCAGTTTTGTGGCAACTCAAACAAAACTGGGCATTCTATGTATAAGTTTCCCGACGATGTAAATTTAAGGCGACAGTAGACTAAATTTGTTCAAATGAAACGAGCCGATTTTATTGAACAGACAAAACACTCGATAATTTGTAGCGACCTCTTTACCCCCAACTGCTTTGAGAGCCCATACATGAAGAAATGGGCTTTAAAAAGAACAGGGGTTTGCTCCCAAGTGCTGTACCGACAATTCAGCCGCAACCGCCAGCCCAGCAGCCTGTGGAGTCCACAATGCGTAAACGGACTATGGAAAGCGAAGAGACGCAACAGGTTCCTGGCACTTCTGGTCAGGCGTCTAGTAAAATGCCACGAAAGAGTAGAGCTCTTCAAAAACTGGAGGTTAATAGGGTAACTGAAAAGTTTTAAGAAAACCTTTTTAAAGAGGTTGTACTTAATTATTTTTCTAAAAGAATCGCTTTCGTTCTTCTATGATCAGTTGGTGAAGGATTATGAAAAAGCGACGACTTCATCCGCTTCCGTAACAGCGCCTTTAAAGGGAGTTTAAGCATCGACTACGGCTACGGCAAAGAAAACGTCGCTTGAAAATATGACTTTGCGGTATCGCAAGTATTTTGCGATTATTCTATCTCGTTCAAGTTGTACAATATGGGCGAAGTATTATATAACTGGATTAGAACGAACAGTCCTGAAGAAAAGATAAAGAATGAAAGATTCAGTGTTGCGTGCTCAAGTTGTCGTGAAAACTTTAAATTTGGCCAGTTCACGTAGATGTTTTGCAGAGTACGGCATTAGCCCCATTGTTTTGTGGCATTGTCGTTGCCGTAGCCGTAGCCGTAGCCGTAGTCATTTCTTAAACTCCCTTTTAACGCGAGAACGACCGCGAGAACTTGAATCGGCACTCGAAGTATGTGTCCAAAACGAAGTGACTGCTAGCTCATCTGATGCGTCAGTGGAACCTCGACCTGCCCAAGTGACGGGACCACGGTTCAAGGATATGGCAATTCAATGCGAAATCGATTGCAGGTTTTTGGCCGTTGAACCAAAGACTATGAGAAGCGTGGGTACGTCTTGTAAGTCTTGTTTACTGCGCAGGATGGAAGCGCGACCCTCACATTCTTGCCAAGATAGCCCCAACACCAACGCACTAGTTGTCTGTAGGCAATGTAGCGAAATTTCCTACACAAGAGAGAAGAAATAATCACTTTCTTTGTTACTACACAACTTGCCAGGCTGATATCGAATTTGTACTGTTTGTAATGTGACGCTATGAATAGTAAACATAAGGTTACTCGTGTCCTATATGCCTCTATGCGTAATACGCAGTTTCAAGGACCCAGACATCAAGGCAGTTCAACTGAAATCCTGGGTGCTCTGTAACACAGGACATTTGCACCTCAGGTCTCTGGTCTTCTACCTTCTCCCATATTTGCCCGATTTCTCGACAACAAACGCTCTCATCAACTGTGGGCATCGGCTGGCACATTCCACATTCGCACCTAGGATATAGAAAAGGAAAAAAGCGTTTAGAACATCAGGAGAGACAAATAAATTAATAATGAATATCAAAGAGGATGTGGACGAAAAAACAAAAAATCACCAGTCTGTGTTTCCCAAGCGATTCGTTTCACTCTCTGTCCATGCCATTCGTCGTTTACACTTCCAGGCTGCACATTATGACGGACTCTCCGTGGCTCAAAACGATAAGGACGAGGCCCAACATCAATAGAAACTTCTGAGGTTTCAGCAACATCGCTGTCGTAGAAATTGCATTCATTTTCGTTGGTTACATCGGATAAAAAATCTCCTCTGAACTGGTGCTATCAGCACGAGCCGCCATAGTGATTACATTGCGCAATATTTGTGTTCCACCGCTTACGTCACGAACACCCGCTATTGTTTTAACCGGAAGTGAATCATTCTGAGAAAATTTCGTTTTTCACTCTAAATATTTCGAATTGGCCAAAATAAATGGTAAAACCTTTTTCACCGTCACATTTACCGACAAATGAAAAAAAGTCATATTTTTGGGTTTACATGCCCTTTAAGACCCAGCAAATGTTCCCGCATGTACGTAAGGCTTTTCAACACTGCCAGGAAAACAATTTTTCAGTCCTTATCATCAACCTTTCGGACCAAGTTTTTGCTGACAGTGTTTTACATTTCCTAGGCGTTGGCCTCAACCATAGCTTCATCGATACTAGCCGACACGTCTAACCTACCCTCCAGTGTAGTACGTAGTACACAGCCCCACCCTCTCCTCTTTTCAAAGTTGTTCCTCAAAGTTTCGAGCATGGTATTGCACTGTTAGCAACTTTGATAAGAGGGGGAGGGGGAGGGAAAGCGGAAGATCATGGAAACGTCATTAAAGGCCAA
>OX419335.1:43403024-43415524 GCA_948470475.1 Galaxea fascicularis | reverse complement strand
GGTATTTTCAGGGAACATTACTATTCCTTGAAACGCACTGAGATGAAAATAAGGCCCAAAATATGAACGAGTTTCGCGAGAGTATCAAATCCTATTCATTTCATATTCATCCCTTTAGGGTTGACTTTTCCCCAACCCTCGTGAACAAATTACTCAAGAAGTGTCCATAAATGGGTTTTGGCTTTAGATGCAAAGGGTCTTGATAGCAGCAGGCATAACGAAATTCGCAGAAACAACACGACACTTTTTAAAAACATGTTTCGACAGAAACTTCTGTCATCTTCAGTTTAAATCAGTACAAAGTACAGAGTTGAATATATAGTGTGAAACAAAATGCTAATTAAGTGTAAGAACAAAAGGAACCATGGCAATATACATTATTACAGAGAAAGTTTTAAATTAACATGATAAAGTTGATGATTAAGTGTAGGTTTTTCCCATTGAATATGAATGGCCTCTTTTATCTTAAGTTGGAAGGTGGTGGAAGCGTGATCTAGGATGCTAAAACAGTCACTAGAGCATAAAGTGCGGCAATGTTCAGAATTTTGTAAATGTTTAAAAATATGCGAGGTCCTATCACTGAAAATGTGCTCACGTACGCGCGTGGAAAAATGCCGGGTGGTTTCGCCGACATAGCAGGCACTACAGCCCGCACACAAAAACTTATATACCACACCCGCACGGAACCCACGAGGGATAGGATCCTTTACACTAAACAAGTTACCGATTTTGAAAGATGAGAAAACTAGCTTAATATCAATGTTGTTACAATAGCAGCTTTAGATGCAGTATATATACATTCAAATAGTATGCTGAGACCAGGTTTGGGCTTACTTTTACTGGCCCGTTTTAACTTCCTTATAAAGAATATTTTCTATTAACCGTTTATTTATGTTGTTTCTATTAACCGTGTGTAAGGCGTACGAAGCCATTTAAGCTTCTTGACCGCCCGTCCAGGATCTGTAAGCCTCACTTCAGCTTCTTGTGTCCTACAGTCCGTTTCTACTACTACTGGGGGATGGTAAACCAGAGCGAGCCAAAACTCAACGTTAATCCACCTTCATCACCTCAAAACATCCCTCAGGATTAAACTTTTGTTTTGTAAAAGTTGCGTCTTTGTAACAAAGTAAATATGAGAGAAAGCATTTTAACGAGAAGGAAAGCAAATACATTGTACCGGGTATGATAGAAAGCGAAGAAGTAAAAACTAACGCAGATCTCTGCTGTGATATTGCTGTAAGCAAATAAACTTTTATTAAATTCGCGCAAATCAATGGGCGTTTCAGAGTCCTCTATTTTGCTGTTTTTTGTTTTCTTGTTTTTTTTTTTTTCCGAATAGTTGATTGTTGAATTCAAGGGGCCGCCATTTTGATTTGACACGGTGGAGGAAAATATACCCTTGAGGACAGTGCAGGTTGATGCAGGAGGCTCTAGCGTGTACAGACAGCTTAAAAGTACCTCATGATTTATTCCGGAGGATCTCAACCACCCGTCCCATCACCAAATTTATATGACTTAACTGATTGCGTCACATATATTTTGTTTAAATTTATTAACATAAAATCAGTTAGACAGTAAAGTGATGCAGTAAAGCCAACATTAGGAAATTTTGCAAGAAGACTTTCACCGTGGTGTTGGAGTGATTTTCATGAACGTACTATGCCACCTTTTGTTTGCTCAGTAAAGGCGAGAAAACTGTGCGATGCTAAAAACTGAAAAAAAAAATGTGATGAAAAAACTGTGCTGGTTCTAGAAGGAATTCCATATTTTACTGGCTTGCTGAACAAGTGGTCACAGAAATTGGATTTGATTTGTTTTTTCGTAAGTGATCGACTGTAGTTGGCGGTCAAATGAGTATTAGTGTAATAACTGCATTCCTTGCTCCTTACTGAGGCGCAAAACATCGAGCTGACATTTCTGCATCTCGTTTACTGCCATTCCTGCAAATTCTGGCGCAAATTCTGTTGCTGAAAGTATCTTGTTAAATAAAGACATCATTACGCAAATTTTGTTTGTCGTTTTGATTATTCGTATCTGTATTGGTAACACCTTCATCGGAATCAGAAATAATTTCCTTTGACAATTGGCAACAATTTCTTAATGTTGAAAATTGTTCATGTGAACCAGGAGTCTGAACTTATAGTTGCATCTTTATTGCTTTTTGAAATTGGTCTTCATGTCATTCTGATTTTTATTTATTCTTCAGAAATTAGAACCTTTATTATAAATACCCCGTGCTTGAGTACAAGCCGCAATCCTGGCCTCCTTCGCAAACCTAAATTGGGCTTGGCACGCATTCCTCCCTGAATAACCAATAGTTTGAGCCCACAAAAATTGTTGGCTTAGGCCCCGTTGAAGAAAACTTGTGCCGGGTAGAAGGGTGACTCCCTTACCCGAGCTACCCTGGGCGAGCCAACATTTCCTACATTTCCGAGAAAACTTGGCGAGCCGATTACAAAAAGTTGGCTTGGCTAGAAGGGTGACCCGCCTAACCGGATCACCCTTTGACGATGGTAGGGTCACCCTCCTAACCGGGCCAACGTTTCTCCATATAAACACTTTGGCTCGCCCAGCCGAGTCAACTCAGTCAAGGGAGACAATCAGAGCATGCGCGAGCGCTATCACGGTCATTGGAAAAGAAAAAAATGGCGTCAACACCGAAGTACAGCTCCTCTGGCTCGGCAAAGAAGTGGTCTTGGAGCCCTGCTCTGGTGGAGTCGATTATTGGCTACTTGAAGGAATATAAAGGCTTCTGGTAGTTCAATGCCACTGACTTCAACGCCGACAGAGTGAAGTTATTTGGAAAGGTTCGGCAAATGATGGCTGCGAAATATGCTGCCGAAACCTACTTTGGACCAGTGGAGAAAACAGTCCCGGACAAACCTGTGGAAGAAATGTCGAAAAAGGAATATAAAGCCTAGAAAGCGATACATGCCAAAGAAACATAAATGATGAGAAAGGGTTACAACCGGATAAAAGAAAAAGTAAAGAATATAAGACATCTGTTGATCAAACCTAAGGGGTTACCTTTTCCCTCATATAAACGCTCGCTAAAGTTGACTCGGCTGGGAGGGTGACCCTCTTACCCAGGACAGCTTTACTTCATTTACTGAAATGGGACCTTAGTTATATACATGGAAGCCACATGAAACAAGTAAAACCCATTTTAAACTAATTAGTCACTGAAACAGACCCCTTTACGCTTCAAAGTGCATGATGGGAAATCAGAACAACATTGCAAGAAAGTCCAAGGTTTGTATGGAAATTCAAAGCAAAATAAATTGTTCATGATTCTATTTTTTCAGACTTTTCCCTTCATAAACCAAATTTAAGTTCACAACTGCGTCGACTTAGACCCGACTTAGACACATTCTCTGTAATTTTGTACCTTCGGAATTACAGGAAATGGATGGTAGAAACTTTGCTTAATAAAATAATTTCTACATTAGCTATCACGGCCCTCCAACTTTATTCAGTCTTACTTTAAAGTGCATATGTTCTGTTTTGTAAGATAAAAGCGCTCAAAATTGCACATCATGAATACTTTTCATCGTTTTCAACTTCCATACAAACCTCCCACCATGTTGTCCTGATTACCCATGATGCACTCAAAACCGTAAATGGGTCTATCTGCAATCATTTGTTTTTCCAGTGGTCTGGTCGCTGGTCACAACCTGACCTTAATGAAGTTTCTTTTCTTTTTCTTTTTTTTTTTTTTGTTTCTGTTTTTTGAGTTACTTTCATTTTTCGTTATCACTTATTTTGAGCGTTCCCAATTAATTATTCATTATCATAACAGTTCCCGTTGTTCTGATTTCCTGCAAGACTCGTAAATTTTGAATGCTTTTTCTTGATCCTCATTCAAGCAGCTTCATAAATACCTTTGTGACTAGCGATTATGGAATCTCCATCGAAAGATGTTTTCCAATTTAAAATTTATCCTTGTGTTTTTGAAACCAGTGAATCAATAACCGGTTATAACCAGCCAATGACCAACATAAAAATTAAACTCTCGTAGAAGTACGACACTGCATACCGTTAAATCGCAATTGTTCAACAGCTTTTCATAATCTAAAAATTGAGAAATTTGTATCTTTTAACTTGTGTGCTTATTAACATGTTAGTTATCAACAACATGCATCTCCACTGGTTGTTGTTCTGCGGCACTTCTGTTTACGCCATGATTCGTATTGCAGATCAAGATTTGGCAGCCATTAACTTTGCCAAAGCTTTACATGGAAGAAAGCTGAATGGAAGTGTATTTCAAGAGATTTCAGTGGATTCTGAAGACTCTTGTCAAATAGCGTGTGTGAAAGAAGCCCGTTGTTTGTCTTACAACTTTGGATTCATAACAGATGGAGTCACATTGACCTGTCAGTTGAGCGACTCTGATCGATTCACAAGTGATGAAAACATGCCAGAAGATGGAAAAGTTCTGTATAGAGGAATACAGGTATACTTAACTTCCTTTGAAAATCGAAAAATATTTCGAGCATATCCGCAGCTTTTAGCTTAGTATTTTGGCTTTATTTTGGCCAAATTGTTCAGTATGGGGATTGCACTCTTCTTTTTTATAAGAACCATTTTTATAACAACGTTGAGGTTGAAATTAACCCAAATTTTAAGAACATTCTTAGAACATAACGCAGGCTGAAGATCTTTATTTTGCTCATTTATTTTTTAAATGAGTAGTATACTTTGTACACATGAACTTATCCTACGTTTTTACTGCAAAATCTGGTGAATTTATGTCACACTGTGAAACTCTATCTTCAACACTTTTTGTAAACCTAAATTTACCAGCAGTTGGTTGGCGCGACATCGTGTGTATACCATGTAACTTAAGAACACCTTAAGAATGTTGTCAGGCCCAAATCGGGAAAAAAAATAAGAACGTCCAGCCTCAGCTCCAAAATTAGATGTTCTCATTGAAAAAAGAGTGTATTTGAAGGTACTTCGTTTTGAGCTTTTTACCTTTTCATTTTGTTTAGTTTCTTATTGTAAAGACTCTTTGACCCAACGCTCGCAATCTTCTCATTACCTCGGAAACTAAGCGTAAATTGAGCTAAACCAGGGGGCGAAAAAAACCCAATGTTAAATTTGTGAATGAAGAAATTAAAGCGATTTTGGAGGTTCCTGCCTCCTCAAAAAAGGAGAAATGCTCCATCATTTCTCCGTCATCTTGTCGCAAATACTGTTAAGATGGTTTCTTCTCCCTAACAGAAGTATATAAGAATTTATTGTTGAGCGAGTCTCAAACGAGTAGCAAGGAAATATGAATGTATAATGGCTATTACCACAATGGACCGCGTCAGGCACCAGAGAACAGGTGTTCGACAGAGTGTACTAAGCAACAAACAATAGAAGAAACAACTCATTTTAGCACTTGAAATCTAAATTCATTGTGTAAATATAAAATACAAAACGAGTTCAGGGGCTCAGACTGATCTCAAAAAAGTGCTGAGATCGTTCCTAATCACCCCGAAATGAAGCAGTACTAAACAGATGCCAAACATGCGGAATTGGCGGCCATACTGAACATAGTGGCAGATCGAAACAGAAGAACCAAGGACATAAAGGTCTGCCTCTGGTTTCGCAATAAGCGCAAAATACAATTCAAATTTCCAATACGCTCCATCAGGAAACGGTATCTAGCATTCTTAGGCATCAGAATGCAATCAGCTTGGGCACCAGAAGGCAATTTTCACGGACAACAGCAAAGCGTTAAAGGGTAATTTTTTAGATGCATGGAGTTGGACAGTCTGAATACCTTTTTAGGCTCATTTGCCTTTATTACAAGACGTGATGTCCACCGAAGCGCTATTTTCTTTGAAATGTTAACTGAAAAGATGTACAGTCGCTGATTTTGTTTCTTTCTTTTCGGATCTGTTTGAAGCAGAGGTAGACCACGTATAACCAGCTTTTACCGAAACCCCTCCATATATCAAGCTAATGAACAGAATAGATCAGTGTATCTGCAGTGCAACTGCATATTAAAGGATTAACTCAACAACTGAAATCCACTGTTCCTCGTTTTAGCCAAGTTAAAGTAAACAAGTGTTTTTTTTTCTTCATCGTTAAACAGACAATCTGTGAGACTGACAGCTCGCCATGCCGTGACAAAGGAATCTGCATCCCTGACCATCATGGAGACAACTTTCAATGCAAATGTGCCCTCGGTTACACAGGGATACCATGCGGTGGGCTACTGACTCTTATCCTGACTAATACTTCCCCTATACTTTGCATAAATTCCGCAATACAATGAAACACCCGTTAATACGGCCACCACCTGGTCATAAGAATTCATGAGGACCCGCAGACGACTTTTTTTTTGCACACCCGCATGACGCCGGAGTTGCTAAGGACGCTAGCTTTTCTATCAATATAAAATTAGCGATAGACGTCCAACTGCGAAAAGCAATTTTAAATTTTTTCAACATTCTTGCCAGGGCGTATTAACGAGCTGCGCCGGTTAAGTTTTATAGCTGGTCAAGTGAAATGAAGTACTGACTAAAATTTGCAAACACGAACAAACTGCTATAAATACTACATGCTTTCCAAAGCAAAGTTCCCAAATTCAATGAAAAGCAACATCGTTGATGTCTCGTGGCGCCCGTATAAACGAGGTGAATTTGTAAAGGAATATATGTGTTGGGATTTCTGGGTGTGGTCGTTATGGGGTGGGGGGGCCTAGGAGCGGTTATTCAAAGGGCTTCCTCCGAAGAATATCAACGGGAGTTTCACCGGGACGCAAAAACGTGGCCACAATAAATTACTCTTATTTGCAACGGCCACCATTGAAAACCGCCTTTTGACGATGTGGGTTTCCCTGGTTAAATATTGTTATGATCACGGCAAATAAGAAATGATCCTTGCAGTTAAGTGAACGCAAGTTATGCAAAGCGTAAAGAAGCCCGAAAAAATTCAGGACTTCAACGGGGTTTGAACCCGTAACCTCGCGATACTGGTGCGATGCTCTAACCAGCTGAGCTATGAAACCACTGACGTTGGGAGCAGGTCATTTGTTGGTTCATATGTTTCCGTGAAAGAGATGAATGTTAGTAATACATATTAAATAAATCATATATGAACTGCGGAAATGAAAGCAAATGAAGAACGATCCTCGCAGTTCTGAACGCAATTTATGCAATGGCGTAAAGACGCTTGAAAAATTTCATTTATTATTATAAAGTGGTGGCTGCATGTCGGGGCTGCACTGCATCTGGTTATGACGTCACATTGTTACAATTCTAACAGAAAGATAGTGTGGTCCCCATGGGTAACGCAAATAGATATTTACAACAACATACAGGTCGTATCAGTAAGATATCGAGGTAAATTTAAGGCAAATTCACAAGAGAGCTTGGAGTTGCTTTATAATAAAATGTTGTACTTAGCTTTAATTTTTCACTTTCGTTATTCCCCCAATCAGTTACTCAAAGATAACAAATTTTATGTTGATTTGTTCAGCAGCCAAGCATCCTTACGTTGGGTCTAAACACAACTAAGGTCAAAAGAACCTTTTGGTAATGAGACAAAAATGTTTGTAATCCCCGTCCAATCTTATCATAAAGTTAAATACTAAGTTTTCAATGCCAAAACAACGATAGAAACTCAGTAATTATATAATTTTCCGCCCTTTTCAGCGCCAATAAAAAGCTGCTCCCAACTTTTTTCAAGTGGAACAAGGTCCAGTGGCGTGTATACCATCACCCCTGATGTCGGCGATCCAATGCAGGTGTCGTGTGATATGAAAACGGACGGAGGCGGTTGGACCGTTTTTCAGAGGCGTTTGGACGGCTCTGTTGATTTCTGGGTTGGGCAGACTACAAACATGGATTTGGAAATCTGAGCGGCGAATTCTGGCTTGGGAATGACAACCTTCACCGTTTGACAGCTGCTGGTAACGTTGAATTGAGAGTTGACTTGGAAGATTTTGATGGGAACAGCAAATACGCCGAATACGCGACTTTTAAGGTGGCAGACGAAGGAGATAAATACCGGCTTCTGATTGGTGGATATAGTGGCACAGCTGGTGATTCAATGACCTACCACAAGTAAGAGGGTCAAGCCAATGAAGTGCTTAAGTGCTAAAAGTTATGTAGGCAACCAATTATGCCTAACTAAGTTGTAATGATAAAATGTTTAAAAAAGCAGTGTTCACCATACCGAATTAAATCGCTGTACTTACTTATGGAAAATGATTTTCCATAAGTACGAACAGCGATCTAATTCTAAAGTGGCCAGGCATGATTTCCTCCACGAGATGATAGGCGTTATGTGCGACTAGAACCTTCAATCAACCAAATTGAGTTATGCAATTCCAAATTCTTGAGTGTATGAAGCTTTTTCAGTCGTTTTTTTTTTTCAACCGCCCAGGCATCATAAAAGGTCTGCGCGGCAGTGAATATCATGCTATGGCCTCGGTGGTAGTCGTGTGTAGCTAGCATCACTCCATCATCATAATGACAATTCCTTCTTAATAGTGTTGCTTCTCTTTGCAGTGGTTTGCAATTTTCCACCAAGGATCAAGACAACGATAAAAGTTCAAATCATTGTGCTGGCTATTACAAAGGCGCTTGGTGGTACAAGAACTGTCACCAATCCAATCTCAACGGACTCTACCTTGGTGGACCGCATAGCTCTGTTGCTGATGGAATCAACTGGCATTTGTTTAACTCAACCTAGTCTGGTCACTTTTTCTCCCTGAACAGACAAATCTGGACACCATACATTTTCTCAACAAATATTTACAACCAGGTAGCAAGCTATACCTCATTTTAAAGGCAAATGAGTGAGCTTTCCAAAAAAAATTGTTGTTTCCAGGAAATCCCATAATATATAATTTATGCACAGAAATTACCGAAAATAAGATTAAAATCTCTAAAAAATATTGGAAAAAAAGTGACTTATTTCAAAATGACAAGTGAATGCAAGAAAAAGTTGAAAACAGAAATGTTGCTTATTATATTAGCAACATTTCCAGAAAATTTGGCTAAAAAAGATTGAATATGGAATTTCTTCGAATTTTTTTTCGCACGCCTTATCAAAAGATGAAAACAGATAAGAAATATACACAATTTTACGACATTCATTCTTTATTCAATTGTTCAACAAGCATTTACAATTGAGTGGAAAGCTATACCTCTTTTGAAAGAGCAGTGAACAAGCTTTCCTCCAAAATAATTTTTTCATGCAGAAACTCAATAATATTTTAATTATGTGCATAAATTAGCACAAATTAGAGTAAAATGTCAACACAAGTTGGAGATAAATACATTTTTATCAAAATGCTGTGTGAATACAAAGCAAACTTAGAACATAAGTGCGATAAACATTTAGTTATGTAGCACCGAAGCATTTGAAGCGTAAAGCAATTCGCTAGAGTGAAATTGTAAGCGATACGCACTGTTTGGTGTTTACCGTAACCCGATACGAACGCGTCTATTCTTTACATTTTTGCACTTCCGCCCCACTAAAACCTCTTTCCCTTCGAATATATTTATCTCCTTGGACTAAAATATAAATCTAGATATCCAATCAACGCAATAAACAAAGTTTTCAACGGAAAAACAACTGTAAACCAAAGTGCGAGTCTATTTCGTTGCATTCTCAAACCGCGTGGGCGCTGGCTTGCAACACATTCTACATAATGTTTACTCCGATCTGACCTTGATTCATCGCTTTCATTGGCAAGCTGACGATCCAGTTCGCTCTCTTCACCGCTTGACATGCCTTCATTACTCCTTTCTTCATCTTGTACAAGTTCTACAACCACCGCGGGGTCGCTAGTTACAAATCTCGAGCGCTTAGCGCGTGGTCCTGACGAAGCCATCTTTCAACACTCTCGATGCCAAAATTCAAAATGGGGTCATATAAGCCACATTGAAGGGTCTTTGCTCAAATTTGAGAGGGGCCTGGGAAATTTATCAAGCGGGAAAACGTGAAAATTTGAGCGCGATCGGTGGAAACGGAGAGTCGTGCGAATTTTTTTTATTTTCCGACTTCAGTGACTGATATTTAAAGGGCCGGACGAGGTTGAGTTAAGGGATTACGCTATTCCTTGAAACGCGCTGAGATGAAAATAAGACTCAAAATGTAATTGAACGTCCCAAGAGCAACAGATCCTGTCCTTTTCTATCACACAGGTCTTATTTAACTCAGGCTTACTCGTTTTATCTGCAATCCTCCTGATCGAGATTTGCGCATAGACTTGCTGTCATTGTACAAAACTGCCTTAACTAACGAATTGAAAGCTGTTTAACACTCAGCTTACATAGGTTTGACGATAAATGTTGTTCTGCGGACATAATTTGCAAAGTTATTATGATGCTACTAGTTTAGGCGTGGACATACAACGATTTCATTCATCTATTACGTGCATTTATGCATTATCTTGTGAGAAATGACTCCTACCATAACTGGAACTCGAGGCCGCGAACAAAGTCCAACATTATGACACAAGCATAATGTGATTTTATCTCGAGGCCCGTCATCGTTAAGTATTTAGATGTGCCGTTGCATGGGGCAAATAGCGTTGTCAATCATAGAGCTTAAGCCAATCAAATAAGGTCAGATTGAATAACACCGGAGTTATAGGCAAGATCATTTTAACTCGTGGTCCTTCTCGCCTTCACTCCCATCGTGTTAACATACGAACACAGATTTCCGGTACTGTAGGAGAATTTTCCCGCCTCCTCCCCATGCTCCGGCCTTCTTTTCAGGCTTTTGTTACCTTTTAATATATACTTGGCTCTTTGCCGATATTTAACCCCACCTTTGCTTAAGAGATTGCGTGATGTGTATTATATCAATATTCCTGTTGGAGTAACCTAAGTTGGAAAGCGACTAGAAGTCAATGGTATTAAGCATACGAAAAGTAATGAAGAGCACAAATGACCTCGTAAGAGCCAACACAACAGAAGAAGCTAACACAGTACGAACGGAATTTCCAAGCAACATTTCAACCATACCTTGAAATTGTTTGAGAAATTTCAGAAGAAAAAAATTATGCAACTTTTAATCACACTTTGAAATGGTTTTAAAACTTCGCGAAGCCTTTTTTCCAGCCATACTTTGAAGCTGTTTCAGAAATATCCGAAAAAAACATTTTAGTCATACTTTTTGACTTTGTATTAGGAATTTCCTATTCAGCTAAAAACCTATATTTAAAAGAAAACTATCCTGTTTCTGTGTATTTACTGACAGGATGTTGCGAAGAAGTGATGCTAAGTTGAGTTCGGTGTTACCTTAAACCTTCTCTTAAGTATAGATTATGATAAATAGTTCCCATTGAGTTGCAATTCGTGTGAAATCGGCATTTTATGGCGATGTTTGCAATGCCGTTGGCCGGAGCACCCCGAAGCGCTATATCGCCGGTCGAGGGCTTCTTTCTGCCGCCAGCTTCCGTCGAAATAGATGTTTTTTTTTCTCGGAAATGCTCAACATTCGCCCCGTTACTAAGTTTGGCCTAATGACATTGCTGGTTGTGTGATATATATTTTGT
This sequence comes from Galaxea fascicularis, assembly GCA_948470475.1. Taxonomy (NCBI): domain Eukaryota; kingdom Metazoa; phylum Cnidaria; class Anthozoa; order Scleractinia; family Euphylliidae; genus Galaxea; species Galaxea fascicularis. Next base: position 43,404,015 of record OX419335.1, on the reverse strand, counting down.
TATACTTAGTTAACACAAAATGGGCTAGACAGTGAGGTGATGTTTAGAAATTCGAAGAAATCGAGAATTTCTTGAAACTTGTATTAAGCCGAAAATTAATAAGGTGAAGAAGTCACCGTAGTACGTAGTTGAGTCGAATTCATATGAACTTTGCCAACTATTGTTCCCTGATGATGTACTGCTTCAAGAAGTCAACTTAACACTAATCTACAATCATTTTTCCAGTGGCCTGGATCGCTTATAAACCCGAATCTCTCTGGTTTTGTTTTGTTTTGGAGTTACTTTTATTTTTCGTTGTCACTTATCTTAGGTATTTAATTTGTAATTTATTATTCACTACCATAATTACTCCCATTGTTATAATTTCCTGTAACTCCGAATCTAATCAGTTTTTTACTTTACTTTTACTGTTTTATTGGATTTTGCAAGATTGACAAATCAATAAGATCCAAGATTTAAGATCTTCACTCAAACAGCTTTGTAAATACCTTTGTAACTGACAATCATGGAAGCTCCAATGAAAGATGTGACGCAACCTCGTTCCCAAGGTCCTCTCCTTCCCGTCCCCTGGAGAGGACCCTGAGAACGAGGTTCGATGTGACGTTCCAATTAATTTAAAACCTGTCCTTGTGTTTTCGAAACTAGTGATCTGAATCAATGGCCAATAAAAACTACCAATTACCGACAAGAAAATTAGTCTCGCCTAGATTATTAACACTGCATACATCAAGTCCAAATTGTTTGGCAGCTTTTAATAATTTAAGTGGGTACAAGAAACTAAACATGCCAGATATTTCAATCTTTTTTGAATCCGAAACGTTGCGGTGCAGTCTAAAACTTTCCAGCAAGATTTTACTCTAAAACACATATTTTTAATCTTAAACTCTTGACTTAACTCAGACGTGTTTGCAGGTTTGTTGCGTCTCTGTGAAAGTTACTTAGTTTCGCATCAAACCTATCCGTAGGCCAAAGATGACTCACTTTCCAATCC
>OX419335.1:43395524-43398024 GCA_948470475.1 Galaxea fascicularis | reverse complement strand
CAGTCAATTTGCAGGCTTGAGCTAACGGGGGCGCTCTTAGCAGCACGTCTTGCTGAGACACTGATCGACGGCCGGAAAGTAACGTTGAGGTACCTCAGGAGGGAGTTGACAAGAGTGAAAGGAAATTGCAATGGCTGGAGCAGGAGCCCATAACTAGGATAACTGCCCTGTATTCCTGTCACGGCGTTTTCACAGACCGATTTATTTTTAGATTGAATTTTCCTCAAATATGGGACTCCCTCAGGAGTCCCATTCTCTCGTGCGAAACTTTTCCTCGTCCTTTCTTTTGTTCTAAAGTTTCTCTGTGAAGCTAAGAAACTTTAGAACAAAAGAAGGGTGATGATCATGCGGTATCACGTGTACCAGAACTGCTGTTTTTCACGGGAAAGATAGTCTAAAAATAAATCGCTCTGTTAAAATGCCGTGACATCGGCTTAGTATGGGGGTTGTAGGCTCCCAGTGATGGGCTCAGGAGACTGAACCCGTGTTGGGATGGAAGAAGCATTCATCACTGACGAAGGCGCTAGTTAACTTTTTCTGGAGGCGTTTAAGAAAAGAATACCTTCCTAGAGAGGAAGGAGTGGAAAACTGAAGGTGGGAGATGTGCTTGTAGCTGAACCAAATCAGCCACGGAGTGTGTGGCTATTGGACAGGATCGTGTCTACTTACCCCGGAAAATATTGAATGGTCCGAGCAGTTACTGTGCGTACTCAGTGTGGAGGGTACAATACTCTGTTTGCTAGAAGAAGCGGAAGGTTAGATCATGTTACTGGAAATCGTCTCTATGGAGTCTCGACTGGGGGCGGGGATGTGCGCTCCCTCAAGAACGTCCGGTCTGTAATTGACAGTGCGCGGCATTATTGCGCAGTGAACTTTTCAGTTGTGTGTATGAGATACAACGGAGCCAAGATACGTGTGTTTTAAAATTGTTGTGTTTAAAGGAAAGGAACCACTGTGCGTGTTAATGTATCAGTGACATTAGGAGCTCAGACAGGTCTAAAAAACAGATTATAGACCTTTCCAAATGACCCTGAAATGCAACAATAACAAATAGATGCTAGACAAGTGATGTTGGATTAGCGGCCATAGCGACTGAACACATTTTTTCGCAGTTGGGGCCGATTGAAGAAGTAAGGACACCAATTGTTGGACACCAGGTGTTCGCAATAAGCACAAAATACAAGCTTACGGTAACTTTCCGAAGTGCTCCATTACATTCATGTCATATCATACCATATCATACCAATTTTTCCTTGGAATTCTGTCCAAGGGGGAAAGGCGCAATGAGGTTATCCCTATGTGAAGCACCAACCTAGGGTCAGCACTAGGGGTGGTCACAGCCAGGGTTCGTTACGTCCCTAGAGATTCTTTAATGTCCCACAAAATTGTGAACAGTTGTGAAACGGAACCTCCGGTTTATCGTCATTATCCGAGAAGACTAGAAAGTCTAACCATTTCCAGATGTCGTTGCAAAGGAATCACCTTCTCCTCGGTTAGTTAAAGTCCCTGAATGTTGGTCCGGCCGGGTCTTTTGAACTCACGACCTCTAGCACGGTAGTTTGGTGCGGCGCTCTACCAACTGAGCCAACCGGTCGGCTGTAAATTAAAGAGAGGAAAGCCAAAGTTCCATGGCCACGTGGATTGGGATAGTTCCATCATGATGTATTGAGGAGATTACGGTATAGTGCTCATTACTACCCGTCCCAGCTTCTTATGATTATGAAAGGACTGACATTCAACCCCAGAAATGAGTTCAGTAGCTCACGCAAAGTAATACTGAGCTGCCGTAAACAGACTGAGATCAGAGGAGAATGTCAGAGATCAGTCGAGAGCATAATACTGACTAAGACAAGTTTTCAATAATTTCTATAATAAGCAACTGGCTTTGGTGGAATAGACGGTTGTAGGAAACATGACAAAAAAAAAATCCAGAGCCACATTTTATATGGGGCGGGGTGGGGGGGGGGGTTGATTTTGAAATTCATTGCAGTTCTATAAATACAATTTCCTGCATTCTGGACATCAGATAGAGTATTCATAGCAACTTTTGTGGACCACACCAACCCGTTTATGGGTAAGAAAATTTTAGCGGATTCATAGAGATTCAACATGTTTCGAGGATTATTTGTCCCAATCCCAACACCCTTTGTTTCATTGCAGCGATAACGTAACAAGAATGGACTGAAAGAGTTACTGTCGTTGCTTCTGTTTCTTTCCTTTCGTGGTTAATATATCCACAGACCACGCGTCTGTTATATGTCATGTATTATCCTCTAGACCATCAAAGGCTAGACGTAAAATTACTTATTGGAAGCTGAACTCTGTTGAGACTGACAAATTCAGGTGTGATGTGGCTGCATCTGTTCTGTGCAATACTGTGCGTGTTGATCCCGAAGATCTGCCGGTCGGTGAAATTGATAATCTTGTGAGAGAATATAATTTGACTTTGAAGAACATAACAGACCATCATGGGCCACTGAAGACTAAAGTTCTTCGAACT
>OX419335.1:43323024-43388024 GCA_948470475.1 Galaxea fascicularis | reverse complement strand
CATGCTTGGCAAAAACGCTTTACAAACCGGTGTCTAAGTAGCTCAAGATGTCCGTGATGGCAATAATGTTAACACAGCGCTTACAAAACGTAATAGAGAAACTATTGGTGACATAGTATCCCAGGCTGGGTCTGGTCGAAAAGCTGCAAAAAGAAAGGCGCAGTTGAATGGCTTACCCAAGCAAGCCACGATAAGCAATTGTGTTTGAAGACGACTTTGAACGTGGGTCGTAAATTACGCGGGGCTCGCCATAATTGCTGAAATTATAAAATACTGGTGCCTACTATGTTTACTTTACGGACGAAGGAAAAATGTTGTAACTCTACGCCTTTCTACTTTGTTTGATCAGTCTTTGCAGCAGTCTTCAGACAATTGTTTCAATTTTGATGTTGTAGCATTACCCTAATGAGATGCCTATTCATGAAGTCATCAGTGTTGACGTATTCCTGCGCAAAATTCATGAGATTCCCGCGTAAAAATAGAGGATAATTTGGTCCCTACTATACTACTACCAACTGATATGTCTTCGAGACCATTGAAGCTAGGAGAATCCTGTTTTGATGGGCATAAGACAAATTCGTGAGTAGCGCTTAGGACATCTTAGGAAAGTACCAGGGAAGGAATGGGGGCTGGAAAGCGTACCCATGATTCTTAGAGTTTCACACTTACCTGTTTGGAGAACGTCACTGTATGTACGTAAAGTAGCGAGCTTATAGCAGGAAACATTTCAGTCTTTAACGTTTTTCAAGGTAAGTCTTTTCTTAACTGGCATTTGTTTTTTGTCATTTCAACTTCCCATTGTTATAAAATTTTTATGGTAATTTGGATTGTCTTCCTTTTGCAAAGACTTTGTTTTTTGACTTTGTTTGGGGGGTTGCAGTAAATCGCACCGTGACATTGATCTCGAAATGGGAGGTCACGTGAGCAGCGGCCGGTAATAATATAGTTTGAAGCAAAGCATCATGGGTAGCCCTCCTCCATTCCTCCACCCCTTGCGTAATAGACATCAATACATCTTAACAGGGGTTTCGTGCCGTCAGGCTCCTGAGTATCTGGACGATTGCATGGTGGAATTCTGGAGTTTTGGTTGGCTTATCGGTCAAGGGATTTGAGCCTTATATATAGTGTCCCTGCAATTATTCCACACCCGCTTCAATGTTAGATATGTCTACGAAATGATTATACTAAACTCGGTGCGTATCTGATGTCTCACATCCAACGAGCGCTTGTGGAATAACCAATAAATACGTCGTTTTTTCATGAAAGATGCAACACCGTAAATATGAGCATGCATGCGGAAATCATGTATTGTATTGGTGGGTGAAAAGCTAATTAACAGTGATAAAGTAGTAAACAAAAGAGAGCCTGAAAAAAAAAAATGCTTGTACGGGAGTGGAACCCATGACCCGCGCGATACCGGTGCAGCAGCATCCCTCAAATCTCCGTTAGTGACGGTTGTGAAGAATACTCATCGCTTCGCTTGATCTTTTGCAGTCATGCGGGGTTTTCTACTAAGGACCAAGACAACGACAGACTAGCTTCAAATACTTGTGCCGTCTTACGCAAAGGAGCGTGGTGGTACAAAAGTTGTCTTCATTCCAATCTTAACGGACAGTACCTTGATGGACCGCACGCCTCTCATGCTGATGGGGTGAACTGGAATACCTTTAGGGGGAAACGCTATTCCTTGAAACGTACCGAGATGAAAATAAGACTAAAAATGTAACGGACTATCATGTGGACACCAGGCCCTGACGTTTTGTCCAACGTTATTTAACTCCGCCTGGCTGATGTTATCTCTAACCCTCCTGACTGAATTGCGCATAGACAGCGTGAGCGTTTTAAAATCAATTTGAAGACATCAGGTTAGAGCTTAAATGCCATGCGGCGGCCGTTTTATGCACCTGTATAAAGCATGGTTCACAAACGCGCTTGCATTTGTGTAGCACGTGTAAACCAGGCTTAATGCTGCCACTTCGGGTCTTACACATTAATTCAGAATTTTCATGCACGCGTATCCTTTTCTGATCGTTGCATTTCGTTTAAAATTTAGCGAGTATAAATCACACCAATGTTATTTCACTTTATCCGTGAGATGACGGCAAAATTTCAAGGCATGAGACTGGCCAAACACGGTAACATGCTTGAACTGAATTCATTACGAAGCCACACAAGCTCAAGTTGTGTGATGCACATGTACGCTAAGACTTCATATCGTACAACAGATTTAGGGAAAATACGGTTATAACAACGATTTGGTGAGAATAATCTGGATTCAGATTCCTTCTGGTTCATAGCTCTCACATTTCGTGAACCACAAATCCAGTTATTTCATGCATGTTTCCCCTTGACTGTTCCAATTTTCGTCATATTTCCAAACCTTGCTATGGATCGTCTCATCAGACTGTTTTTTACGAAATGGCCAAATTTATTCTAGCGACGTCTAGCTGAATTAGACATGCCTGTATCAATATTGCTTATAAATAAATACAGTTGACTGCTGATAACTCGAACTACAGTAGATGTGTCATGAGCAATTGAATCAGGTGTAATATCAGGATTTGAATTGGTATTCATATTGACCGTGTACTAGTTTTTGTATCTGTAACAGTATTATTGTGAGGGCAAATTAGAGCCTCAATGGTAACGCTTCCAGGAAACTTCACACTTGTACACATTTATTTTGATGTAACATGTAACTTGAAAAATGCTGTTAATTACTTGTACAAAGATGGCTTAATCTGTACGGTCAATGCAGGCAATAAAATGCACAGAAAAGTGTTAGTTAACATGTTTTAATTCAGTTTCTTCAAAGACACCAGTTTTAAGTAAATTATGTGATTAACAACTGCTCATTCCTTTGAAGTAAAGTTTAACATGCGCTTATCAAGCCTAGTAATGAAGTCGATCTCGGAGTCACGTGTTTTCCTTTCTTGTCCAAAATATGACTTATTTTCTTTGACGCAGAATTTCAATTTGGCAGTAACGACAGGACCTCAGGAATAAAACTGTCGGGCTGAGGAATGTCCGATAGGATTCCTGCAATTAAACAACAAGAAACAAAAACAGAAACAAGATGCAAATGGCTGAAGTGCGATCTCTCACAGTTACAGTTACAGTTTGACAAAATAAACAAATACCAACTTCCTCTGCTCGCATATAGCTTAGATAAGAACTGTTGAGTGTTGCTTTCCTATGGCGCTTAAAAAGGTGATTTTAACTTTCTATTCTGTTCATGAAGTTCTTTTGAGTAACTGAAGGCCAGCAGCATGTTTCTGTGATCATAATACATTCGAGACGAGAAAGCAATGCAATGCAATGTTTATCACGCTAAGGTTACGAACAGGATCGGAATGGCAGTAACTTTATAATCCTCACTCACGCGTAAGCGAGGATGACTAAAAAAGGTACCGGTTTTTTCCTTGTCATTTCTTCTGGCGGATAAAGTTTAAACCGGACGTGCAATTACGATCAAAAATGGTGGCATATTAACCCTTTAACTCCCGATAGTGCCAAATGGCACTTAAAGATTTTACTCTGTCTAACGCCAGACGATTTTACTCGTCAATGGAGAACCCCTTGGGAGTTAAAGGGTTAACAACATCTTCACCCAAAAACTATGTCCCCATTAACCCTTTAACTCCCGATAGTGCCAAATGGCACTTATAGATTTTACTCTGTCTAACGCCAGACGATTTTACTCGTCAATGGAGAACCCCTTGGGAGTTAAAGGGTTAAGCGTTTCTTACATAGCCAGCTACGGAGTAACTTATGACAACAACAACAACAATTTATTGTACTCATAACGAAAACACTTACCTGCCACATCAAACAATTCAGTGACTGACTCGGACGGCAACAGATCGTTTTGGTAAAAAGATAAAATCTATCAAACAAAAATAAATAAAAAAAAAACCTCAGACTTATAAAAGACTAACCCATTCATACTTCAAAAGAGGGAGGGGGTGGGGATTCGACAAAACCAATACAGTCTTGTTTTAGTCCAGAACAAAAAAAAAAAGAAACGGATGGCTGCTTTTAGAATGGAAGAAGGCAAAGCGCAATTAAAGTAGCCACAGGGATGGTTTGCTTCAATGATTTCCACATTGGATAGGCATGAAGTTCCATTTTACCTTAAATAGCCCCAACACTTCAGGTGGATAGAGCGGTATCAACGCCAAAAAAAAAAATAAAATAAAATAAAAATAAAAATAATAATAATAATAATAATAACACTGGAGATAAATGATATGATGGTCTGTCTGTTTAATACGTAACTCTGTTTGCAAGATGCGATAGTTGGCCACGCTATTCATACTACATCTTGACATGATAGTCCGTCTACTGGACGCATTGGCTTGTTACGGCGTGACAACGTGATATTTTAAATGTATCAATTCAATTCACGACTCGGTTTACCGTTGGTTATCATTGTGTGTATTTTGTCGTCTTCCCGCGTCAGAAACACGTAATGCTTCGAGCCTGCCGGCTTCGAATAATAATAAAGGCGTCACATTATGTGATTCCAGGGCTGTGCTCCAGCGGCGCCCGGTCGCCCCTAGCGACTTACTTTTGCCATTGGGCGACCAGGAAATATTAGTTTTTGCACCAAACTTATATGCTGGGCGCCCTGGATTTCAAGGGTTTAGAGGTTTGGGCGCCCAACTACTTATCTTAGAGCACAGCCTTGGATTCTGACGTTTTGTTGCCGTTAAAGCAATGTGTCTAACAGACAGTCTATCTTGTTGTCAATGAATTGTGTGGCCCAACCATTCAATCAAAAAAAGCATTCAACGGTTACAAGAAAGAGGCTTGAGGGTAGAGTACAATGAAAAGCAAGCTAGTTATTTTCAGTTACTGGAAAGGGCCAAGCTGCCAGCAGACGTTTGCAGGACACTTGTATTCTTATGTATAAAGTTAAATATAACCTACGCCCAAGTAATATTTACAATATTTTTTAAAGAACATAGCTCTAGGTATAATTTGAGGCAATCTGATTTCTCTACTCCTAGGTATAACTCTGTAACATACGGTAGGCACTCACTGCGATACTTACGACCTAAATTATGGGGGATACCGTCTTCGGATGACATATCAGCCAAAACACTCAATGAGTTTAAGAGGCACATTCGTGGCAAAGATCCCAGTTAATAGAAGCCGGCTGCAAGGGCTGTATCCTCTGCTCAACATGACAATCTTTTCATGTATTCAGTACAGTTTAAACAGAGTAACCTATTAAGCAGACAGACCATCATATTGTCTATCTCCAGTTTTATTCTTGGCGTTGATACCGCTCCATGCAGGCGAGGGATGTCGGCTGTCGATGTATTACCAGTTATTCCGCCCCTCGTCATGTCACCGGATCCCAGCCGAGTCACGGAGAACTCTTACCTTGTCACAGCCTTTTAGCACAGTTTCATCACTGTTTCGAATATGATCTAACATCCCTTGTGGCCATCCACTGTCTCCAGCTGCCAAATGTTTCTAAGGGAAATACACAAACAACGAATAACAGTAACAGTGAGTGCAAAACAAACAGATGGAAGCCAATTTATAGTATTTTCCAGTTTTCCCCATGCCAGGACAAGCTTGCTCTAAACGGATAAGTAAAGTTGTGTTTTTTCTTCTTTACTTTGAAAAGGATTCTATACGTGTCAACCTCCGAAATATTGCTGACTGACTTCTGCTTAAAACACTCACACTTTTGTTGTCTGAAGCAAACAAGGTAACGGAAACCGAATGGGTCCGTTTTCACTCAGATATCTCCCTTCCTCTCCCTACTTTCTGTACCCAAATTTCTCTCACCTTCAGTAAGTGATGTAGCTTGTCTATCAACACAAAGAAAATAATGTACGGCCGGTAAACTGAGAACTCAGCTGGGGTAGGAGCCAAGACTCTGTAAACAACACATTTATGGAGAAATCAGTTGAATGCAATGCCTATGACTTAAGATGACTGTTTAAATCGAGGTGGACACTGTGAAAACCTTCGGGTACTAGACACAATAGGGTAGCCATTGTTTGTGAGTCACTATATTTCGGTATCGTTTCTTGGATACTGTTCCTCAGTTTTGTTTTACGTCAAATATGAACAAAAGGAAGGGGACAACGCAAGAGAATTCATAATCACACGTGCACAAAAGGATGAAGGTGGTCACTGTACGAAAGCCATACTTTGAAGCTCCTGAGGGAGATAAATGACGAGCGTGCGCAGTAATAACGAGCCTTTTAAGGAATGTCATCTTGAACTGGTTCCACTGCTCCAAAGAGTAAACAAACAGTGACAGCACTGTTAAATACAGCGGACTGTCAACCTGAAACACAAGCAAGCAAATGCATTTACATTCAGTATGAGCATCAAAGGAAGAGGTAAGGCAAGGGGGTCATAGACAGCTGAACGGCATCCTCAAACATTCCATAGTCCACCTCCACTTCGGTGAATAAGTGTTAATTAGTCGACGATATTGCTTACAACAATATTTGTACGTGTTGCGTGTACCTCGTATGCAGATTCCGTCCATTTATCTGAGGACATATCCACAAATGACTTGAGTGTCTTCTCCTCCCGACTCAGCTGTCGTGTCCTGCAAACAAACAAGTGCGATTACAAAACTGAGCTCTTACTTTACCAGGGATGCTCTAAGAATAACACAGTTACATGCTAATGCAAGCTCTACTGGCAATCAAACGGGAGGGATTCTCACATCTGGATACTAAACTGGGATGACACAAGTACAGAATGCTGTCAAAAATGGTGTAATTTTCAATAATATTTTACAAGGTCTTTGCGTTTCTGTTTTTTTTTTCGCTACACTCACAAGTTAAAATAAACACAGCACCCGAAGTAGTGCGATTTGCATGCCCTCTGATCTAATCTATCACCACCAACAACCTTTGGTTTTTAATGATACGAAAACTAACAACTAAAGGCCTTGTTTTATATATATTTCTCTAACTAACGATTTTCCATTAAGCACCACTGCAGCACCCATAGAACCTTTAACAAAATTTCCAAAGTACTTACGTATTCAGGACGTAGAGAATCATGTGAATTGCGTAGGGCACAAATTTGATGTTTGAGTCTCGGCCCCCGCCACCAGTGTCCTCGCTGAAGGATTTTTCAAAGGCGAACCGCTGTAACAGCAGGCGCAGGTCGTGAATTGACGCGTGGTAAGTGGGTTCCAGATGACCTGTACATTCCTGGATGTAGCTGTTGTGTCTGCAAGAAATGGCACAGGCGTTACATGGTATTCCAACGACTTTCGCAAAACCAGCCAAATAATGATCGCGAAAATAAAAAAATTCCAATTTTGTTTATTGGGGTAGCTCTCCAAGCTTGTTGCTAGAACTAAGAATTCTTTTTTCCGAGTTTGATTGTGATATTATTGGGTAAATCAGATCTTTCACGGTTTATAACACCATTACGACACAAGGGTAACATAACAATGCTACCAAGACGACAGACTGACAGTGATTTGCCATTTAAAAGTTAACAAAGTGAAGAAAGCGCATGACGAAACTCATGGGACAAAATGAAGACCACTCAAAGTAACCATTACAGTGTTTAAGTTTTGTTAATTACCTGGCCAAACAACTTGCAAATGCTGACTCGGACACCTATAGTCAAACAGAGGTAGAAGTTTAGACAACTGAAATGTTCACGATAATGAAAACCAAAGAATAGAAGCATTGGCAACAACTATCGCAGTCATTTCTATCCTCGCTTGCGCATGTCATTAGCTTGTTTGTTAAATTCAAATTCCCATTGCATCGAACATTTGCAACTGAAGATGACCAAAGACCACTCATCAATCAATCAAATGTTTTTGGATTTTTATGTACAACCAGTGGCTACAAATCCGTCAGCATTAAACAGATGACAAATGACGGTTAATGGACAATGGACCGTTTAGTACAGCACTGGACACTCATGGACACTCATGTTGAGGTCTCTATATAAGAGAGATGAAGATCATTTACTATTTGAGAGACCACTAAGGACACGGTTGTATAGTGAGTGCAACTTACCTGAGGTCCCCAGATTGGCAGCAAACCATTACATTTTGTATTAGCATTCTGTAGCGCAGCACTTTCCCATTCGTCTCGGCCTCGAGCGAGTCTAACAAAAAAATTGTAGTCGCCGGAATGAGATAGGTTGTTTACAAGAATGAAGCACTGGATTTACCACTATTTTACAAACATTTCGGAAGATTTTCAGCCACGAAGCCGGTGAAACACACTTTTTCATTTCGAGGCGCATGGAACTTTAGGAAACCCCGAATACAGTTGTACGAGTAGTTTCCTAGGCGAAATAGTCCTAATTAGCATGCATACCAAACAATCTGTAATCACGTAAACGATAAAGACAGAAAACACACAACATAAAGAGCCAACAGAAGAACTTCTACATATGTTGAAAAGAAGCGACATTGCTACTGCCACTAACACTCATGCACGCGGACATTAGCACACCTGACAGCGGCCATGTGACAGTCATAGTGAACAATATTGAAGTGGCTGACAGTAGAGTAACCCTGAAAAAATGAAACAACAAATGATGTGAGCAACAACTGTTACATTGAGGGCTGCGCTGATCCCACCTATAACAACGCATATTTTAACAGACTGCATGTATTTTGCCTGGTATACGCTCTTCGCTGAAAACAATACACCTTACCTGAACACCTAAACTGGCTTGAATCGTGTGAAAATGCTATTTTAACAAAAATCAGCAACAATGAGTCTTGAAGATAAAATGGTGGAAGTGTTTACAGAATAACCATCAACGAAGCAAAGTACTCGAAAGTAGGGGGCACTACGCAGGACTTACAACAAGTCAGAGGAGATTAATAAGGCTGTCAAACCAGGAGCCAACTTGAGTAACGAGGCAGTGCGGGACTGGGACTCACATCTCCAGATTTCAAGTGTAGCGATACAGCCAGTCGATCGAGGAGCCACTCAGTGAATTCATACTTGCATACTCAGTTGTGTCAAGAAGTCTTACGTCAGAGAAAAGTCCTTTACAAACTATATGAATTACCTGTGTTTTACGCTGTTTGTTTTCGAATTCTTCAAGAATACATCTTTTGGTAAAAGTGTAAATACCAAGAACCTGAAAACAATTAAGAAAAATTAGAAAGGTCTAACATATCACAAAAACTTGGTTTGTTTGAAACTCACAAGGACTTTGATCAAATCCACAAGTCTCTTTACAGTGTTTCCAACAACATCTGAATTCAACAAGAATACTGGGTTTCTCCACAGTAAATTCAGGCACAACGACAACGTCTGCTTGTTACTGAGGTTACTACCAGATGCTTAATGTCGTTGTTTTCCTCATCAGCCAATGACTACACTGTACCAACCAACCGACCCGACCGACCGACCGATCGATTGACCAACCAACCAACCAATCAACCAACGAATATCAACATTACAATTGGAATCGAAGCTTAAGGACGCCAGGTCATTACAGGGACAATACCGCCACAACAAGCCCTGGTTTTGAGTACTTGGGAATTGCTTAGGAATCCTAACCCATAAAGTTAAATTTGCAGACACACATACCTTTTGTGGGTGATACTTGTGACCCTCACGGCAGATACAACAAGACAGTCCGGATTCCTCATGAAGCTCCTCCATTTCACGCAGCATACTGGATGGTTTGGCGATAATCTTCCCTGCTGAAGTCGTCTGAAAAGTTGAATCAACATCTTGACAAACTATCACAGAAAAGTCTAGAAACCTCAAAGGGCATGTAAACGACTGACAGATATATGCTCCCCAGCCACGACCTTGTTAAGGAAAATGACATCTCGAAGTAACCCCTTCCTTTAAAATTCAACTTTGCAAATTCAGGTTTCGGTTAAACACTCATCAGTTGCAAGTGGCCTTCCCTACACGTGTTACTTCTCCTTATGGTAGAAAGTTTCGCCCACACCCGCGTCTTTCGTTTGTTTCAATATCCCTAAGAAAATAATGGACTGCTCATAGTTTAACAGCGTCCATATCAGTTCGAAGGGTGACGTCTGAATCAACTATGCAACCAAATATTCATGTCGACCGACTTTCCACAAACAGTAAATAGATTGAAGGATCTGTCTGGGTGAAGAAAACACGAACAATAACAGTAACGCAATCGTAGGGTTTCCATACCTCCATGCCCAGAGCACCAAGCTGTTTTTCTCGCATGGCCATAGCGAGTTTCTTTTTCTCCAAGCGTGTAGACCTGCGGACTTCTGAAACCTTAATAAACAATCCAAACAGGAAATATTAAAAAAAAAAAGAACTATACCATGAAATTCCATATTACTATACTACACTATAAAAGTAGCTTATCAAATGCACAAATGTGTAATGTTGCGTATTGCACATACTGTACAGTAAGCTTAAGTACCCTGTTGTGAGTAGTGTATCTTAAATTAGTCTACTGGAAGTATGCCTTGTAGTGGGCGTCGTCCTATGGTAATAAAATTATCTTTGTCGAGCGAGAAAAAAAAAGTTTTTGTCTGTGGCGGGTGAGGGCGACAGTGGTGATAAAAGAAAGGGGGATAGGTGCATCTTCCAACGGCTCCGGTTCCTGATGCCACTACCGCCTCTGCTGCCATGAGTTGAAACTGCTGTACCGCGACAATTTATGCTGTCGTCCAAAATTGTTCAAAACACAACCGGTGCAGCCGAATAGTGGTCTTGCCAAATCTTTAGGTAACTGTAACACATTTTCACCGAACGTTGTTACAATGGAATACTAGAATCTCATTAATGGTTCAAAAGGTGGAAGACCGCAGTTTGTCTTCGCAAAGAGTAGTACAGCTGACCTTCTTTTCTACATCAGGATGTTCTCTCAGTGCTTCCATGAGGTTCTCTGCCAGTGAGCCAACCTTTTCCTCAGAGGACACTTGCTCCAATCGGTGAATAGCTGGGACTGCTGACTCGCCAACGAGAACCTAAACACAAAAATATGGACGTCAAAATCACCAGATTGCCGTAAGTACCAAACAAACGAGGGATCATTTCTTGATGGCGGTTTGTGAGCTTTTACTAAGATGTTGACAATACTGAACAGACTGACACACATCACGAATCAGAATGGATTTTCCAAAGGTAGTTTAGAATTACTTGGTTATAGCACCCTTTAGAAAAGGTTACTGAAACCCACAAAGAAAAGTGGGGTTACTCTCGCATAAACAAAAGTGCGCGAACATGTGTTCGTATTAGACGAATTTGATTTCCATACCTGTGTACTGCCATGTCCTTTGCAAAGGCCAGTCAAGAGCCGAAGAACATACGGTAGGGACGGTCGAGCTAAAAAGTCCTTCCACACATCAGCTTCAAGAAGATTTGCTTTGCTGAAGAAAAACGTTAACACTAATTTAGCGGCTGCGAAAGGAAAGCCAATAAGCAGGGCTGAGATTTGTGGCAAGTGTATGCCCCTATGATTGTAGACGGCTGTGGCAATCAAAGCGGCCAATTTAAGAATTATATTTTTTAACTATTTTTTGACCAACATGGCCAAGTAGCCGGTGACTCGATGACTCACACCCGCCAGAGCTATGATAGTAGCCGGCTTCTACTGAAAGCTCTGCAGAAGAGAGAAAGAAAAAAAATCCAGGCATGTGCGGGGGTTGAACCCATGACCTCTGTAATAGCGGTGCCCTGAGCTAACATTTGAAATTTGAAGAAATTCCCTTCCTACCTGAATGGCTTTTGAGGTGTTTGTTTTTCCAGGTACTTCAAAGCTTTGGCGACAATTCCATTTTCAACTATCATACCTTTCAGCTTAAAACCATTGTGGTTGTTCTGTTGAAAGAAAATGTTTTTAGAGAACGGGGAAAAGTTAAGTCGTTTTTTTCAAACACAGCCATTGGAAAAAAAAAAGTGAAAAATGTGAGAAAACGCCAAAAGTATAAAAAGAACACGAATTCGCCAACAAAGAAGTTTGTCCATCAAATAAAATTAAATCTTACCTCAATTTTACTTGCAATGCTACAGAAACAATCGAAAAACAGGACTTCGTCACTGGACCGTTCACGATCAAACCTGCCAAACATGACAAGAACATCTCAGCATTTCCTTACAGGAGAAATTCACCAAGCTCTTCAAGGGACAGATATATGTATTAATATTACTAGAATAAAAAACCTAAACATCTATCAACCAATTGGTAAATGGAGGCCTGAGTAAATCAATTACGGTTCAATGATAACTGTATTTCACCTGACTGAAAGTAACTTACTTCTCAAAGTCCAGGTAGGGCAGAAAGTGATTCACCAGTGTTCTCATGTTTTCTTCGTCTCCAAACGTCAGGAAGGGAATGATTCGCATCATAGCTTGCAGCACACTGCTGTGCGTCCTCTTCAATAGCAATTAAGAAAGTTACAAAGCGTTAGGGAATTCATAAATGCGTATTTAACATAGTATTACACTTTGGAAGGGCGACACTCATAGCCAGTTACCATCACCACCAACACCACCACCAACAACAACACTACCACCACCACCACCGTCACCGTCACAACCACCATGCACCCCCATCGCCGTCACCGCCACCGTCACCACCAAGGTCACTGTCAACGTAACCACAGCCATCACCATCACCACCACCACCATCACTACCACCGTCACCGTAACCACAACCACCATTATCATCATCACCAATCAACACCAACACACTTATCAACATAAACACAAATTCACTGTACCACATAAGGGCTTGTTATCCTGTCCAGAAGCATGTCCAGTTGTGAGCCATCACCCTGCTGGATGGGTATGTCAGGGGTAGGGGTACTGGTGGCCTCTTGCAGCACTGTCTCCATGATACCTAGTACGTCTTCAGCTATGCTGGCTCCACCACCTGAATCAGCCTCCAGCTGCAGAGCCTAAACAAAAATCCATCATTAAACACGCATTTTTCTGCTGCACACAAACTCATGGGCAACCAGAAGGCAACTTAAAACAAAGCCGAATAAAGCCAGAACTGGAAATAATTTCCTTTTTCTCTTAGCAGGAGATACACTATAATATTGAATTTTCCACAGACAACATGCATGACATACTGAAGTGGGTACTACAATGCTTTGTGCCGCAGTGACATGCCTTTTTTTTATCTTGAAGCAAAATAGACGACAAAATGTGACCTAGTATTTATAAACGTTACAAACAAAACCGTCCAGTTAACACTGTTTTAAGGATTAATTCCGAATGTTGTCTTCACGACCGAACAAATAATCGGAGATTTTAGAAATGCGATCGGACGGTTTGGACTTACCGACTGTTATTTCTGCATAACATTTGGTCTCCATACCTGATTTAATGTTCCAAGGAGGACATTGAGTGTATTCAGGGTAGGCATGCATAGGTAGTGTCTGTTGACCTGTGGACGAACAAAACGTTAACACTGGAAAACAATTCTGTTCAAACAGTCAGCACATTTTTAGAATAGCAGTAAGCCAAAACCACTCCGCTGAAGTATCTCAATTAAGAAAAACATCTCTCTGTAAAAACCGCTTTTGTAGAGTAAGGAGCCTTAAATGCCTTCAAAAAGTTTGCATCCCGACAGCTGAGTAGATATCAACATTAGAAAACTAATTGAAGACAGCATAACAATACACTTGCAGCACACTGCTGTGCGTCCTGTGCAAAAGCAAATAAGAACAATCCAAACAAGCATCATGCAATTCGTACAGGTGTATTTCACACAGCATTGTCTCTATAGCGCTACCATGTAAATGAACATTCATTCATTGGCAATTTGACAGCGACAACGACGGCGACTTTTAATACCAAAAAGGTTCATTTCGAAAGCGTTTCAGTCTTGCCCTTCATTAGCGTAATAGCAGTCATCGTGTAGGGTACATTGTTTTCATTTTAACTCAAAAAAGAAGTCTCCAACCAGTCTGGGGTTGAATGAGAGTGATAGCAGTATTACCGTACCTGAAGCTTCACGCAGTATCCCATCAGCTTAAGAATGACCGACACTAACTGCTTACCACGCACAAGATCTTTGATACCACTCAACCTTAAAAGAGACAAACTTGTAATGGCACAAAACTGCTTCAAACCAAGATGGTTATAAAAACCATGATGTTTAATAACTGGGACTAGAAAATGCACTTTACGTTCACAGTGCTTTCAATAAGCACCGACGGCCGACGAAAAAGCGTCGGCTACTTCGCTTACAGAAGTCGGTTACTTTTCCCCCTAAATTTAAGTAATTAAAGAAAGATTCTTTGCATTAAATTAAAGTAAAGTCGGTTACTTTTCTCTAACCAGCTACCTACTTCGAATTTTATTGAAACCCCTGCATTGACCACAACTTTCTGTTAGTTTGCAGTTGTAATTTGCTCCTATCGTGATACCTTGTGTCCAACGATCAGAACCAAAGAGTGATGGCATAACTAGACTAACTACACAGCAAGTCAGTTTAGTTGGTAGGTTTGAGTGTGCCACTTGACAACTGAACTATTTCGAACTGGTAAGAAAGAAAGCGGAAGAGGATGCAACAACAGAGGACAGGTCATTCTTTTCTCCAGTTTGTTTTCCGTCCTGTATATGGCAGTTCTCCTGCCAAGAGGTACAAACTTCATCATGTGCCCCTATGCTGTGCCTATAAAATAACAAAGGACCGGATTACCTGCTGAGCATGGCCTCCAGTCCCCCAGAGCTGGACATGATGGAAGCCATCTTATACACTTCTTCATCATCCAGTTCTTCTTCTGTAAAATAGAGGGAAAACAGACATTAAACGAGTAGAGAAACATCTAATATGATCACAGATTCCTTGATAACTGCTGCTAACTACGAGCGCTTTCTCTTTGCCAAACAATCCGGTCACGTTGTCGATAAAACGCACTAATTTGGATGACTGTTAGTCAAGAGTCCTTCGAATTACCTACACATGGCACAAATAATTTTCAGTGTAGATGTCTGGCGAATTTGCAGAACCAGCACTCCAATTTACAAAACGAACTATTCTGACCGCTCGATTCTAACAAACTGAAAGCACGCTTAGCTTACATAGGAGACGTGCAGCACTGACCTTGCTGAGTATCAAGATTTTCCACAAACTCTTCAGTCGCATCTCCTAACAAACCTGACAGGAAGAAACGAGGTCTATGGTCGACAACAAAATAAACATCTACATTTAGGGGTACATAGTTTTCTCTCAGCACACGGAAAAGTCTCCTTAATTTATGGTCGTCTCTTTTTATGAGGCCTCATACATCATAAGCCTTTTTTAGGACAAAAATACACAAAGCAACGGAACCAATTCGGAATGGGCAGACAAAGAACGTTCTATGCTTCTGGTAAACAGAATGCTTTTCAACGCACACTAAAAGCTGGCGTTACCCTGATTTTATTTTTATCAAGTTAATCACAAATAGATGAGCTTGGGAACTGGTGCCTTAAAGGTTAGCGGGGAGCCAGATGCCATAGCCGCAGGGAGGTATCCATGACAACCCTGGAATGCGGGAACCACCCAGAACGAGCGCCCGCTAACCGCCACTGTCACACTGAAATTCAGTGGAAATAACTCACCTGAAAAAGCTACTTACCCTAGCAACCGAAGCAAAGAGGAAGGGAGGAGAAGGAGCAAGAATCCGCAATGATTCGCAATAGCTAAGCTTTTGATCCGCAAAGATCAGCTAACACACCGCACGTGTAAAACAATAAACCGTGAAACCCTGCAAAAACCCTGGATGCCACCCCAAAGGTCACGTGCCACAAATGACGAAAACCGCTGGCTGCATTTGCTCGCCTTTAACTTTGCCTAAATGATATTTATCCACATTTAACTGAAACAAAATGACTTTACCTCTCATTCTGTAGATAATCCTCATTGGTTCCCCCTAAAAGACGAGTTCAATGACAAAAGGAGTTCAGTACACAAAGGTTCTTTTGGAGGAGTGAAAAGTGAAACTGCAACCAGATTCAAGCAGAGCCCTCTAATTAGTATTGCCTGTCAATTAATACAGGATTTTCAATGAGTCTGGTAGAAGGTAGAATTAACAGTGACTCGTTTTCTTATTACGTTTTCCCATATAACCAAAAGTAGAATTATCGGCGTTGTTTTCAACTATCAACACACCTCTCCCTCGGGGCACCAAATCTTCTTGTAAACATCCTTGACAGGCAGGTCCAGGCTGATGATTTTGCTGTTTACAAGCAACTGGCATTAAAGGAAATTAAAATATCATAAGTCTTCTTCACAGATGCCGGAGAATTCACCGAAAAAGACTGCAGTGAAAGCACGGTTACCTCCATTCCACTATCATCTTCAAGCAACGCTACCAATTCACAATCTGGAGAAATAAACATACCAACAAATACGTATAGCTGAACTAAGTTGCAAAGGCCACGGTCTCCAAAACCAAGAAATCACATGCCATGGAATCTACACTGTCCTGATAACTAACCATGTGCGTGTCAGAAAATACCAGGCGAGTTTCCGAGCTCTGTTAGCTAACGATTAGCTTTAGCCTATTGTGTAAACTAGTCCAATACAATGTAACAGAAAACCCACCTTTTAGGGAATTGTTTTTTGCTGCAAGATGGTAGGCTATAATCGACAATAAACAACTATTGATTTATTGAGGCGCTTCCTTACCAGTGCAAATCTTGTTCTTGACATCTCTCATGAGAGGACCCATACCGGGCTCATTACAACTGAAAACACAACCAACACCGGTTAATCCATTAGTAACCAAGCCTTGCAATATTGCTTACTGACTACAATTCCTTTCGTCCTAATCATAACGTTACAGCTCAGTTCTCAAAAAGTGCGAAACCCCTTTGGCAGAGTTAATCACTTGATCTTACAAACCTGTAAGGATTTCCTTGCATGCGCCCTTGCAAAAAGTCTTCCTGTTGAGGGTCTTTCTCCAACGTGAGGAAAAACTCGCCAACATCGTTTTCCTCCTAAAATATGAAGGCAGAAATCATGATATGGCAGATCATCGGCGAATTGTGCGCTTGTGGTCGTAATGGGTCCCTAATATGGCCCACTGGATATGTTGATACACATCATTCTTAACCGAAAATGACACAGAACCTGGGTCCTATCATAAACATCTTCTGTTAACTAGTAACAGTTGTCTCAGAAAGCAGGGCTGCAGACATTTTTTCTTTCTTGTCTCTGTTTTGGTCGGACGAAACAGAAATGTGGTCTGACATCTATCATTATTTACTTACTATTTGGCAAAATATTCGACCGACCAAGGTTTAGATTTGGCCGATTTTAGTAGGTTATTGTCGGATCACCAACAGTGTGCAGCTCTGAGAAAATAAAGTCTGAAAAGTTGTAACACAGCATTTATTTTGAAAGAAGTAACTTACAGGAAAAATAAGGTTACACAGACGTTCAAAAATGAACACTGGAGTCCTCAAGTCGTCCAAACCGTACCTGAAACAAAGCAGCACAGGATCGATGTTATTTCGCAGATTTCTTTACTATCACCTTACCATTATGCCTTTTTTTTTACCTCACTGGGCTTTAACAAGGACCCTAGTCTGTGGCCTGAACGATGTAAACAGATTTAATTTTACGCCTTATGAAAAGGATGTGTAATGAAACAAACCTCTTGAGGGTTTCCACACAAATAGCCATGAATGCTTTGGTTTCTGTTTCAGTACCTACAAGTTGGAAAAACCAGTTACTACAGCTTTTTTTGAATATCCGTCAAAACGGAATATTAAATAACTGAACTGCACTGTTTTGCTGTTTTGGCAATTATTGGTCTTGTCGTCAAGGGTGCTCATATCACAAAAGTATTGGTCTATTTGTCTAGAGTACAACTTTGAGTACGGTGATTGCAACTCAAAGTACAATCACCGTACTCAAACTTGAGTACGGTGATTGATATATGTACCTCTCAAAGTTGAGAGGTTACAATCAAAGATTCTAACGTCTCAACTGAAGAAAGGCTAGAATCTTTGTGATGGCTACTTTGGCCTGATGTGAAAGCACAAACCGGTAGTCATCTCCTCGAGCAACTCTAACAGGATCTCTTGAGTCTCATCAATCAGTTTTGTGCGCTGAACGACAAGTCTGAAAACAAAATAACAAAATATTAGACCAAGGGCAGACTGCAGGGAAAATGGACGTTCTGCGCAATGGACTACCAATCTAACAATACAATAACCACGAGATAAGACTGGCAGATAGAGCAAACTGTGAACTAGGAGGAGAGTGCAGGCTTTCGCTATCACGTTCTCAAGCAATTGCAAAAGAAAATCGAGACTTATCCACTAGAACTGTGTACCAGGCAGCCAATCTAATAATGCGATGAGCACAAGATCAGAAAGAAAAAACATTCACATAGAGGGCAACTTCTCTCCAGCCTTTAATTTTAGTAGGTATTCGTACTTAAAAAATAATGAGCTTTTAATAAAACAAATCACCTTCGCAATGACAAGTAACCATTCAGCACTGTGGCCACAAGTCTTCCTTTGAACTTCTGTTTGATTCCGTCATGTTCCAGAAAGGAAGACATCAACTCTGTGTAGGTAACAAGATATGAAGATAATCAAATTAAAAAAAGTAGCTCAGAGATATTTCCATAAATCCAACAAGAAAGTGCTAAAAGGGAACATAAATCTCTAACAGCAGGGACAAAAGTAACAAACAGACCAAGTTACGGGATTTGATGGAGAAACTCAACAACGAAACAGTACAAACTACCTGGTTTCTGATCACTTATAACTTATGAATGTGTCCACATACCAGCTAGCATCTTCAGAGCATATCCCTGCGACAAATCCGAACTCAGTGTGTACTGTTCCAAATACGTCAGATGCTCAATTTCCTGCAGAGAAAGGAAGCTTTTTTAACTTTGTAGAGAGACGTTATTCCACAGAACGGGCCACAATATCAGCGTTGTAAAACCCCAATTGACAGAATGCAACAGGTCATGGGCTTTGCACCTTCTGGAACAATTTGTCTGCGACTTCAACTGCCTGAACAGAAATGTCCACCACAAAGGGAATGCTGTACTTCTCTTCAATGAAACCTTTAAGTGTTCAAAGCTTATTTAGACTTGCTTTACTTGCTGATGATCACAAAGCTCTACTACATTATGTGGGATTTCAAGTGGGGTCATGAAAAACAACAGCACCAAAACTACCACCGTTTTATGATTTGTCTTGCTTAAACCTTCTACAAAAGACTTATTTAAGAATGCACCTTGGTCAAAAGTTGTCCAATTTGCAACAGTGCTCCCTGGAGGGCCAGGTAGAACTTCCAGTACGTTGGTTGAGTCAGCCGGTGGTATAACTGAAAGAACTCTGCTGCATTCTCACCAGCACTGCGCACTTCCTCTAAATAGCTGTGTGAAAAATGGTTACCAGTTGTGTGTTGTATTCTATACACAATATCAAGTTTCGTTATTTTGGAGAACATAAGACCACAGGTGCAGAAGTGCCCCATAGCTTAAGGTAGGGCATAATTATTTACGATTTTAACACAGACCGCCTACCTCGTCAGCAAGTCCAACATGTGCTGTTGTCGACTAGGCATCTAAAAAAACCGAAACGAATTGAAACCATCTGTTACAAATAGCTACAAACTTGCTGGCAGTTTTTATTCGCAAACAGCCCTTTGCTCGAAGGTTTAGGCTTGAAAACAATTTGGAACAATTTCGACACAATTGTCATAAAGACCATGTAATCCGTGGGTCAAAATGCCCGCCTCAACAGGCCAAATTATACTTCAGACGAATATAACGAATCGTCACAATTTATCTGTTGCTGTCGTTTTTTACTGCATTACACAGTTTCCTTTGTATTACTTTCATTCAAACAGTTTACGTTACATCTAAGTGATCTCTATGAATATTAACCCAGAGTTTGAATCCTCTGTTCTCAAGGGCAACAAACATTCCGTCACCTCAAACACAATTACTATACTATCGTCAAATCATAATACCTGACACAGAGATTCTATCATAGTGCATGCCATCTGTCGAGCAGCTCTGTTTGAAGGTGTGAACAGCACCTGTCTCAGCCACTCTTCCTCTGGAGCCTCCTTCTCTTCTGTTGGCTCACTTCTTTTAGTCCTCTCTAGCCACTTCCGGCCATACTTCTCCAAGATGTGGCGCCTGCGTGCTTCACTGCGGCTCTCCCTAATGCCTGCTTTACCGTCAGAAGTTTTCTTGGGAGCCATGGCTTTCCAATGAGAATAAGTGTGGCTAGCGTCTCCGTCCATCCACTGCTTGGCTTTAATGCGCACATCATTGTAACCCTGCACTGAGCCCAATGACATGCCGTCTTTAGCCTTAAAAAAGAGTAATAAATGAATGTTTGTAATCTCGTAATCTGATTGGCTAATTTGCCGTTGTCGATAAGTGTCTAGACAATGCTCCGAAATGAACATATTCGTCATCACAGAGGTCAAAATTTGTTGTGGACTCAGGAAGGGCAGAGACAAAACTTAAGGTTAATAGAATGAGTATAATATTGTAATGTGCTGTGCCCCACAACTGTATCATTGCCTTGTGTTTTTTATTCAAGTCAAACATCAACGAAACGCATTTCTGAAATCCCGAGCTGAATACATATGTCAGGGCGAAAAGCGCTTGAATACAACGCGTTATGTTCATAAACCCTTCTCAGAGGATGGTTTGGAATACAGTAAAACAGAGGAATGAGTACCTTGTTGGTTTTACTGTTCGGTGGAGGTGGTTTAACAAGTCGAAGCAGGATCTTCAAACAAGGTACAGTAATGCTCTCCATAATGAGTGGACTGCGCACTTCAACAGCCATCATAAACAGTGTCATCACTAGGACAAGGAAATAGACTGGAGTTACCACATGATACTTCAACATCAACAGTGATCTTCTCCGAGAATATCACATTGGAATGAAACGTACCACATCTCAGACGTATTTCCCAGCAAGAGTCCTCCATCTCCACTGCATTGCTCAAAAGCAGCATCTCTCGACTGATACCGGAGACCTAGAGGGAAAGGAAAGATGTTTAGGCTGCTTTCTGTCACAAAGTTAATCTGAAATGGTCTGTTGCCACTAAGATGCATCTCGGCACATTGTAACTTGTGGTTTTGTTTCGTCTAATCAGACCAAAGGCCTGTGATTATTTCCAGAAAACTCAAAGGATGGTCAGTGGAGCACTAACACGACTCTAACCTCTTAGTAAAGTTCTATATGGGCTGTAGTGAAGACTTAACTAACCTTTTAGGCATAACCTAATCTGAGTAGCTGGTCATCTTTACTGTACTAGAGAAAAATTATTTTCTCATTTCTTTTAACGGACCACAAATCAGTTTAAAATGACCATCAATGTCAAATTTTTCAGTGGACAATAAAGCCAGCGATGAAACTAAAGAAATCAGTTTCTTACGGATATTTTTTTTAAACGCCATTTGAAATTTTTCCTTGAAGGCTAGCTAAAACTAACTTTGCCTGACTTCAAATTCAATTTCCTCGAGTTGGTGGAGAATTCAATGCTTTTTTTCCTCGCCTCCTACAACAATCCGGCAGGCAGCTCCAGTACAGATGGTACTTGAGATTTCAGGAATACCACATAATAACTCTACTGACCACTGCTGGGTTGGACTTGTGACTGTTTACAGCTTCTCCTACTGCACTGATCAGAATTTCATTCAGCTGCATTGTAGCACGTTCGTTGTCCTTTGTCAGCAAACACAACAGATGCCTCACATCGCTCCTCATTTGCGGAGTGCCTTCATGCAAGTTAAACTCCACCAATTCGTGTATAAGGCCCTAAATAAATAACATAAAAAAAAAATTAATAATCAGGGCCCGGTTGTTCAAAAGCCACTCAAATTCATCTTGGATTAGCGTAAACGTTGGCTTCAGCTTGTTAACTTGTGGGTGAGAGTTTATTTTGGTGTTTTTCGTTTTTCAGGATGGACTTCCTATAATCTAAAATTTTGAAGAATATCAGCAGTTAACAACGTTTGTGGATAGAGAAATACACTCCTTGGATTAGTTAATCACCTTTCGAACAACTGGGCCCAGATCTAAATGTAGATTGGACATGTAACGTTGAACATTTGCATTTCTGCCGATCTGAGGGATTATTGCTGTTGTGAACGTTAGCCTGGCAAAAAAAAAAAAAAAATGGGACTTGTACGCCAAGCACACAGCTGTGCGTCATCTTATATCTTGTAATTAAGTCTTATATTTTCCAGATTTATGTTTTAACCAATGGCCTACTGACTGCTACCAATCGTGGGGGCAAGGTTCTTGGAGATCTTTCTTCAACTATGCAGGTTGAAAAACACCAAAAAAGAACTGGACAACAAGACTGACCTGTTCCACCAACTCTTTGCAAGTTCCTGGCACCATGGCCAATGCCCTCAGCAGTGTGACACAATGCTCAATAGCGGCAGACGCACAGCCATAGCATTCACCCTGCAGACCCTTTGCACCAGATGACAGCAGCGATGATCCACTGCTAGTAGTCTCTAGTGGAGCTTTACTCTCACGGCAGTCATACTCCAGTAACTCCTTTCGGGAAGCCAAGACTTTCTAAAGATTCGAAGGAACATTGTCAGTATTTTGATATTTTACTTGCTGCAAAGGGGTTGAAATATGTAACCGAGGTCTTGTACTGGGGAGGTATCAATCACGTATAAAACAATAGGCTAATTATATCATCATGAATACTACTATAAGACATCCGAGATTTGTTCCAAACCTGTGTGATCTTGCTGAGCTCATCAAATGTTCCTTTGCATTCCACGCAGTAGCGATGAGCTAAAGCTTGGATTGCCTTATTAACACCAGTGTTGGCAGAAGCGCTGCTAGCGGCTGAAGATCCTGACACTAGAGATGCCACTGTCTGCATTGAACCAGCTGTACACGTGCCATCCTGTAAAGCAAGATATAAATAGAAATTGTTCACTACGCATGCACGATAAATCAGAGGAAATGTACAGTCTCAGTGCGCTGCCTTGTTACCACCTGACTATAAAAACGCCACAGAAACCGAGCTGTAAAGATCTTTGTCCATTCCCTGACTTCACTTTTACAGTTCTTTGGATTCCCTTGGCCGGTTGAAACAAAACCATAATTAGTGAGGGGAAATGTCAACAGTATGGCAGTATGTACCACATCACCGCACATGACAAGCAATAGTTAAGACGAACAGTCGATTACTGGTACCTTTGCACCTAAATCAACTTAGAACCGTGATCAATGGATCATCTGCCACTGAGGTGTGTTGCAGACACGGCGCAGCTAGGGTCGATGTTTCTACTGACAGAGCATCTAAACTATTAATCACCTGAACAGGCTCTTGCGGTCCATGTTCCAGTAGTCTGTTCAAAAGGAGGTCCAACGGCTGCCTGTGAGACACAAGCTGTCGATAAACCCTGTCTGCTCGCTCCAGTAGAGAATTGATGTTCGCAACTGCCTGTAAAATGAACGAGCAACCTAAAGTTAGAAGGACACTGAGCAGAAGAGGAGACTAAGGAAAAGGAGATGGGAAATGTTGAAGTCCTAACGTTAAGACCCTACAATTGGGCCGAATGAAAAATCAATTCCCAACAAATCTGAACTCTATGACCTTACACATACACCGGAGAATGCTCTACACACTGGCCTGCTCAGGCATTTGTGACACGCCATCCTTCCAAATCATAGACTCAAGAAAGAATCTCTCTACGTTGGGGAATTACTGGGGAGGCATTTTTTTAAACAATCAATGATGTCCTTATCTGCTCCTGAAGCAGACACCTACAGGGTACGAGCATACTCACAATTAATGTACAACCTGCTTCCTCTTTCATGGATCAAGATTTAATAAACATAACGTACCTTTTTTCGATCTTCTTCATTCTCGATGGGATCTACAGCACAACAGGGCCTTGCAGTCAGAGTGTAGTCAAACTTAGCATATTTGCAGAAACCACAAGCGTTGCATAAGAATGGATCTCTCTCATCGTAGTTTATGGACCTTGACAAAGAAAACAAACAAACAGTCAATCAAACAGCTCCTGCTGGACCACACGCACACGCAAAATCTATCCTCTAAAGGTTCTTCACAACTGAGTACGTAGCCAAATTTTTGTTTACAGATACAGGTTGCAACATGAACACAACTCAACTAACGATAACAGAAAGACTGCTAGAATGGCAAACTAATCTAAGAAAAGCAATCCCGCAAATGCCGACTGGTGAACGCACTTAACACTTAATCCACCCTGATGTCAAAAGAGAGCTGGCAAACAAACCTGCACTTATGGCACTGATAAACGTTTTCTCCACAATTGCTGCACACTCCAGGGTTAGCATTAACAGATGCACTGCAACGAGGACACTGCAAAGTCTCAGATGATGCCTACAATGTAGAAAACCGAGTCAACACAGAGGCATGGATGACAGATGTATACATTTATTGACTGATGGTCCACCTATGACGATTAAAGTTGTTTCACTTTAAACGAGGACAGTTCATAAAGCAATGTTCAATAGCTCTAACCCTTTGTTAGAACTATGACATAGTGGTCTTTTTCTTCTCCACATTCATAATATTGAACTACAAAACATGCTACCTTTCGTGCGGAAATGTTTTTGTCAAGTGTTTCCCCTCTAGATACGTTCGTTTATATAAGATTGCTTTTAGTTAACACTGGACCTGGTATGGTCCACAAGAGCGAGTATGAAGACTTAACCAGTCATAACTGCCGCCTAGAAACAAGTATTCATCGATTCATAAAACTGGATAGTCAAAATTTCTCGGAAATGAGTCAGAGTGAGATTTCTAAAACATTCTTCAGGTTCGTTATAACAAAAACTTAACAATAAAAAGCATCGGTACAAACTGTTGAAGCAATCACCTGAAAGTTCTCGTAGAAATCGGCATATTCAATCATCAAGTTACAGGCAACTATTGGCAGTGGAAAATCAACCTAAAAAGCAACAAAAAGCCGAAATGCAAAAATTCACAAACGTAAACAAATTAAAGACTGTATGTATGTCTTGACGACAAGAAATAAAGATTTAAACAATCCCGACCTTGAGCTCTGTTTGTCCGGGTGTGAGATGACATTTCTTTGCTTTATGCCACAGTGATCGCCTGCAAAACACACCACTTGTCAACGTCTTTGCAATAACCAAGTTCAGCTATGACAAAACTGTTTACGTAAGGACTGAGAGAGTCTCAACTTACTTCTACAGTTTTACAACCACATAAACTTCAAGAATTTCTTACAAAGTGAATTTACTATGCCTGTTACTCACTTGTTTTTCAGCTCCACAACTGCCTGCACAGTGCGATTATTGTAGTACAAATTGATTGTGCGAACCTGAAAATAAATACAAAATATTTTCCTGAAGCACATTACGAGATCACAGAGAAAAACTCAACCAAGTCACCAAAGAAACATTCTGAAAATAAATAGAAATAACCCACCATTTTCTGTCGCTTCAGATCTGCAATCCTCAGAGTTACTCTTGAGATGGTGTGGCTTCCAATCAGTTTTACCAGCTGGCATGTGGTGGTGAAGCGAGAGTCTCCTTTGACATTAGATAGCTTTAGGCTCTGTACAAGAAAAACATAAAAAGGGTAGAAAGCGCTCTCAGTTTTTGTCTTTCAGAGGAACATGTTTTCGCCAAAATCTGGCAGTTCATTCCACTGATGTTCTCTCACCTTTTATGAACAGACCGTGCATCTTCCTGAAGTAAAACTTAAGTAGATATCATTTGATTTAAGACTTTAATTGAATACGCTTCTAAATGCTTCGGGTAAAATACGTTTCTACCAGTTGCTTGATTCTAACCTGAAATGGAACTTCAGGGTTGTTACACACAAGGCACGGGTCACTCTCCAAATAATAACCATCAAACTCAACAAATCCTGACAACATCCTAAAACAAGAGAACAGATGTTTGAGCGTGTTAACAACAGTTGTTCAAATCAAGCAGGTTGTGGATACGTGAATATAACTTAAGTAAAAAGAATTTACTACGATTATCAGTTGAGTTTGGATATAATTAATAATACAATAATAATATAATAACTGACCTGCTAATCACCCTTCCGCGCAGTCAGAGACTGAATTGCGAAGGGCGCAGCTCAACGAGGTCGGACCGAAGGAGCTGTGCAGCCGCCTGAACACGACCCATGTATGACCTCGGAGCACAGCACCACAGCCAGATGGATTAGACCGGGAGTCGATTTTGAGGAGGGAGGAAACCGGAGTGCCCGGAGAAAATCCTCGAAGTGTAGTTGAGATCGACTGAAACTCAGCCCACATACAACATTGGTAGTAGAGGTGGGAGGCGTGATAAATGTTCACTACGCCAGCCTGACTTCCCAACCGAGGGACCGAGGAAGTTTGGCGCCCACCTTTTGCCGTTGAAATCACGTTGTTGTTGAGGGGAACACAAATAGTATCCTTTGGCAACTCTTCGGGCTGTGATATCATCAGTCTTAACATGACAGCCCGAGAAATTGCCAATGGATGCTATTTGCGTTCGCCTTGGCAACAACGTGGTTTCAACGGCAAAACTTGGGCGCCAAACTTCTCTCGGTCCAAACTCAACTGATGATCGTAGTAAAATGCTCGACCCGGTTACAGGTTAGTAGACGAAACTTGAGTTAGAGGACTAGGTAGCCATTCAGAATTGCCCAACTTCAAAGGCAATCTGGTCTACAATCACAATCCCAGTAGACTGACCGTCGGTAAAATCTGTGATCAACTAAAAGCCATATGTTCTGCAGTAATATTCACAAGTAAGGAGTTCGACGTCACAACAGAGGATAGAAAGAAGCTGGCTCTGACCTGTAAACATTGGAGTTCGGATGGTTTGATAACACATTGTTCTGTATCATCAACACTTGGACTGCTTTCATACAGTAATCCTGCAACTGTGCAAAAAACTGCCATTAATTGCTGTTTACGGCACACATCTTCAAATGTGTACCACAAGTTTCCCCAAATTCAGTTCAATGCATTGGTTCAAAAATTAGTAGCTACATATAGATCATGCACGATGTTGCATAATGACAATAAATGATTTCAGCAAAGGATCAGTTGCAAAACACTCGTCCGCTATTTTCTAATCAAATTCTGATGTACTTTGTTTTAAGAAATACCACCCTTCGTTGTTGTCCCTCGACACCAATTTACAATCTACAGCACGCGTTCATACTGATGCAATAAAAATCAGATGACGTCCCCAAGTACCTCATCAGCATTTGATTCACAATTAATTGTGAAGTAACCAAGCAGATCAACAAATTGTGCAGCTCTTCGGCCATAATCAGGCAAATATGGCCAAATCTTCCACATCATACTTGACAGAGTTACTTTCTGACTGCTTGTTGAATACCTGCAAAAACAAAACAAGTGTAGATGGAGATCAACATTTATTTGTCCCACATAAACTCACAATAACAAGTAAATTTCGTCGATCACGTCAAAACACCAACTAAGCAAAGTAATACGAAACCATTTACAGTTTGTATTTGTTGTTTCCACAGTATTATGCATGAGGACGTTTTTCTTTTCACTAAAACTTCAAACGAAGGACTTTTGATGCAATGGAGATTCCTATGTGGAATATGGAGATTCCTATGTGGCCGACACATGGGACATTTTTTCTCAGCCAAGGGCATTTTTGGTAAACAATTTTGGTAACCGTTTTTTCGTAAGCGACCTTTGTTTTCTTGGTCAGGACTTTTCAGTGAAATTGCCCGAGTCGCACGCGACTCGCGTAATTTCATCAACTTCTCAAAACACCCGTGATAATTGATCCTTAATTTTACTCAGCCCCATGCGATTACCTATACTAAGAGTCACAAACGTTTATTTAATACCCTAAACATGATTCAATTTCAGACTCGCTAGAAGATCTTCAATAGACAAAAAAGAAAAGTTTTCTCGTTTTTGGTTCAAAAGGTTCAAAGTTATTGACCAATGACATTTATTACCACCCCCTTTTCCATTAAAAATTGAATTCTTATCCTGCAATGCTCACTTGGCTAACTTCAGACTCAATTCAAGACTCGGATTTAGCTAACAGCTATTAAGACTACAGGTTACTTGGTATGAATTAACAAAAATTAGCATAAAAAGGGAGGAGAGAGTATCATAAGGAAGTTCGCCAAAACCTTCGATTTTGTTTTATGTTGCAATAATTGGAATAAATTGAAACTTGACTGAAATAAGCAAATCTAATCATTCATTTTTAATACTTTAAAATCCTTTTTAAGCGAGGGAAATATACAACATAACGAGTGGTTTTCAATCACTGCATGGCAAGAACTTTAACTCAAATAGCAAGCCAAAGTTTAAACTTACTTGTGCATACTGTACAACAGTTCATGTGCCTGCCACCTCACAGCGGTCGAGTTGGATTCGAGCAGGAAACTCTGTACAAACTGGCTCATCACCTCCTCATCGATGGTAGCGTTTAACAGCTGGACAAGGCCCAGGGCAGCTGCTAATCAAATACAACAAACAAGAGAGACTAATTGGCCGTGACATCAGTATCTTTCCAATTTCCATGCCAATACCCCTGCTACTTGATGATTAACAATGAAAATGTACAACAGAACAGGATATTAAACTTTACCTTCACTTCTTCCAGAGTCGGATGATCCTTAAAAGAAAAGGAAAACGGTGTATATATGAGTACATTGAGCTTATATTGCAAGCTGGGGAGCTGAATTAACCAGGAACAAACAAACGTCAAAGATAAGTGACAAGTCAAAGGTCTTTCCACTGAGACATACATTTAAACGAAAAACCTGTTAGGTACAAAGTGACATTAACAACGGTGCTTTTTTGAATCTTGATCAATGAAGCGTAATAACAAACCAGCTGTTTTGTCCTTGTCTTTCTCCTTGTCCTTGTCCTTGTCCTTCTCTTTACTCTTTGACTTCTCTTTGTCTTTCTTGTTCTTCTGTGGTGAGCTTGATGGTGGTGTCTTCATTTCGCAGATGGCATAGCCAAGCAGTTGTAACATCAGAGGGGTGACACCCTCTTCAAACAAGAAGCTGCTCCTAAACAGAAACGACAGCGTATCTACGAAAAAACAATCATTAACATTACAACCGTGCGTCACTACAATCGATGGCTGTTACTTAGTTTAGTGAGGAAGATTCTCTAACCACTAAAAACTCAAAATATACCTGTTTCTTGTAAACAGAATTCTTGCCAGTTGCTTATACGGCTTGATGCAACTTCTGAGCAAGCTTTAAGGTGCTCAATCTGCAAAAGAAAAAAACATTGTTCCCCCATGAATACAAGGAAAAAGATAAATCACAAAAATACTTATTAACATTACTACTGATTAATTCTCGTTCTTGCTCCTCAAAACCACTTTTCTAAATTCCAGTTCGATCTGATTAGAGTCCCAAACTTTTAACTTCACTTTCCTCCACTGAATCACAGTTCTTCAAGCACCACCAACGCAACTGGTACATTTTAGTGCATCTTCGAGTACTGTAACACGCTGAGAGACTTGATCGTACTTCACTTAGTTATGATAAGACTCCTGTGTTCAAACCATTTACGATTTTACGATGTTATTACAAACACAATGGTCAGACACAAAATAGAAAGAACGTAGTTAGAATTCAAGCAGTCCAACTTTTTCCCAAAAGAACGAGAACGAGGAGGGATTGGTAAGAAGGGAAAGTTTCTTTGTTCTTCCTTCGTTCAGTGCTTGCGATTTGAATGACTAATCATGAATTCAGCTTCTGTTGATATTACTTACCAAACTAATTAGAGTATCGTATGGTAGACTGACTGGTGCATTGTAAGCAGACTCGATATTGAATCCACCCTGTTCACTCAGTTCCCTGTTTAGGAAGGAGTACAGTCATCAAGCAAAACAAAACAGCAACGAATTTATCGTATGCACAATAAAACACTGCTTTGTGATGAGCCAATTTCTGATCAGTGCGCAGTTTTTTCCTTAGCGGTCTCATGCAAAGGTTAGTTTAGCTTAGTTTACAGGTATTCGCCACCTAATGAATATATTCTCAAAGATCACAAGATGAGGTAGACAATTCAAAGACCGCGATTTTTCGGAAATAAATACAGTACCGCCAGTGTGTGCCATGCCATACATTTCTTTGCAGAAGTCGTGAAAATCAATTTCTTTAATGAGATCTCTTCCCCAAAATTTGCATTATTGCTTCAGTCAATCTATTCGTGAACTCGGGTGTTCACTTGGTCTTACTATTTGAAAAATTGAGCATGCGCTGCTATGAGATCTACACTGACGATGCAAGTGATCATCGTAGTTACGGACACTACAAGAGCTGTAGTGACAATTCAGGCTTGCTCGGGAGTCGAACCCGTGACCTCTGCCATACCGGTGAAGAGCTTCACCAACTGAGCTTAATCCACAGCTCAAATAATTAGGGTTTCATTATATTCACATTCTTTTAAAGCTACATTACTGGTGCACAGCAGATTATATTGCTATGCGCTCCAAAAAATAACAACGAGAAAAAACAAAACAACTTGCCAGCTGTTCAACAATGAAGACACAACAAATAAACAAAAACGGAAATGAGGATAGGACGGACAGATGCAACATTTAACCGAAAGTGATCAAACATTCCGGGTGCTCCTAGAACCCATGCACTGTTAAAGTGGAAGTATTTTGTACCTCACGGTCTTCATGTGTGACTTGAGAGCATGTAGGTCCCGTAAGCGTCGATAGCTTTCTTTTGATCCACAGAGGAACAACAACAACTAAAAATTACAACAGCAAGAACAAGGATTCATTAACCACCAGGAAATGAGAAATACATAACGAAACCGAAGACGTACGTGTAGGATCAATACGAGATGACATGTACACAATGGTCTGACAAAGAACCGTATTCCAATGTGATTTCAAACCTAAACAATTACCTTCCTCACTTGCCTTCGAACAAATGGAGTTTGCTGGATTAAAAGGTACTGAAAATAAAGGAACAAATTTGAGTGTACAGTTGTGAAAGCTGACTAATCATTTCTCAGTAAAACTGTTAAATGTTTCTCTGAGCAACTGCATTATTTTGTAACCTTGATACCAAGTACAGACATCGGTACAAACCTCGCACAAAAACTGGTACCACTCATCGCCAAACTGCGGAGAATTCTCAAGATGAAGAGAATCTGCAACTTTCTTCACCTACAGAAAAGTACCTGAGTTAATGTATCATAGAAACATTTTCTTTTTGAAGCTCAAAAATACTTCTTTTAAGATATCAGGCGTGAAGGTGTTTGTCCTTCAACTACAACGCACAAATGTTAATGTTAACAGTAAACAGTTTGTCCTGATTGACCTTATTTATCTTTATTCACCTGAAATACAATATCTCTTCTGTTTTGATTTATATACCTTTAGAACTCTATTGCCGCAAGGGCTCTAACTGTGACTCAGTTTAATGAGTAAATGATTTTCTACTTACTTGATAAGGAAGCCGCAAAGCCATTTCAGTCAAAAGTTGAGGATATGCTTCAAAGACATCTCCCGCGTGGCCCTGTAATCAGAACGGATGCAAAGATTACTGGCACGTAATCATGGACAATTTAAGAAAAATGATCACTGACAGTTAACTCCGAAATAATCACATGCACTGTTACAAAGCAAGGTGAACTAGAAACAGAAATGTACGAAAAGAAAATAAGTCATTGTCAGTCGGTCCAATGCTTCGTTAGAACAACAATAACAAAAGTTAATAGCTTCAATTAAGCATAAAAGTCATGCTCACAAATTGGGCTTCTTTGCAAAAAGAAAAGCCAGTAGAACTTACCTTGACGTACTGCCGCAGGAAAAATGGTGACATGTCTGGTGGGGGACTTGCGGGTTGAGGTTTCAGTAGTGCTCCACCAATACCAGATGTCTCTTCCTACAAAAACGTAATCATTAAAAACATACCGGGGACCTTTAAATTTATCCAGTTCACGTGATTCTGGTTATCAGTTGTGGCATTTATCCTGCAATATTACCCGAACTTGTTCCTGTACTCAATAATTAAGGTCCCTACAACCGTTATAGATGATACAATCGTATATATACACATTAACTAACACTTAATGACTGGTCCCGAGGAAGAATAGTGAATTTTGGTTCCCGAGAATCTCAATGTTTCGTCTCGGGAAACATTAGGACTCTCGGGAAAACAAAACTAACTGTTTCCGTCGGGACCATACACTGAGTGTATATTGTATCTAAAAGTGACAAGAATCGAGAGATTACTTCCTCGTGGCTCGCCACCTCCCTCCAGTGCTCCAACAGAGTCTTTAGAATCGCCAAACAATGACTTGTGATGCCCACACTGCACAGAGTGGCAGCTGTCTGCTTACAAACCAGTGATGATGACTGATGGGATAAGAAAAAGATCTGACATCACTAAACGTGGATGTGCCTGACTTTAGTTTTATTGTAGTATATGTGCGATAAATATTAACCGGAAAATGAATATTTCACCAGGACTGACAAAGTTTTAACACTCCTAGTCTTTTCACTCTCACTTCCAAAACGATTTTTTTGGTTTGCAATTTAACAATGTCAACAGGCAAGTTTACCCTTACTAACAATCAATGCCTTTAGAGACATAACAGTCCAGGAGCCGGGTTCACGAAGCCCTCATAAGTTAAGATCGGTTATTAATATCTAAACATTGGGCTACTGTGACAAAACAATACTTAAGATACATCTTAACTTAGGAGGCCTTCATGAATCTGGCCCCTGATTACAACAGTGGTGAAAAGTTAAAAACAGAAATACTCGTTACCTCAGAAGAACCAGTTTTAGTGTTGGACTTTGTCCTTGACATCAGAACACTCAGCAACCTCATTATGATCAGCCACACTTCATGCTGTTTAGTGCGTGACGAGATGTCCTTCACATCCTGCTAAAATCAGGTGATACAATTGTTTAAAAGCGCTCAATAGTACATCACTTGGCTTAGGGCCCGATTACATGGCGAATTTCAGCCCGGCTTCTGAAACAAATCCTCTTAAAATCAAATTGTCGATTACATGGAGAGTGATTCAGCCTGGGGCGCAATTCAGCCCAGGCTGAAAATCCTAGCCCGGTTTGCTCAAACCGGGCTAGGATTTTCAGCCCGGGCAAACGGGCCAGAAAATCTGAAAAAATCTCATGTAATCGAAACGGAATTTCAGCCCGGGCTGAATAGTGAGCTTGGACATGCGCAGTGATTTTGTTTTCCGGGAAATAAGATGGCTGCTGCTACTAGGAAGGAAAAGCTAATATTTCAGCCCGGGCTGAAGTTCGTCATGTAATCGCAACAAAATTTCAGCCCGGTTGACCGGGCTGAAATTCGCCATGTAATCGGGCCCTTAGAGTCATTTTTAAATAGAAAATAACCGTGCTTTCGTTTTCCAGTGACGATTATCACATTACTGTGCAAGGCAGAAGCAATGGACAAAAACGTATCTTACAAGATGACCAAAAGCCCCGAATGGACTGATAAACTTTAAAAAGACATAATTTCAACGTGTTTTTGACCAAACCATGATTCCTTCTGTCAGAGATGACTACAGTCATCACCAGCTACTGTACACTAAAAGAGTGTAACTCTAGAAATGATATCTATCTGAATTTAATCAATATTGGTATCATCCACGGAGATAAGCATCTTAATGCTCAATCAATTACAACTACACTAACAGAATTAAAACATTCACCATCTGGTCCAACTTCAACTCCTCCAAGCATGAAGACAGTACTTTACTTAAGGCAGCTTTGTCTCTCTCGTTATCTTCCAGATCAGAACATAACATCAGCAGCACCTGAAATAAACAGAGGTGGTAAATGAACCAGTTCCAGGCTTACTAAGAAATTGTGTAACATGATCTTAACTCTGGAGTAAAACATGATCTTCTTATCACTTAACTACATGAAGGGAAATCGATGCCATAGTGAATACAAGATTAAACTCGTTTTGTAGATAGCCGAGGAGGAACCAAATCACCAGGGTAAAGCAGTTTGTGTACTGTCAGTGGGTGGTAAACGTATTGTAATGTCTGGTTGATGACCTGAGTAATCAATGGAGTTTTATTCCTGATCTAAGAATAAAGTAATGAAGAATACTCTGAAAGGTGGGTGCATTGTACCTGCATAAAGGGGATCGCCTGCACTCCACCAACTTCTTTCAGCCGAGGCAGGTGAAGCAGCAATTCATCGAGAAGCAGCAGCTTTAACGAGTGTAACTTTTCTTGATCCACTAAAGATTCCTTATCCACTTGAGTCCGCCCCTGCTCTTCACCACTGTTACTCTTGTAGCCAGGCTGGCTCTCTGTCGTACCTACAGTAACAGGAAGAGCTATACCAGAGTACCAAAACACTGACATCACACTACCATGGCCACTGGTCGCAGCTATTCACAATCATCTTACTCGCCATACCTCTTATGTCCTTAGTTCCGTTTGCAGACAGGATTGCACATGGTACAATGTACTTCACTTGCAAATGTTGTAACGAGGCTAGCGCAGGTTCTACATCAGACTCCGAATTTGCTGGCACAACTCGGCAGCTCCGAGGTCTTGCAAGACAACATACAGTCAACTGGCCTGTAACAGAACTTTAATAGAATTGAATTTTTTTCTAACTTACCTGCTTGTTCGCTTTCCACAACACCAGTCTCCATACTGCTGCCAGGTTCTGCCACAACAGAGTCAATGCTACTCCCACTCTCAAACTCAGTTGTTCCATGCCCCGTATCCGGTGGCAGAGGTGACCTGGGGGCACTGTGGCCTGCTGAGGATCCCTGTGCACTACAAGGAGGGACATCGTACTCATCTTCACTTCCCTGACCTGCAGTAAGCAGAATAACATCACACAATTTTGAATAGCCATCAATCCTTTGTTTCAGATTTTAGGGTTCTATTTAGCCAAGCCTAAAGCGCAGCTCCACAATTACTTTTATTTATTGACATTTACCTCAGACACCCGGCCTGCTGACAAAATGCTATAGAAAATCACAAAATAGTATGGAAAGGTGATACGAGTCAGCCCGCAAAAAGCGGTCCAGACCTGCTTGAGCAACACGGCTTCAACCGTGGGCCCAATAATGATTGACAGCTGGAAAAAGCATCAAAACCAAATTTCTCGCATAGCTAGATTACCACATCTTCGTAAATACCAATATTGCTACATGCGTACTAAGTACTTCTGACACCAAATGCAAATCATCTTCTCCTAACATCATAGCCGCCTGTTATAATACCTGATGCATTGTCTGAGGATGTGCCTGCTTCAACAGGCAGGCCCTGTGGCTGAACGCCTGGCAGTTGTAAACCTTGTAGACTTAGTCCCTGTGCACCTGCTTGCTCCTGAAGACTAAGAGCTATGGCAAGCTCCATCATGGCTTCATCATCTGCATCAGCAGGGAGATCCAGCATGCCTGGCAAAGCTCCCGCACCAAGGAGTAATGCTTCCAGATGACTGGCAGCACTTGCTATTGATGCTACTCCACCAGACGGCTGACTGGGTTCAGCTTGAACTGGCTCTTGTGGTGCGGCCTAATGTAATAATGACAAAACAAGAAAGCTTACGAAATAAATAAGACCAAAGCGCTCATTAGCCATGATGCATCACACCCGACACAGAAGTGCTAAATCGAAGGGATCATACAAGTGTATAGGACTGCTTGTCATGATTGCTTCTTTGATACTTTGCTTGGTTTTGGTCAAATTGATGATAAAGTCATCATTACCAAGAGCATGGGATCTACCCCCACCAAAATAACCAGTAAGGATATTAACAGGACAAATCTTGAGATATACTTTGCAGTGAGGTTCACACAAGTTCACCACTGCCAAACAGGTATGTACCTCTGTGGCTTGTACATCTGGTTGCTCTCCGGCGGGCGGTCCTTCAGCATCCATTCCACTTGCCTCTTCAGGAGTGGTTCTGTCAGCTCTATCAGCATCATCATCTTCACCATCAAAGTCATCTCCTCCAACGCCCTCTCCTGTTGGGGTGTTACACTGAGGAGAGGAGCTGCCCATACCGTGCCAGTGTTTGTGAATCAGGCGCATTAGGGCTTGCTTACACGCAAAGCTCACTGACTGGTCCTGAGGAATCAGAGCAGAGGGATGATTTGATAGCCACTGATAAGCTTTTGCTGGTTTTCCATGTCTCTTCACTTACAAAAAGGCCGGTGGAACCTCATGTTTAACTCATCAGCACTTATGAGATTGAAAGAGGGTGCATAACAGTATAATTAAGCTGATTCTCATCCCCAGAGGCCGTGATTCTTTTGGTCAGCACCAAGAATAACAACCTCTGACCGGTTCCGAAATATAAGCGCAGTCTCAGTGAAGGTGCATTTTTGTAACTGTTGGCAACCACTATTGTTTTAAACTTCCTGGTTTGCAACTAGCCAGAAGTCGTTATTCTTGGTGCTGCCGAAACGAACCGCGGCCTCTGGGGACAACAATGAGGTAAGCTTAAGGCACAAAAGGCAGATGAATCGAAGGAATAGAATTCTCAACAATTGGGTGGGACGTAAGGCCGTAATCAGAAAAAAATCGCAATGCTTTAAAACGATCCACACAGATCTAGATCAGCAAGTTTAGCACATAGCACATGGTCAGTGTGATGCTTTCAGCCCAGAGGGCCCATCCCTGAAATTGTCTGCTCACACTGGCAATGACTGCTGGCTATACGCAATACTTTGAGGTAAAATTTCATTTCGTTGCATTTAAACTAGTTACACAATAAAGACACACAACAACAAACACCATACCTCACAAAGTAGCATTTTCACATATTGTTTGACAGCAAGTCCGACTTTGGAGGAATCAGCTATTGCAAATGCATGAATGATATCCACCAGCGCTGTAACAGTTGATTCCACGTGCTGCAAACCTGTAATAACGTACACCATCATCGAATTGTTAGTTCCTTCGTTTCTGAGACAACAGATTTTACCAGAGGAAATGAGAGTAGAGGACCAAAGGCAGAGGAGGAAAGGGAAGGACAGAAAAGGAAGAAAAACGAAGGGGAGTGAGGAAGGATGGAAGAGAAAGGACGGGGAGTAATAGTCAGGAGAGACAAGGAGACGGAGGCATGGGAGAGATAAAAGGAGAAGAGACGGAATAATAGAAGAGAAGTAAAGATGGAGGAACAGAGGAGGAACAAGGGAAGACAAGAGAGACGATGAGACACTGAGACAAAAGGCGTAAAGCAAGAGGAGCTACAAGTAAGATTGTATGAAATGTGACAAGACAGAAAGCAAGAGAGAACAAAAGATTGAGTTAGGTGACAAGAGAAAGTGCATGTTCCACTCCTCTTAGAATAGAATGCTCTTTTGACCATCCACATTACAGCAAAGGCTACTAGTTACATGAATATTAGCTCTCACCAATAGAAGACAATGGGGATAAAACTGGGTTTACAGGCTGGCAACTGTGAAGCTTCCAAAACGCATCCATTAAGCACACAGCAAAATGGTTTGTGTCATCACTTTCTGTTAATAGCAAAAGGACAGTAGATTGGGATTAGTGAATAGTAAAAGAGAGAATGGGTACATACCATTTTGTGGTAGATCTTTCGTTCACAGAATCCATATGCTCATGCCATGCTGTTAATGAAGTAAGCTTCGATGCAAAAATTAATGGCGGAAGCATGGGAAAAGCTTCTGCTACACACATTTTACATCAACGTCACTAACGTTAAAACTCTGTTTTCTGTTCACAGGGTGCAAATAAAATAGGGTTAAATGCAAGTTGCTCAGTTTGTTTGGCGTGGCGTGGCGTTTGCATTAGTGTTTTTTAGTATATTTTTGGGGTGTGCCAGCAGCGTTTTAGCGTTTACATGTGTTATTTGAGTGTTGGGCTTCTTCTTGGCGTCTTTGGCAATTCTAGTGGTCAGCGGTGCTTTTGTACTTTATGCGTGTTCCTGTGTGCATTCGCATGTGCTTGTGGTTTTGATTAGCTCAGCGTTTGGTGCGTTGCCGCTCGTGTGCTTTCGAGTATTTCCTCTCTCTCCTCTCCCTAGTGCTGGGAGAGTCAGGGTCCCTCCTAAGTAGTTTTTTTCCATTGAACTCATTGTTCAGTGTGACGGGTGCTTGATCTGGGGTCTGGTGTGGTGGGCGGGGCTTGTCACTGGGTTGCGGGTAGGGCAGGCTTATGGGGTGTTCCACCGACCTGGGTTTGGGTCAGTGATACCAGTCCCCAGATCCTTGAGCACCCAGCCTCCATTTGCGACACAGGCGGTAAAAACACTTAGCTTTGATGTCATGTATATTCATGAATGGGGCGCAGCAGGATTCTGTAATGGCAGACTTACCATAAGCTGCTGATTGTCCTGGTAGAGTGGTGTACTTTGCCAGATTACTGGGTCTGGTACTTGCCACTGACCTTGCACTGACCACCAGTCGCTGAAAACTTTCAACATCAAGTTCATGTATACTTGGTGATGTTTCCTGCTCCAAAGATTCCTCCTGTTTGTTATCTTTATCTGTTTCTTCTGTTGCTCCTTCCTTCTCTTGGTTGGGTGTTCCAAGTTGACAAAGGAAGTTCACCACTTGAGAAAGCTGTGCTTGATCCTATTGGAGAAATTATTATAATGATAACTGGTTACTTTGTTAGACATGCAGAAGTAACAGAACAAAAGACCGTGATGATTGGGTGACAGGATACCATTTTCAAACATGATTGGTCAAATACTATTCCCATTAAATTATATTTTTTTTGTCAACAGCTATTTTATATAATCAAACCTTTTTTCATGGACAACAGTCTCTGTGCAAAAAATATAGCTTAGCCGGCGATCCGTTACTTTTTAACTGTTGTCATATTTTCTTCAGAATCGATGGAAGTGGAAAGCTTTAACTTGCTTATTTGACTTGATGTAAATAGGTACTTTAATTTAAATAAAAAAACTAGTTTGTTGGTGTTGACTTGATTGAAATTCTTGCCAAACAAGGAAAGCTAACTGAAAACTAAATTAAAATGCTGTAAATAGTTTCCTTGATGAGCTTTAATTTGCTTATGAATACAGTCTTTGTCTTTCCCAAGTTGAACTATTGCGACTGCACAGTGAAACAACAGATCAATGAAGTTTTGGTTTTAATTAAGGCACAGTTGCCAAGTACACAAGTCAAAACAAATCAATGCCTTGATGTCTTTGTGTCTCACAGGTGTTGAAATGTATGCAAGTAGTATAGAAGGGACCAAATTATCTCCTTTTTGCACAGGAATACATTAACACCGATGACTTCATGCATTAACATCTCACATTTTATGCTGTGGCTAGGACAACCGGTTTGACAGGTATCAATTATTTTTGGATTGATGTCATATAATTTGGGTGCATGTTGTGGGAAAAAGTTCAGCGCCAAAGAAATACCAATCTTGTTAGCCACGTTTATCACTAACTTAAACAGTTCTTTTTAAAATTCTGAAACTCTTAGCTCACAACAAAGTTTGTTCGACGTTTAACTGTCCTCAAGTATTCCAGAATGTTAGTTAATGCATAACAACACTACAAATTACATAAAAATGCTAAACATTCAAACAACTCATTTTTCTTGAAAAGTGAACAAACTTAGATAAATTTCATTTGCACAGTCCTTTACATCATTAAAGACAAATTACCTTATGACTGTGGTAGGATGCTTTTGAGGGGTGTAAAGTAGCCAACAGAGCCTGAGCTTGGTGCTGAACACTGGACGGCATAGCACTGGTCATAAGGGATGTAGCGGCATCAAGTGCAGACTGCCTTGGCATCTCCGCTTGAGAC
Source organism: Galaxea fascicularis (assembly GCA_948470475.1). Classification (NCBI taxonomy): domain Eukaryota; kingdom Metazoa; phylum Cnidaria; class Anthozoa; order Scleractinia; family Euphylliidae; genus Galaxea; species Galaxea fascicularis. The sequence continues at coordinate 43,348,317 of OX419335.1, read as the reverse complement.
ACAAAAGTGGAAAAACAACCATCCACTACTTCCAGCAGGTGCACAACCAACCTGGGAGAAGAACAACATATGTTAACGGCCAAACAAATTAAAACAAAACAAAAAAGAGGCGTTGAAAATTGAGCAGTATGTGAAGGTAACAAACTATGGTGAAATTGCAAGAATTTGTTAGATTGACTTCAATAAATCTATGGATTTGGATAGTGGCACTTACTGTTACAAAGTGTTTCCTAAATTAATTTGGAATAAATCAGAGGGGTACAGTATAGTCTGAATCTCTAGGTCGTGGGTTCAATTCCCACCCTGGTCAAAGATTTATTCTCTGTCCTTGAGTGAAAAAGTTCGTAATGCTGTTGATCAGCGATGGTTTCTAATTCATCATCCATCACATTTACAGCAGTGTAAGGCTTCACTTGATGGCTACCATACATATATACACGCTACTACACGCCCTGTATTTTTACTGAATGCAATCAATCATTCAATCAATCAAAGAATCCAAAAATCAATCGACCACTTAAACAATCCCACAATCAATCAGCCAGTCAGTCAGTCACTGATCATCACTTTTCCACTTGTAACCATCGCTTTGTTGTTATGAACTGTATTTATCCATTGTGTGTGTTTCTTTTGAATAGCCTTCTGAGACTGAAGCACGTTAATTCAGTTGTCACAGTTTTATAGTCCCCCCATTTTAATACCCATAGCTAGATAACGTGCACTCTGTCTTTCAAAATTAACCAACGGTCATAATAGTTATCACAGCATCCTTTTGACGTGTCAATTAAAGCAGACCAATTATAACAAAATAACTGCTCATCACACTAAACTGACACCTAAAGTCACCCGCAGTCGACCACAAGTTTCCTCCATCGATGGCGGTCTTGAGCTATCTCCAACAGCTGATTGACATTTAGCAGATTGTGTGGTATACACTGCTGCTCAGATTGTTGTAAATTCCCCTACGTTACAACAACAGTCCAAATGGCCAAATAAACAGTACATGTATTTAGCAGTAGTGTATTGTGCTTTGCTGAATGCACTGTGAGGGCGATTTGGTACCTTCTAGGAGGTGGGAGTTAAAGGTGCTACATCTGGTCAATTACCATAACTGACAGTCAAACAGGTAAAACAGTGAAAATCAAAATGCACAATAAGAGACGGAATGTACTAAGTGTATATCATACTTGTCAACCGCTGTCATAGGTGGAACAGAGTTGATGATCTCAGTCTCTGCATCAACAGTAGCAGCAGCCCCCAAACCAGGAGTGGAAGGAATCTCCTCCTGTGGATCGTCAGGCCAACCAAACACCTCTTTTGTTTTCGAATACACCTTCACCGAATCCAACATAGTCACTCCTGAGGGGTCTACAGACTGGCCAACTAAACACACACAAACACATACCAATTATTTGCCAGTGGTCTCAATAAATGATCCCTTGTTCCTATACTGTGGATTTCCTGTACATACATGTCGCAAGAAGTGCTTTAAAGATGTATAAAACATTTTCCATGTTTATCAGGAAGTGTTTCGTTCTCAGCCAAAGAATAATTTAGAAAAAAAGACCCTTACTGCCGAATCTGTTCTAGCACCCAGGTGTTGTTTATTCATCAACTGCGCTCATCACTTAAATTAAGATATTAAGAATTTGTAACAAAGGCACAAGGGCCAAGCAGCTCAGGGTTAAGCAATCAATTATTGGAAAAACCAACTTTCAGTATAATTATTTATATTTTAAAAATCTCATAAAGCAGAAAACAGTACAATATAATACAAGGATGGCTGAGCAGTAGCATTTGAGTCTGTGAAAGAACTTCCTAGAGATTGGGTGGAGACAAGAAGCGTGGTCATGGTCATGCTGCCAGCCAAAAACACACTGAACTAGCCAAACAAAAAAGGCAACATACTGAACAAAGAAAATTTCTTGTCTGCAGATAATGACTCCTCTCTGCTGAAAGGCAAGTCAAACCATCTGTTTCTAGAAAGTGACAACTGAATTACTCTGCCAAAGATCTCAACAAAGGAAGGTGCCTTCTCCAATGATTGACAGCCAATCAGAATTCTCACTCCAACCATGACTACACTGGGGTTAGTGTTAGTGATCTCAATATTGAAACCATTGGGCTGCAAAACAAAAAGGAAGAAAGGCAAAAAAAAAAAGGTTAACCAGGTAGTAAAAAAGGCACATCACTTATGCCAGTACATGTAACAAATATACCAGTTAGAGGATAAGGGAAACTTTCAGAGACAATTATTTTTGGTAGAAAGATGTCAAGGGTCTGCAACATTTCGTGATTGGTTTAGTACAAATACAAACCTTGGTGCTAGCAATATACATGCCAGCAGTCATGAGTCTGTGTTTTGCTTGCTGTACATTATACACTTGCAGGATATCACCACCTCCAAACTCAACTTCATTAAGCGGCTGACAATGCTCAAAGAAATCCACAGGAAAGCTAATAGTGGTGGACTTCACTCTGGTTTTAGTAGCTTTCTTCTTGCGTGTTGGCTTCACAATACTCAGGGGCCTGTTAGAAATATATCACAACTTACTGTTATAATAGATGGCCTTGTAAATGTACTGTCATTTTAACCTAAGCAAATATTATGGGCAGAGATGGCATTAATTGGTAACAAACAATACTGTTTTTAAAAAAAGGTACAAAGGTGTTACCAGATTTTTGTCTCTAAACCCTCCATGCTGATTCTTTTATAAATACCCTTAACAGGTGAATCCAGCTTCTGCTTTAATTTGTTGATAAAAACCTTCAGAATACTGTAATTGCCTGCTTTGTGATAATTAAAAAGGCAACAACATTTATGATACTAGAGATATCCAGAAATATGGCTATTCTAAAAGAAAGCAGTTTATAAATGTAGGATGTTTTACTCTTGGTATAAATGGTGGTTCTATAGTATGGGAGTGCCACTGGCCACTGAAATTAATGCTACAAAAATTAGCACCAACTGTGTTACTGCCAATATAATTGTTGAAGGAGTTCAATTTTTGGAAATGTGACATCTCAATTATTAAAAGCTGTAGAGGAGACATGGAATTCATCGGGTTCTCAAAAGAAACTAGCAAAATTAATTTCTACATGTTCTACATCTACATCTACATGTTTTTCAGCACTCGGCAAAGTCCCATTGACTTATGGCTGTTATGCGTGTGGCCTCATACACCATAAGCCTTTTAGAGACATCAACGCCAAGCCGGCCACTTGCTGAATAGAACAGGTCAGCACTAGGGGTGGTCACAGCCAGAGTTCGTTACGTCCCTAGTGGTTCTTTAACGTCCCACAGAATTAATTGTGAAGAGTTGTGAGACGGGACCTCCGGCTTATCGTCCTTATCGTCCTTATTCTACTTATGAAATATCAACACACAAAGCTATAAACCAACGTGGGTCACTAACCTGGCAGGCTGGAGCTCTGGAGACATCCAGAAACCAGTGTGTTCAGCACTGGCCATGTAGATTCGGAGACTGCCATCTTCACAAAGAAGAATCATTGTGGTGCGGTGTTGATCTGATGTGCTCACTGAATGGCGGATAGCAACCATGTCTTGGGTTTTTGCTTTAGATGATGTTGCTTTAATCTCTTGTATCTATATGAATGTCAATAATTATGTCAACTATCCCTCAGACTGACAATGATGTATACGAAAAAAATTAGAATTATTTTAATTGCAGAAATGAAATAAAACTGTGAGGTCCATACAGTCGAACCTCGATTATCCGGACTCGTCGGGGTCTCGGTAAATAGTCCGGATAATCGAGAGTCCGGATAATCGAAAATGTGAATATTAATGAGATATACATGTAAAAAATATGAGTATACAGCAAAGAAAACATTTTAATTGTGAAATCTACACAGCCTGTATGTATATATCAGCTGAACGGATTAGAATATTTCTTTGTCTCGTTGCACTTGCGAATTATGAAAAGCGCACAGGATAATACGCTGTTTCAAAAGTCTTTTGAAAGGATTTTTGGGCTTTTTGCGACATTGAGTTTTCAAGATCACAACTAATTAATATTCATGAAAAAACTGGGACCAGAGAAAAAAGTCCGGATAATCGAATAGTCCGGATAATCGAGGTCCGGATAATCGAGGTTCGACTGTACTTCATTTCATATCATTCAGACTATCTTAAATAATCACAAAGGATGTAACAGCAGGCAAATTGAAAGCAAGACTTTCAGCACTTGTTACTCACAAATAACTCCTATGCCTTGTTTCCAACTATTCAAAGAAGATGGCAATAAAATTTATTGTATGGGGCAGTTTTAAAGCAATTTTCAAAGCTAATCTTGCTCCACATCCAGGTGACAAGCTAAGATGCTAAGCTACACCAAGTGCACTTTCTATTTATCAGAAATGGATGGCCAAGATGGTCACTAAAACGAATGTGCCATTTTCAAGGGCTAGCTCAACCGAGTTTCCTATCTTTTGCTATCTGTAAACTTTTCAAGTCATTTTCCAGAAGTTAAGTGGACTGGTACACGAGTGCACACATATTACAGCCAGTTACCCAGATTGCTTCTTTTGTCATGCACAAACTGACTAGCCATCTCTGGCAAATAAAAAGCAGCCAGACACTAACCAGTATTTGATGAGGCTTGATCATGAGCACCACAGGGATACCACCAGTATGTGTCAGACAGCAGACTAGACCAGGATGCTGTGGCACCTCACTCCACTGACACAAAGCTGCAGATTGAGAGTTCTTATTGCCACCAGAACTGTTTTTGAAGGTCACTGGAAACATTTTCTTCAATTCCTTTTGATCTTTACTCCATGGAGCTACAAATGTTTTTCCTGTGGAGATAAATAGAAATAATTGTTTCAGAGATTGTAAGGCAAGTAGTGAATTCATCACACACCGACTGATGGCTCTGTCAATAACCCACTTATTGATTAACCAAATATTGCAGACTGAAGAATTGCACAGATGGAAAGTCAAACACTGGAATTTATTTACAAAAGAATGAAAACCAAAAATGATCTGAACAATGATCTATAACAAGATATGACAGTCTATCTACTAAAAAATTGTTTTCAGTGTCAACCATTTTTGTTTTACTTAATATTATTATTAAAACATGAAAAATTGCTTGTGGGTGTGTAAGTAGTATGTATTAGGGAATCCCATCCAACAATCAGAGTGTAATTATGGAGTAGTCTGTTAGAAGGTTCTTAGACATGTACATTGTGACAGTTCTTATTCTAATACAATTTATCAATTGAAAGTACCCTGACTGTAGCTGAAGAAGATTAACTGCAAGATGTGTGAGTAGTACACAGACACTCCTCCACCAGCCACTTGCCCATTAGAGTCTTGCAGGTCAGGGTGTTCAATAGGGACAGTGTTAGTCAAGTAAAAAGGACCGTTTATAGCACTGCTGGTGGCATCCATTGGCTGCAGATATAGCTGCCCTGCTGAGGACATCAGAATCAAGCTGTGATCACCATCATCAAAGATGAAACTGACATCTCTGATCTTGCCACTTGGCAGCAGGAAGTAGTAAAGAGGACTCAATGCATCTTGGGAGAGGTCATAAATCTGTAACAAAGCATCCCTCACATGTTAACAGTATCATGTCACTTGCCAATCCAGGCATTAGGTGGAACAAAGGTTAACAGGACATTTGTACATTTTTGGCCTTCATTGTTTCAAATCATGTAACATCAATAAATTTGTAAAATTCCCAAGGTTATTACTTCTCCTTCACATGTAAGTTGTGAAATTTATGTAAACAAGAGGTCTATGCTTAGTAATTTTTTTTCATTCTCCATAAAACACACAACAACAATATAAAACAATTTCTTCCTTACTTGACTAGTATCTGTTGCTCATGGGGGTTTGTTTTGTTTACCTGCTTTATTAGGCCCATAAGTAACACACAGAAGAATAAACTAAAGAAATAAAACAGTCCAACAGGGTTTGCATGCATGGGACATGGAACCATGCAGGCCATGATGCAGTAGTAAGTGATAGACTAATACCATAAATTTACACCTATAAAAGTAGTATAGTAACAGCAGGCTGGATTGCAAGATATGTCCCCTCTTACACCAAAATCCAAAAAACTAATATACATGCATTGAGCTTGCCAGACCTAAAAAAAGGTTTTCCCAACATCCATAACGCATATTAAGTATTTTGCAGTTGCTGGATCTTCCCACCGGCCTGCTTCTCAATGTCTTTCAATAAAATTTTGTAACTTGGGTTTACCAGGATTTTCCAGGATCTTCTACCAATTTAAAGGACTTTCCGGTCCAGGAGAATGTTAGACTGAAATTTAGATACTTTCCAGGACCTGCATACATACAGACCCTGATTACAGTGGGGGTGACACTGAAGTTAGACATATTCTGCATGAAAGATACTTGGCACACCCATACCTTGACAAAGTCAGCAGTAACAAGTGCCAGTTGTGTTTGTGATCCAGGAAGCCACACAGCTTTGATGATAAAATTACCAGTCTCTAGTTGAGGATGAAGAGCAAGATGGTCCACTACAGAACCTGAACTGCTGAATGTCAATACATGGCAGTCCTTCAAACCACACACGGCCAGGAAGTCCTCATTACAAGAGTTGCCTGTGATGGATAGAACTGTAAACGGCACTTGAGCTGTAGCAAGACGTGTCAGAGTAAGCTTCCTCTTACTAGAGTCTGCTTGCTTTAGAAGTGCTGATAGCTGAAGAACTGTAATCTGAGAAGACAATTTCAAGCAAATGAATACATGTGAAGGGAATTATAATGCAAGAAGTCAGTGCTATTGCTTCTATGTCACTTTCTGAGTTTATGGTTTCCTGCCCATTAATTAGTAATCAACCTTCCCAAACTACACATGACCTCTTACAGTAACCTTTCTTCCCAAGTTCAATAAAATTAGCCACTAATGCAGGTCCTAACAAGGTTAATGTTTGTACATATACATAGAAGATCCCTCCAGAGATCAGTAAAAAAAAAAAGCCAAATAAATTAATATGACCATGGAATGTAAATATATCCAACTAATAATATGAAAATGCTCAACCAATAGCATTTATGTGAAATGAAAGAGATGGAAAAGCTAATTTGACAGACCTTTCCCTTTTCATGACTGACAGCTAAATGTTGCCTGCGTCCCCTTGGTGATGCCAAGCAACACATGGCAACACGGCGTAGCACATGAGCACCAATCAGCTGCCGGATAGTTTGTCCCTGTTCTCCACTAAATGTCATTCTCACATTCTCAAATGCTCCTTCCTGAGACCCTAATGTTGGAACCTGCAATTAAATAAAGTGGAAAACCTCCAGCTTAAAATAAACCACCAAGTCTGAAAAATTATATATTAAGAAAATGATGTTAAGTTCACTGACTAAGCTGAACACTCTTGCATTGTTTCCCTTGCATTTCTCAAGGTGACTAAACAAGATATGTTGCTCAGCCTTTAGTACCACTTCTTGAATGCCTGTAAGTCGTGACCTCTCAAACAAAATTTAAATAATTCTGACCAATGGAATGCCAAGCTTACCATGAGCTGATCAGTATTCTCCACAGTTTTCTCTGTTGTGTGTAGTTCTTTCAACGCATTTTTAATGGCTTTGGAAACACCTAACCCCATGCTGTTTGGACTCCCAGTGCCAGGGCCCATGACCCACTGTAGAAGGTCCAAAGTTGTGCTTACCACTGCTGAATCCTCTAGCTGGCTTATTAACTGCTGTTTGTGTCTCTGTGAGAGATTAAATAACAGTCCTAAGTTATTGAATATATGCATGAAAATAAGTACCACTTAATAGATAAAACATTTTAGTAACTTTACTGCTAGTTAATTTTTCTTCAGCAACCTTGTTCTCGTAAAATGATGCTTAACAGGATCACATAATGTTTGAAAACAGTGACTTTAAGGAATAAATCTGAACTCACAGTGGTGTAGCTCATTTTGAACCTTCAAATACAAAGCTAGCTGGTTGAAGACTAAGTTATTTTCACCTTATGTTGGCTTTTTATAGGCTTCCAAAGTAAGCATCATTTGGCACAGGACCGAGTCAGATGGGGTGTGGGTGTACATATTCTTGATTTGACATCAAAAACTGCTTTGCATGCATGTATACAAAGACGTACTTAATGCAATGCAAATCAGTGTGTGACATCACATCAAAAATAAACCCACTCCCCTTCTGACTTGGTTGTGTACCAAATCATGCTTATTTTGTTTGTAAGTTTGGAAGCCTTTAAAAAGCCAACATTTGGCAAAAAAGAAAAAAGGTACAATGCTTTTCAAACAGGTGCACTTTAAGATGTAAACTGTGTATGATGGGTCTCAATTTTAACCCCCCAAAAACATCAAAGAGTAGAACATATGTACAAAAAGAGTTTGTTGCAACATATGACTCAGTAATTAAAAACAGGCTCCCTGCCCTTGTAACACACCTCAAGCTGCTTGGACAAAGCTTCCACTGACTTGGATGTCAGTGCTCCAGAGTCATGAACTCCTCCTCCACTGCTCCCAGCACCGCCTGCCCCACCTGCGGAAGCTGCAACAGAAGAACTGGTTCCAGCAGCTAGTGATGAGGCTTTACCAGCTGAGGAGCCTTCTGTGTCATCCTGAGTTTCATCCATTTCCCCAGTTGCAAATGGTGATGGTGGAACAACACTCTGGCCATCTGCTCCACTGCTTGGTGTGCGTTTGACAAGTGCCTAAAATAAAATTATGATTGATTAACTGATCCATTTAGGGGAAGGATTGCATAGATGACTGAGAGACAAAATCATGAATCAGCATATTCAAATCGAATTTCTACAGTAGCTGCAATCAGTTTGCTAAATGTTTAATATAATCATCACTACCACACAACTCAGGAAACAAAGTAATTGATCTGGGACAAAATGGAGGCCTTTGTAACCTCTCTTTCTGAATAGTGATGTGAGTTCTACTTGTAGCAGACTAATGGGATATAAAAGGCAAAGAGCTGTTGTCTTAATAGTGTAATATGGCCACAAAAAAGCATAACATTGAGTTATGATGTGAGTACTTCTTCGCTGGTAAATACTTACAATACAACTACCATCTTCTTTGGCTCCACAGTCACAGAAGAATGAACCAAACTTGGCATAGGTGATGTCATGATCTTTATGGCAAACCTTTGCGCACACTGTGCACACACCAACTCCATCATTCATCTTACAGGTGTGGCAGTGATACCAGTGTTGGTTCATAAACTCCTTCTGTGTGACAGTGAATGTACACAGCTTGTTGCAGAGAGAGTCCTCATCCTTGAAAAGACAATATCATTTGTAGGCGCTAAAATAATTAAGTCTATTGTCTTTATTTTGTTCTACGTCTTGTTTGTTTGTCCTTTGTTTTACTCAGGTTGTTTTCGTACTTGACAGTTTTAATTTGCATATTGTTATATATGGATGTCTACTCGTTAACTCGCTAGTGCAGTTCCGTTCGCTCCTCATGTTCAATTCGTTAAGTTTTTCCACCTTTCCACGTTATCGTCACATTCGTCTTGTAAGTATTTTCGCTGCTTTTTCGGTCTTCTTCTGCTGTGCACCTAGCTGTTTTCTTATATCACCTTCATTTATCTTTGTTTGTAATATCTTATTTTTTCAGTTACCTTATTCGCTTATTCATGTTAAATAAAGTTTCTCTCAAGTCAAGTCAGTGGATACGAGTCAATGACGTTTGCGACGACATCATTGTTGGAGTAATTATAAGGGATGAAGGAATGAAGGACCGAAGGAAGAGAGGGGGGCAGGGAAGGAGAGAAAGAGGAAAGGAAGGAGGGGGAGGGAGGGAGGGTGGGGAAGAGAGCAGGAAGGAAGCAAGGGAGGGTGGAATGAAAATTCTAGTTATTTAAAAGGACATTGATCATTGGACATTAGCACTTCAACACATTAAAATAAAGTTTTGCAAAGCAAATTACTTACTGACTCTTCCCCACCAGAATCCTCCTCATCTCCACCCATGTCATCCATCCAATCAGAATCCACATCCTGAATCAAGGAATCACCATCAGCTGTGCAAAGTGATGGCGATGGAGGACACTCCTCTGAAGAATACTTCAATGCAGACATCACCTCAGCTAAGTATCTCAAAAGGGGTCCTGCTGCTTCAACTACACCACTCTCCCTTCCTTTTTCACTAGTAGCCTCCACTAAGAGAAGTCGAGTTTTACTGAAAACAAAAGACAAGAAAATTGCTGAAATATCAAGAATGCCTTTTTATTAATTGTTTGTAGGTCGTGATACATGGTTTCACTGTTTGTACAGGTGTAGGGTATGTTTGGGAAACTTGAAAAGGAGCTTGACCCTGGTGCACTTAATAATAACTATAACTATAATAACCAGAAACTATACGTCCAGGACTGGAAAACTAGAGCAAATTCATTAGCTACAGAGGATGTTTTGAAGCAAAAAAAGGATGCTTTCATTTCCATGACATACCATTTCTCCAGCCATTCAATAACAGCAGTACACAGTGTGAGGTGCCCTGATCCATCCCCTGCACTGGCTAAAACTGCAGCTGTGTTTAGCAGGTCTCCAAACTTGGATCCAATATTAGTCCACTCACTGCTATCATCTGGCAGAAGTTCATTTCCAAGAGGAATAAGACATTCCAGCAAGGAACATGATACCTCTTCATCAACAGGACTGCAAGCCAAAGTGTACTACTACTGTTAAGAGGCGCAGTTTTTCTATGATCTTTCCTAAATCAACTGAACTCTAAAGGATGAACTCGACTCAAATTTATCCATCATTACATGTAAACTTAAAGCAGAGTCACCAATTGTATTATGGTTCTAAAACTTATATGGTGTTTTACACACTCAAGTCAAAATTGTGAAAAATAATGTCAAAACAAACGACCTACTTTTCAGCGCACATCTAAGACAGTTGGCCACACTTCTTTGGTTATTATAATGAACTCTAAATTTACTATGATTTCAATGTGCCATAGCACAGCTTACACCACCTTGATTCCTTGACAATGTGTGCAGCAAATGTCTGTAGAAGGAGCCTGTTATCTGCCATCTTGCCGGTGTTTCCTTTGTCTTCCTCCACACCCATCATAATCCTTCTCAGCCATGCCTCAAGATTTTCTTGGTTTAAATGACACAGCTGTGAGAATCCTGAACACAAGGAGCACATGCTGGAATTAAGAGGCTTTTCAGCTGTGTTTAAAAGATACGAAAAACAGTAATTTACAGTAAATTATAATGCCATGAAACCACTGATAAAACTACATGTACAATTAACTAAACATTGCAAATATTGCTAAGCAGTATTATGTTGGGCAAAACAATTATACTAAATCACTTTGTACAAATCAAAACTGTGACAAGTGTGATGCTAAAGTGTTTGCAAACTGATATCCAGCAGATTTAGTAATATGGCCCAAGGCTTAACTTAGGGCATTGTCAGCCTTCCTCAACAGTTCATAATTAGTTTTTTTTTTCTGATGACTAACTGCTGTTTTACAGTCAGATTTTGCCAGATTTGGGCATTAAAAAACAATGATGCACATGTACACTTATTAATTAAAACACAACTTTACCAGAGCAAGAGAGGGATGGCAACAAAGAAACTCACCAAGCTGTAAGAAGCGAACTGCCAGTTTTAGAGTCCTGTTAACATACCCAAGAGACAGCCGCTTATTTGCCGACAGAACAATGATCTTGCATAGCTCTTTGTTCTGCGAATACAACTGATCTAGAAGGACATGATCAGATGCCTTGTCCAACAATGAGTCCATGTATTTCAGGCAGTCAACAAGCACCTCTTCACCAATGTCAGATCTGAAATGCAAACATTTAGTTGAGAACTGGATTTGGTCCAAAACTTCTATTACTATGACTGCAAAAACCTGACATTTTCCTCCACATGGTTTGACTTAAATCAAATACTTTTAACATTAAAATTAAAAATACAAATGCAATAATTAAGTGAAGTACGATCATCCAGGTGAGTGTAGTCCTGAGTCACTTGACTCTGATGATGACTTCTGCTCAGGTTGTTGAAACATCAGTCAATGTCACCACAAACAGTCCCTCTCAGGACTACACTCACCTGGACGATCGTACTTCACTTAATTATGAAATGACTCCTGGGTTCAAACCATTTACAACAAACGCAATAGATAACCCTGTAATGCTGAACCATACCAAATAGTACAAATGTTGTGGGAATTAAAAACCAACTTTACTGTCTAGTTAACATAGTGAAATAGGGCTTCTGCAAGTCTACAGCAAAAAATTATGAGAGTGGTATATTCAAGACAATAATCTAAACTTTAAATTATAATTTTACTATTTGTTCAATAAATTAAAATGGCTTCCACTAAAGTCTAACATCTTTTAGGACCATCCCCTGTTAGCGACCACCTAGCCTCAGCATTTTGGGTGGTTACTTTTGGGAGGTTCTAGTTCTTTCAAGAAGACTTGAATAAGGTGGCTACCTCAGCACAGCACCCACCGGAGTAATACATGTATGAGAAGCCCAGGAGACTTTCAACCAAATTTTCGATTTGAACACAGTAAAATACCCACTGACTCTCAACAGAATACCTGCTGGAGCTCCGGCAGGTGCCAGGTCCTATTGAAAGCACTGGGTTCAAACATAAAAATACTGTAAGAAAGTCTAATGACAGGTACACATATAATAACAGACCTAAATAAATAACAAACCTGTCAGCTCTACATTGCTCAACAAGAAGGTCGTGGCATTTTGAGAGCACATAAGCCTGAATGCAGTTGGCATAATCATCACTGTCTGCAGCTCCAACAACTCTCTCTAAGATGGTATTACACTGTTCTGACAGAAACTCCATTGTTGCATCCACTAATAATGGAACTATGTTGTCACAGAGCTGTTTGCCTAAGGCCGTCTGTATGGAGTGCTCCTCTTTTGGACTCCATCTGGGATACATAAATATGCATAACATGAGTCACTGCATTTCCTTCTGACCAAGAAAAGTAATGAGAGCGAATTTCAACAAATTTCGTTGAATTTCGATGAAATTTGCCAAAATTGTGCGATACTTCGAAGGAAGCGAAATTTTGGCGATATTTCGATGTACTTATTGTTCCCATATCATCGAAATTTCATGCAGACGTGTGAAGTTTCGCATGACATTTTGTTCCACGGACAGTGAAATTTCGCACAAAATTTCGTTTAAGAAAGCGAAATTTCGTGGAACTTTTGAGTTAGTGGAGTAAATTTTTGCATGAAATGTCAGTAATTATTCGCCACTTAGTTTTTGCGCGATTTGGCAGAGCTGTGGAAAATCTGTGATAACAATCCATTCAGGTTGTTTACAAATTGAGGCGGATTCTTAACCTTTTAATTGTAGGCATTAGATTGAGGTTTATAAACATACTGCAAAGCGTTGTCACGAACATACACGTGGGAATGTGGGTTACATGGATCGATGGCTGATTGAATAAGTGTGTTGTTTTTATTATTGCCTTTCTTCGTGTTTATGTTTTCCGGGGAATGAAAATCAATTTCATAAACTTTTTCATGCTGTAGGACCGAGTACTTCAGTATATTTTGTTTCAAAACACGTAAGTCAGTTTCGCTTTGTCCCCAAAACACTGCACTGCCGTTTTGCAAAATTTCACTGATATTTCGTTCAGTTTAGTGCGAATTTTCGTTGATATTTCGCTTCTTCGATTTTTTGATGTCCTCGACGAAATTTCGCGCAATCTTACGAATTTTTGCCGACTTCCGCGAAATTTAAAATGTCAAATGTCCAAAATTTCCAGCGAAAATTTGCTGAATTTTCGAGGAATTTCGATGAGAACAAAGCACGAATTTCATCGAAATTCGCTCTCATTACTTTTGCACAGTACTGTTTGGCCTGTGCTTGTAGTAGATACAGTGTATGATGCATGCTCTTAATGGCCGAGTGCTTGGGTATCATTCTCCAATAATGCCCACAAGCCAATTACGATTTAAGCAAAACCAAAACAAATAAAGGAAATGATGTTTCAGGTTTGTTCAAATTAGTCCTACATGTATGCATTAGGGAGCAAGTCCAAATGTCGGTATTGGGTTACACCGTTTCCAATCAATTGGGTAACGATTGTCTCTGATTCCTTTGAATGTTTTACCCAATTTTATTGGTGCCGAATGAAATGGGGGTCACATATTTTCATTGGGCAGAAGTAATTAAATCAAATGATCAAAGTTAAGCTTGTCTCAGAGTTCAAAGCGTCAGCCATGCTTCACTGGCCCTGACATTTACAACAACAACAAAAGAGTGATGGGTTGTTTCTCGTGCACAAACAAAAGAGGCTCTTCTTTTTCCATCTGTTTGTTGTATGTGTGTCATCTTCCATCCAAAACTTAATGTTCTACCTTAACATTTGTGTATCAAATTTGTCACAAGAAGAAATAGTGGATTATTGAACAAGGAGCACCTGAAATACAGCGCAATATAAACTGTATTCGGGTACGATATCTTGGGGTCGTGTTAACCACAAATGCATAGAAGAAGAATCTTAAGAGACAAAAAAAATACAGGTGTGTCAGCGGAAAAGTAGAGATGCAAACAACCACAACCAAACTGATCCTTACATACAGTGTTGTTTATTGAGTCACAGAACCCAACAGTTAGAGCAAGCGAATGCAGACCAGAAATATGTGAAGACCAGAAATATGAAATGCGTCGACCAGCATGAAAGAGTTTGACTAAAGGAAATAAGATTGGGCTGAACATCAAGTTTCGTCTTGTGGTTTCGTGATATACATGTATGACACATTTGCAAGGTTGCATTTCACCTTATCAGACATTGGAATGTATTTGGCTCTGATTGAATCAGAAAAAGGTATCATCAATATCAGAAATGGTAACCAGAGACAACAGACAGGTACCAATTCCGAACCAACAGAAAATTACGCAGGTCCATTTCCGATAGTCCAATTCCCGACAGATATTTGGACATGTTCCCTTAGTTTCGATAAATTTCATTTAACTTCTGGTCAATCGTAACTTGTCCCCTTTTCCCAGTAAGTTCCTTCATCTCTACTTACGAAAGCAAGTCAGCAGCTAGTTGAACAAGTGAGTGAAGAGTGTGTTTTAGGGCTGGTGCTATATCAAGTGTACCACCACCACACACAGCAAACAAATGTGCTGATACAAGAGAGTCCAAGAAGCTTTCTGCTCCAACTTCAAGCAAGCAAGATGTTTTCCATGAGGAAGCCGAGGGGAAATTTGTCAGCCCAATGTTGTTCCATTTTTCTAGAGCTTTCTTCACGGGTGATGGAAGACCTGAAATGCAAAGTAAAATTAATGACCATGACTATTCAGGACTAAGGCAGGCACCTACATTGTAGTTTAGGGTGTGCCAGGCTCCTTGAATGGCACCCCCTCTTCAACATGGCCCAAATATGGGGTATAATGGGAAAAATACATTGAAAACTCTGAAAAGGGGACACTATGTTGGTCTCAACAACATGGAAGAATCTTCTGAGGATTACTGATATTTGTTAACAGATGATCATTGAGCTCCACAAACAGGAAGCAGGCAATTGTGTTTTTCAGTGACACAGGGGACTGAGCCAAAACTACAGTACTATCTTCACTGTTGTCAATCACCATGGTAGAGGAACTCTCCAAAAACAAAAAAGGAAATTAAACCAATCATGGTAAAAAAAAAGGTCTGTTTGTGAGCTGCAATTGCTGGCTTTATATTCTTATTGCACAATACAAGTATTCCTTGTTGCAATTACAATATTATAATCATTGGCACCAATAAACCGTTTGAATTGCTCTTTCCTGGGAAATCAAGCTTGATTTAGGCCATCTGAATATTAATTTTATAGAGCATGCAAATGAATTACTGCAGCATTTATTGCATACCATGTTTCCTAGTTATTAGCTCATGCCATCAACAAGCAGATGAAATGGTGAAGAAACAGAAAACAATAATACACTAATCCAGTCTTTTAGCCTCAGTTAACTCTTAGCTTTCCAGTAATTAAAACTACATGTCAGTATTTCTTATTATCCTTATAAAAAAGCCACATAACACACCTGCCAGGAAGGTTAAGGAGATGCAAGGGTGCTTTGGAAGTCGCATGAAACCAATTTTAATGACACTGAAATATGCCTCCAATGACTCAAAACTGCTCGAGTCACTACTCTTCTGCTTCACAGTACCAGAGAGCAAACAGAACCTATAAAACATATGATCATAGAGTTTTGTAATAATAAAAGAGTTCTATAATACAGGCTGTATTATAAGTGATGTTCCAGTGATGTATTCAGGGCTGTAAGCAATTTTTGGGCTCCATTTCTGACACCACTCAGGAAATGGGGGAGTGGGGGTCATTTGTCGTCTTTCTCCATTAATTTGTTCAAATCAACTTTAGGTCAATGATTTGTTTTTTGCCTGTGTTCTTGACTATATTACTGACAATCAACATACCAGTAACTGACAATATTCACCAATGCTACAATCAGTAGACCATTTGTAATAATTATTATGCTCCTTCTGTCTTACCCAGCAAACTTCTGATACAATGAAATCAAGTCCATGAGTACTGGCAGCAGCTCACTGGCATATTCAACAATCAGTGTCAAGTCGGGATCCTCGTCTGTGTTTCCGAACAATGAGTTATTAAGGGCCACATGAGTTTTGCTGATCACTGCATCCAGAGCACAGAGGCTCAGCAGACCTGGCAGCTGAGAAGGACTGCCCTCCTTCAGAAGCTTGCTGTGAAGGTTGGTGATCTAAATAAAAATTAAGTTACCAAGACACAAGAAAGCTCAGTTTGTGTACATGTATAGGAGTTTTATCAGAGTTGGTTGTTGAGGTCCTTCAGGTCTTTACTACAGTGTAAAGTTATGTACAGCATACAATGTATTATACTCTGAATAGCAATAAAGACATTGGGGAATCCTTATACAGCTACGTATTATTGAACAAAAAGGGAATAGAAAAGTAGAGCTTTATCTGTCCTCCACTCTGAGTACTGTTATTCATTCACCTGTCAAAAAGTTCACCCTATTCCAACTTGGCAATAAACTTCCCTTAATACATTTGAACTTCACTTTGCAACAAATGATGCAATTGAGCCTGCTTACATGTTTGAAATCTGGGAGATGTTTTTTTTTCCTGGACACTGATTTGATAATAACAAGACATATTTATGTGTATGAGAAAATGTTTAGTTCCACTGAATCAGTACCTCTGTAGACACTATTCTTCTACAAGAGCTTACCAAATGAATAAACCAATCATGATCAACTTTTTTGAGTCAGGTCCATGTCACACTTTGTACATTGTCTTAAGAGTTTATTGTGTGCATCCTTGAAAAGGAAATAGCCCTACAGAACTTGAAATAGTTCCATGTCATGTGGCTAACTACCTACTAACTATACTGAGTTTAATAAAATAGCTGTTGTTGTTGTTAAATAGTACACATTTTATGTATTTTAACAATAATTTATGAATTCTGATGAAATCACACTGTTATTAAATTTATAGTATACTCAACAAAATTACTCAATTCTGATTGCTCAAGATACAAGTTACCTCTTTCAAGAACTGTTTGGCCATGAAGATGCTGTGATGAAGATCACCACTCAGTTTTGTCACATTACTAATGATGTTATCTGCATCATTGTCACTCATACCCTGATCAACAAGGCCACTCTGCAAACAGAAATGTCAGATATCATGAACAACAAAATAACTTAAGACAGTCTGGCATTCTTGTCTTTCTTTCATTGCATTTTACACATTTAACAAGGTTTACAAAAGCTACTACATTGAACAAATGAGTTGGGTTGGAGATGGAGTTCTCCCAAAGAAGTGATATTTGCCCATGATGAAATGCAAGTTTATCCACATGCAGCTTCCATGTATATTTTGGTATGTATGCTTCTGTTCAAGCACCATAATTAACATGGCTGTTATTATGGTAGCCAGTTACCGGCTTATTTATAGCCGGTTACAACAGTGAAATCAGCCAGTTACTCTCAGTCAGAAAATCAGTAAAAAATAACAGCTGTAGAAAGACTTATTCAATTTTTGATTTGCTTCTTTCCCTCAGAGGTCTACCAGCTTCTAAAAATCTTATTAACAGCCCTGTAATTGGATCACAGGTAAACATTTTAAACATATTGTTTGCTTCTGGGGCCTTCTTGCTAGGGCACTGTAAGCTCTCACAATAATTATCCCAGGTAAACATGAATTTTATTAAAACTAAATTTACTTTAACAAAGAGTATGATACCTTTAAACCTTCACAGAATGTGGTATCTGGATTTGCAATTCCCAGTTTAGACACAAACTTCAATCTACACAACAATCTGGCAAGATCAGGGTCCTGGAAGAGTTTCATTATTAATAATAATTAACAATTATTCACCGAAGTGGAGGTGAATAGGGGTGGATATTTACCGAGCTGCACATTTTACACTAAGAACTGAATTCCAAATGAGCTGGTTGGCTCAGTTGGTAGAGCGCCAGGCTACCATGCAGGAGGTTGTGGGTTCAAAGCCCCGGTGGACCAACACTAAGGTCTTTAAATAACTGAGGAGAAAGTGCTTCCTTTGCAATGACATCTGCAAATGGTTAGACTTTCTAGTCTTCTCAGATAAGGACGATAAACTGGAGGTGCGGTCTCACAACTCTCCACAATTAATTCTATGAGATGCTAAAGAACCACTACAGATGTAACAAACCCTGGCTGTGACCACCCCTAGTGCTGACCTTGGGGCATCTATGACTCGAAATGATTGTAAACTGTGCCATGCAGTCTGGCAAAAAAGGTCCCCAAAAAGTACATTGTAAATTAGTCTTGATAAACCCCTTGGGGAAGGTTGCTAATAAAATGTATCGTAATATTGTAAACTAGACAATCTATAAAACAAGTGATCAAGTTCACTATCACCCCTCACCTTCACTTGGACATGCTGCTTCTCTAGATCTTCAGATAAGTCCTTGAAAAACTCAACTGAAGGTGGCAAACAATCTAGTATCCTCCATGTAAGGCTAAAGCTTTGCTTTATTAGGGCAGTAGTTAAGGCAGCTGACTGTGCCTCTCCCACCCCCGTCCTCAATTCTCGCATAGATCCTGCCATCAGCAGCTTAATTATTGCAGAGTGAAAATCTTTGTAACTCTGCCCTTCCTCTGACAAACTGAGAAGTGTTGAATAAGCCTGTAAACAAGAACAACCAAGGCCATGCATGATAAGATGCTGCTAGATGAGTAGCACAGTCATGTAGCCATTTGCTGTAACATGGTCCAAAAACATTATTTTTTCTGCTTGTGCATTTTCAATCACTTTTTGACTTTAATTTTGATCTAAATACACATTGCAATCAATAACTATAAGTATTTCAATTATTTTGCATTATTATCGATAATTTCGTGATTACCCACAATCCCTTGTGGGTGTGGCACATTTCTGTTTTTCTTGTGTAATCAAACAAACACACGGTAAAATGAAAAAAATATATATAAAAGTTTAAACTATTATGTCACATTGAAGAAACGATCTCCTCATTTTCTCTTAAAGGGAGCTCATAAATAAACTTTCTCCCCCTCTTTGAATGCCCTCAGCGAATGCACTATTCTGAGCCCACGTGTTGAAAATCACGCAAATTTCTTCATTTTTATGCAATAACTGCCCCTACGAATTCTTCAAAAAAAACCCTACTGATGCTTTCGAAGTTGAAGCGAGGAACGAGCGGATTCCGTGGACGTTCTGCCCTGGTTTTTCACCATATTTCCTCGCCACTTACCTTCGTTACGGTTCGTGAACACAGCAGATCAGTAGCACAGTTCTATGTACAAAAGCGTAACCTTGGGAATATTTTCGTCGGCTTTTAACAGATCCGACTGATTTTGGTACCAATTTAGCTTGTTATTTGAGCATTTTGCTTATGTCAACATTGACACGCTCCAGTGCACTCGTGGTAAACAATACATCTGGGAAATTCAACAATCAGAATTATTGCGCGCCAGATCACACCGCTTGCCGACTCTTTCGAACGCAGAAAAAAAATCAAATCTCGGCAACGTTTCGATAAAAACACAGAAAATCGGAAGGAAAGTGAAGAGCAACTTATGAGCATTACATTAGTAACTCAGGAATTGTAGCTCGCACAACGAATTGAAAATTATCTGTCCCTCCCAAGCTTAAAGCGTGATGCATCATATGGTGAACACTTTCGTTGATTTTAAGGAAGATTTAGCACCAATTTTCAGGATTTTGTTTGCCACTTTGCTTTAAAAGAAACCGTTTTCATCATCTGTTAAGTCTTACGGTTACAAATGAAACTTACGTTGGCAAAAACAAGAAAAAAGTGAATAGTGAAGCGCACGCGAGTTACGCGTGACGCCATGTTTTAGTCGCTAACTTTACAATTCGGCTCCGATTATATTTATTCAGAAATCCTTTATTCTACTTCTGTCTAGTCCAAAACCATCTTTAACACATGTGTAACAATTTTGGAAAGTCTCAAGCAGATCTGATCACTGTGCCCCGAGAAATTTTTCAAAGATTTAAGCAAATCCGTGATTTTCCATTAGCGCATGACAAGCGTGCTACCAATCAGCAGCAATGGCAGAAAGTGTTTCCGCGTCGACGAAACGTCCATTTTCAGCGTTAGAACCAACGAAAACGGTCAAAACTTCCGTCAATGTAAGCTCAACACAAGCCCAACTGGGGGAAGTAACATTTGTTTATTCAACTTGCCAAGTATCCTGTCTGTCTGCAGATCAACTGATGGTCATGCGATGGAATTTAGCACTATAGGACCGTTACGAAATGTGTTTCCGCACATTTCATTTTGATCTAGAAAACAGTTTACTCGATGGTGGGACTTCAGACTTGGTTTGTGAACAGTATGATGTATGCCCATTACGTTTCGTAATTTTTTATGGCCCTGGCGCGGATCAAAATTTTGTTATTCTTGATTTTGTGTACAGTGGTTGTTTG
This sequence comes from Galaxea fascicularis, assembly GCA_948470475.1. Lineage (NCBI taxonomy): Eukaryota > Metazoa > Cnidaria > Anthozoa > Scleractinia > Euphylliidae > Galaxea > Galaxea fascicularis. Next base: position 43,327,359 of record OX419335.1, on the reverse strand, counting down.
AAAACGGTAAAGCGTTACATTGTACCTTGTTGGAAAGAAACGTTTATATCTTACGCTAGAATAAACCATTTTTGTTAAAAATCATATTGCCTGTTTCGTTTGTTGATAAACTACTAATATATGCAAGACCAGAACTCAGTGTGCGTTCAGTATTGAAATATTTCATTTTTTCGCTTCAATCTGACACATTCCTGTTACGCGTTACATGCAAAAATTAATTCATTTTAAGGAAATATATATTTATTAAAATTATGGGTTGATCGTAATGTCTGCTATTTTTACACCAAAATGAAGGTAGACAACTAAGCTTTTATCATGGGAAGTGTGAAGTACCTAAGCGAAGATATTAGTTAGTGAAGACACTCCAGTGCTAAATGGCGTGGTGACCGTGCTACTCATCCTACTAGGTTAATTTTCCAGGAATCAATACTGCCATGTAAGACCATTGCTGTATAATCTGCACTGGCTGCTGATTAAATTCCAAATTGACTTTAATATATTACTGTTAACGTATAAGGCTATCAATGGCTTAGTGCCTTTTTATCTCCAGGACCTTATTAATCTTAAAGAAGCATGTAAATACAAGTTACGCTCTGACTGTGATGGACTGCTACTAAACCCTGTGAAATTCAAGACTTCAACAATGCTAGGAGATCAGTCTTTTCCTCTAATCTAAGTGATTAGGACTAGCTCCTCAGTAGCATCTTTTAAAAAGACACTAAAGACATTTTTATTTCAGAAAGCTTTTTGGCAATTTTATCACTGTGCATTTTAATCTCACTTTTAGTAGGTTTTGCGTATACATGTAGTTTTATGTTTTAAGCGCTGATAAAAATAGTAATGTTGATATTGGCACTCTATAAGTTTTATTATTATTATTATTATTATTATTATTATTATTATTACTGACAATAATAGCAGATTAGATGGCTATATGACTTTTGATCAGTGCTTCTTTTGTATAATGACTATTGGGTTCAATTTCTTCCAGATCAATTTTAATGTTCTTAATTGAAAGTAATTTACTTTACCTCTTTGTCTAAGTCATCTCCTGGTAACACACGCCTTATCTCATAAAATCTGGGTGTCACAGGTTGAGAGTCAGATGAAAAGGGTTCATCTGTCAGCAAATGGGCTTTTATACCAGGTAAACATTCATCTGCTTGTTCAGACAGTGCATAATACAGAGGCTCAAAGTGTTGTGTGGAGGAGGCATCATCACTTTGCAGTCTGGTGCTGGCTCCAATGCAGCTTTGGAACAGGTTATGCTGAACCTAACAAGCAACTCAAAGTTAAAGGTTTGAGCAGAGAAGATGTCCTGTGCTGTACTACATGTAGGTAGGCCACATATAATTTCCACATGCTCTTGCTGGATACCCTGAGTGCCACAGGTTTTTTCCACAGTGACCTAGTCGACTTGTCAGTTACTGTTGTCCAGCATGAAAAGCCTCTGGAACAGAGCACTATTTCTCTTAAGTTGCTGGACCAATGAGAACCCAGGTTAAATCGATCTAGTCCAGATTTTGGACTAGATTGCTGATTGGCTCCTGATGACTCATTATTCTAAACTTATGTGTGAATTGGTTGCCGACAAAAGAGCGATCCAAAGATGATAATAGGGAGCTTATGCAATGACGATGGTGACAGCGCTGAAAATATCATAAGAAAATGTAATTCTTGTTTTTGTAACTTTTTTGTGATGATTCCAATTTGTTTAATTTGAACAATCCTGGCAAACTATCCAGGGACTAAATTTCAATAAACAGCATCCAAGGACGGAAAAAGAAAAACCAAATTGCTGCTATGTATCCAAGGTCTCCAGAAATACAGAAATAATTTAGTCATTTTGTATTGTTTTGCAGACGATGGGAAAGAAATGCATGCACCAAAATGTAAATGCACCTACAGAGCGATTGTTTTTGCTCATTAATCCCTTGTTTTGTGGCGTTCACGTTGCTGTTGCCGTCGCTGTCCTCGTTGTTTAAGCTCCCTAGTCATTGGCTGATTCGGAAAGTTTCCGAAAGCTGTGGAGAGAGCTACTGAAAATGTTTTCAAGACTATTTCCTGGTCTGTGTGTGGAGTTGAACAAAATGGGTTATCCACCCTATCCCAAAACTGCAACCATTATTGTCATTTGTCCACTGAATGCTTTGTTTTCACAGCACAAAAGCCATTATGGCAAAGCCACGAGAGCAACAAGACCCATTTCCAGCCATTTGTATTCATTTTTTAACAATGTCTTCATCAGGTGCCATCACGAGTGATGTTTGTGACGTGATTGGTCCAGAGTGAAGAGTGCGAACATAGGATCAAAGTTTATCAGGAATGGTAAATCCAACCCGCCGACCCGGAGGTTTTTCTCGCCCTATGCCTCTAGTGTGACCCAAGTTTCCCATGTGCATGAATAAAACCTCTGGTACCCAGGGTACTTGCTGGATGAAACACATCATTAATTGGAAGAAATATCAAATATTATGTCATCAGCTGATAAGAACTGCATGATTTGACATCAGTCAATAGAAAATGACAGATTGAACAGATTGAATGTTAACATGACTTGTACATAGGGTTTATTAGATGACTGCGTGGAGATATGAAATTTCTCTGCGAGCAATTTAATGTTCTTCAACACAAGAGAATTTTTTTATATCCAAGTGGTCATGTTCTGTTCTGTCTATTATATAAACACCAATGAAAATTAATACCAAACCATTTCCTAAGATGCGATTTATTGTGTAATCATAGCAATGGTGATCTTTCCATGTGTGAAGATATCATGTTTTCACACGAAAGCCCACCTGTACTTCATTGGTGTTTATATACAAAGTGTACAATGTCAGGGGTATCTTCCAACAACTGACTGTTGGAACATACCCCTAGCAATAAAATCCAATTACAAAGAAATTTATACCTAAAAAGGCAAAAAGACCACAGTAGCAACCATCTAACCAAGACCTACACAGTATAGTCAACATGTACTTCTCTTACTTCAGTTTAGACTCTTTGGAGGATTTCAAACCCTAAACAATCCAAGTGGCTATATGAGCCACTGAACTCAACAAAGGAATCACAAATCACTCACAGAGGGCTTTCATTCCTTTGTTAATGAAAGGTCCAAAAGAGAAGCATGACACTTATGTTATAGTTTTTATGCATGATTAAGTCTTTGTAGGTCGAAATCAATGTAAGTGTAGCAGGCCTATTCACTCAACAAATTTCTGTTTCACTTGTCCCAGAGAAAATTATTAAAAGCAAGTTCCTCTTCTTCTGATTGTCTTTAGCTCATTGTCATTACCTTTCACATGATTGTATTACCTTGATGCAATTTGGTTTTTCGTTTGGACATTTGGGTGCAACATTGTCATATAGCAGCATCTAAATGCCTTTAGAAAATCTCAACAAACCTGTTTGAAAAGGTCTTCAGGTGGTGTTGACAGATTATGAAGAAAGTAGTCCAACAGCTGTAGGAGACGGCAGATTGCCAGCGGTGTAGCATGTAGCACTGATGTGGCATTAGCAACTTTTAGGAGCACTCTAGCACAGTATGTTAAAACAGTTTTTCGCTGAGCCATTGAAAAGTTGTGAAAAATGAACACAAACAGTTGCAGATGTTCCACATTTAGATCTGAAAGAACAAAGAAAAAATTACAATTTATTATTCATATTATAGTGTTTAGATGTGCAATCTCTACATCCTAAATATTGAGTACATCTGCACACAAATCCTGAATGCTGTGTACACATGTTCAGGTATCAAAGAGTTGATGCAAGATGATGCAAGGTACAAATGCTCAGTTCCTTCGCATTCCATTTTAAGGCAATTTCAAATGCTCATTATCTCCATGCTGCATATATAATTGCCGCAGTTTTGATGGAGATAAAAACAATGAACTGTCCAAATCAGTAATAATTTAGGGATGATGAAGCTGACAATAGGCACTGCCGTTACTGTCATATTTTTTTGTCTGTCGTCATGCAGCATGACAGCTGTGTCATTATCACCATGAAGAGTAAAACTGTGGAGATAACACTGTTAATGCCAATAACTAAGTCAACATACCTTGCAAAGAAGAGGCATCTTCTTCCTGAAGAGACAAATCACTGAGAGTACTTATGAGTCTGTTCCACACTGTAACACATTCTGGAATGTCCATCCCCGACTGAGTACGAAGAGAATTCTGTTGTCGTGCCAACAGCACCCTGGCAAGTATTCCCAGACAGCGCTGACTTACCTTCAGTGGCCATGGACCATCATCAAGTGGACTCAAGCCAAGATGGCTAAGAAAGACATCCTTAAAAGAGGAGATAAAAGTTCCAATATCTTTAGACAGAATT